>OW028733.1:24354924-24954924 GCA_932294355.1 Aporophyla lueneburgensis
AAAAACGTCGCGTTGGGGGACCGCTCCGCGAGTGCAGACGTCGTTCACTGCCTTAGTTAGGTAATAAGACTATTGGTAATTAAATTGTTAGGTTTGAAGCGGTACCCCAACGCGGCGTATTTATTTTGAATTATTTATACATTCTTAGGTACTTTAAGATTGAGTTATTTTTTATTATTTTTTACTTTTTAAAGGGAAATTACGTGTTCAGTTGTAGCCCTTTGCGTTCCTGCACGTGTTGTTTGCGTTAGTTTTGAACTTTTTTGTTTTCACCGTTTCCAGTCGTAGCCCCGCGCTCCTGCACGTGTTGATTTTTGACTTAATTGTGTTGAGTTGACATTTAGTGCGCTCCTACGCCCGTTTTTCTTAATTGTTGAGTGACTATGACTACTGTTTCCAATCAAGAATATGCGGATATCGTATTTATGTACGGTAGAGCAGACGGCAATGGGTCTTTGGCGCGACGGATGTATCAAGAGCGCTATCCGAATCGCAGGATACCGAATGTTCGAGTGTTTTACAACACGTTTCGTCGTCTTGCCCAAGATGGGTTTCACCGCGTGGAACCTGGAGTCAACCCGGGCAGACACGAAACTGCCGTCGACGAAGACATTTTAGCAGCATTTCAAGCGGATCCTACTACCAGTACTAGAGCAGTAGCTCGAAATTTAAACATTTCTCAATGGAAGGTGTGGCATACAATGCACCAAAATGATAAGTATCCGTTCCATGGTAGGAGTGTGCAAGGCCTAGTAGAGCAAGATCCTCAAAGAAGAATTCAGTTCTGCCGTTTCCTCCTCAACAGAGACATCGAAGATGCGTGGTTTCTGAAATCAATCTTGTGGATGGATGAAAGTAAATTTTCAAGGGAAGGTATTACAAACTTTCACAACATCCATGAATGGGCCGACGCAGACAACAATCCACATTTAAGAAGCAGGTGTCATTTCAGATGAAATTCTCTGTGAATGTATGGGCTGGAATAATTGGCGTAACATTGATTGGGCCCCACTTTTTGCCTGATCCATTGAATGGCGAAAATTATTTGCAATTTCTGCAAATTGATTTACCACTGCTGGTAGAGGAATCAGGTGTCCCGATCTTCGAAAGAGACCGAACAGTCATCTTTCAGCAAGACGGCTGTCCAGCGCATTGGACTTTAAATGTAAGGGAACACCTCAACAATTGCTTTCCTGATAGCTGGATCGGCAGGGGATGGACCCATCCCTTGGCCCGCTCGCTCCCCAGATCTGACCCCGTTAGACTTTTTCGTGTGGGGCCGGGCCAAGGAACTGGTGTATAACAACATAGAAATAAACACTAGAGAAGAATTGATACAAAGAATAAATTCAGCGTTTGAGACAGTGAAGCAGGAGATGATGTTGAAAATAACGACTACAGAAGTTAGAAGACGGGGCCGTGCTTGTATTAGGAATCACGGCCGTCATTTTGAACATGAAAAATAAATAATTTTAATTCAAATGTTGTTTTAATTAGTCTGCCTAAAATAAAAAAAAAATCTCCCTCAAATTGGTTTGTAGGCCTAATTTCAATAATTTGTAAGATATAAATGATACCTCAAAAGAAAGAGCGATTATCAAGCATGTCTTCAAAAAGGTTTGAACAAAAAAGCACCCTTCGTTTTTTTTTTAAATAGGTTTAAAAGACGTATTGTACAAATTTTTTATTTGCTCTGAGCTAAATGTCTGTAAAAAAAATGTCTAATGACACAGAAGCCTAAAACATGTTTTGCTTGATTGCTTACACATTACTTTAATTAAATAAATAAAAAATAAATTCATTTATCATTCAATTTGGCCATAATTATGCAGTTTACATTAAATTTTGAGAATTTCCGAAAAAACACTTAAAAATTTGGTTAAAAAAATTTGGTAAGACTTCGTCTAAGACAACCATGGCTTAAATGGTTCTAAATTGTCTGTACTATCTTCGCCTTAAAGCTTTGCACCCATCTTCCAATCACCCTGTATATGATTTTCTATTTTTATGAACTTGTGACACGTGTTTCGCCTTAAGCTTCCACGAGGCACGAGCTTCCATGCGCCAACCTACGCGGCAATGGCTTTGCGTTATAAAATACCTAATCGCTTCACCCTATCCTTTCCTTACCGCATAACAAAAAATCCTATCATATTTTCTTCACTGATACAGTGGGCGTTCACGTTTAGCTTCTGCACTCGACAGGAATGAAAAAAGTTGCTAATTAGGTCCCTTACAAAAATATTTTACTGCAAATAGAAAAATTCTTCAATAAAAACTCTTTTACGAAACATTATCTCAAAGCAGTGCAATAAACTCATTGCAGGATTTATTCTATTTGTCTATTTTAGAACTTGTGTAAACACGATAAGATATTTTCTTACCTTGTATATTTTTGTGTAAACAGAACATGTTCTTTCCTTTCATAGTTTCCTTTGCACGTAAGTGTATCAAAAGGCATCTGGGGGATTATGATAAGAGAATTTGGACATGATCTTTTAGACAAGCGTATTCCACGTTTTGTCTGTACATATTTAACTTGGAATAGAAATTTATGAATGTACTAGCTTTTGCTCGCGGCTTCGCCCGCGAGTATGTCGGAAATTATCGCAAGAGAACGTACTACCGCGGTAAGAATTTATAAATCCAGGTTATATATGTAATAAAATCTGTGTGCCATTTTCTTCAGATCCATTCAGCCGTTTTTGCGTGAATGAGAAACAAACATCCAATTATACGAATGTTCACATTTATAATATTAGTAGTACCTAAGTACGTTTATAATTCATATTACTGCGGATTAATAGTTTATCAGAATATCATGTGTGTTTGATGTACTTAAAATAAAACTAATAGTATTCACTGAATACTATTAGTTTTATTTATTAGTCTTAGTCTTCGTTTCTTACTCTGAATACTATTCAGAGTAAGAAGACTGCGACATAGGTTTAAAAGACGTATTGTACAAATTTTTTATTTTTTCTGAGCTTTAAATATCTGTAAAAAAAAATGTCTAATGACACAGAAGCCTTAAACATGTTTTGCTTGGTTGTTTACACATTACTTTAATTTAAAAAAAATTAAATTAAAATTTTTTAAAAACCCCCGACACAAAAACCTAATTTCCCTTTAAAAAGTAAAAAATAATAAAAAATAACTCAATCTTAAAGTACCAAAAATGTATTAATAATTCAAAATAAATACGCCGCGTTGGGGTACCGCTTCAAACCTAACAATTTAATTACCAATAGTCTTATTACCTAACTAAGCAGTGAACGACGTCTGCACTCGCGGAGCGGTCCCCCAACGCGACGTTTTTATTTTGAATTATTAATACATTCTTAGGTACTTAAAGATTGAGTTATTTTTTATTATTTTTTACTTTTTAAAGGGAAATTAGGTTTTTGTGTCGGGGGTTTTTAAAAAAATTTAATTTATTTTTTTTTTAATTAAAGTAATGTGTAAACAACCAAGCAAAACATGTTTAAGGCTTCTGTGTCATTAGACATTTTTTTTACAGATATTTAAAGCTCAGAAAAAATAAAAAATTTGTACAATACGTCTTTTAAACCTTATTTTAAAAAAAAACGGAGTGTGCATTTTTTGTTCAAACCTTTTTGAAGACATGCTTGATAATCGCTCTTTCTTTTGAGGTATCATTTATGCGGATATCTTACAAATTATTGAAATTAGGACCTACAAACCAATTCGAGGGAGAAATTTTAAATTTTAGGCAGTCTAACAAAACACAAAATTTTTGCTTAAAAGAATACTTCATGTGCTCGAAATGATAACATTGTTCAATACTAAGAATTTTTGGCACATGCAGGAACCAATTGAGGGGAACCCATTGAGGGGATTCTCTAAGCAATGGCCACCGAGCGCGGTGCGACGGCATTTCCAGGTAGAACGCCCAATGAATAGCAAAAAGCGATAAGAGTTGGTTTTTACAGCAAAATGGTCTTAGTTACTGAGGCAACAAAGTCGTTTTTCTTTAGTCAGGGTCAGTCGGTCTGTGATGAAGCCGTTACATATTTTACTTATTAGTCAAACTACTGCCCTTGTGAGTGGACGTTGTCGTGTTGATTCACAATTTACCGTGTTCAGTTGTAGCCCTTTGCGTTCCTGCACGTGTTGTTTGCGTTAGTTTTGAACTTTTTTGTTTCACCGTTTCCAGTCGTAGCCTCGCGCTCCTGCACGTGTTGATTTTTGACTTAATTGTGTTGAGTTGACATTTAGTGCGCTCCTACGCCGTTTTTCTTAATTGTTGAGTGACTATGACTACTGTTTCCAATCAAGAATATGCGGATATCGTATTTATGTACGGTAGAGCAGACGGCAATGGGTCTTTGGCGCGACGGATGTATCAAGAGCGCTATCCGAATCGCAGGATACCGAATGTTCGAGTGTTTTACAACACGTTTCGTCGTCTTGCCCAAGATGGGTTTCACCGCGTGGAACCTGGAGTCAACCCGGGCAGACACGAAACTGCCGTCGACGAAGACATTTTAGCAGCATTTCAAGCGGATCCTACTACCAGTACTAGAGCAGTAGCTCGAAATTTAAACATTTCTCAATGGAAGGTGTGGCATACAATGCACCAAAATGATAAGTATCCGTTCCATGGTAGGAGTGTGCAAGGCCTAGTAGAGCAAGATCCTCAAAGAAGAATTCAGTTCTGCCGTTTCCTCCTCAACAGAGACATCGAAGATGCGTGGTTTCTGAAATCAATCTTGTGGATGGATGAAAGTAAATTTTCAAGGGAAGGTATTACAAACTTTCACAACATCCATGAATGGGCCGACGCAGACAACAATCCACATTTTAAGAAGCAGGTGTCATTTCAGATGAAATTCTCTGTGAATGTATGGGCTGGAATAATTGGCGTAACATTGATTGGGCCCCACTTTTTGCCTGATCCATTGAATGGCGAAAATTATTTGCAATTTCTGCAAATTGATTTACCACTGCTGGTAGAGGAATCAGGTGTCCCGATCTTCGAAAGAGACCGAACAGTCATCTTTCAGCAAGACGGCTGTCCAGCGCATTGGACTTTAAATGTAAGGGAACACCTCAACAATTGCTTTCCTGATAGCTGGATCGGCAGGGATGGACCCATCCCTTGGCCCGCTCGCTCCCCAGATCTGACCCCGTTAGACTTTTTCGTGTGGGGCCGGGCCAAGGAACTGGTGTATAACAACATAGAAATAAACACTAGAGAAGAATTGATACAAAGAATAAATTCAGCGTTTGAGACAGTGAAGCAGGAGATGATGTTGAAAATAACGACTACAGAAGTTAGAAGACGGGGCCGTGCTTGTATTAGGAATCACGGCCGTCATTTTGAACATGAAAAATAAATAATTTTAATTCAAATGTTGTTTTAATTAGTCTGCCTAAAATAAAAAAAAAATCTCCCTCAAATTGGTTTGTAGGCCCTAATTTCAATAATTTGTAAGATATAAATGATACCTCAAAAGAAAGAGCGATTATCAAGCATGTCTTCAAAAAGGTTTGAACAAAAAAGCACCCTTCGTTTTTTTTTTAAATAGGTTTAAAAGACGTATTGTACAAATTTTTTATTTGCTCTGAGCTAAATGTCTGTAAAAAAAATGTCTAATGACACAGAAGCCTAAAACATGTTTTGCTTGATTGCTTACACATTACTTTAATTAAATAAATAAAAAATAAATTCATTTATCATTCAATTTGGCCATAATTATGCAGTTTACATTAAATTTTGAGAATTTCCGAAAAAACACTTAAAAATTTGGTTAAAAAAATTTGGTAAGACTTCGTCTAAGACAACCATGGCTTAAATGGTTCTAAATTGTCTGTACTATCTTCGCCTTAAAGCTTTGCACCCATCTTCCAATCACCCTGTATATGATTTTCTATTTTTATGAACTTGTGACACGTGTTTCGCCTTAAGCTTCCACGAGGCACGAGCTTCCATGCGCCAACCTACGCGGCAATGGCTTTGCGTTATAAAATACCTAATCGCTTCACCCTATCCTTTCCTTACCGCATAACAAAAAATCCTATCATATTTTCTTCACTGATACAGTGGGCGTTCACGTTTAGCTTCTGCACTCGACAGGAATGAAAAAAGTTGCTAATTAGGTCCCTTACAAAAATATTTTACTGCAAATAGAAAAATTCTTCAATAAAAACTCTTTTACGAAACATTATCTCAAAGCAGTGCAATAAACTCATTGCAGGATTTATTCTATTTGTCTATTTTAGAACTTGTGTAAACACGATAAGATATTTTCTTACCTTGTATATTTTTGTGTAAACAGAACATGTTCTTTCCTTTCATAGTTTCCTTTGCACGTAAGTGTATCAAAAGGCATCTGGGGGATTATGATAAGAGAATTTGGACATGATCTTTTAGACAAGCGTATTCCACGTTTTGTCTGTACATATTTAACTTGGAATAGAAATTTATGAATGTACTAGCTTTTGCTCGCGGCTTCGCCCGCGAGTATGTCGGAAATTATCGCAAGAGAACGTACTACCGCGGTAAGAATTTATAAATCCAGGTTATATATGTAATAAAATCTGTGTGCCATTTTCTTCAGATCCATTCAGCCGTTTTTGCGTGAATGAGAAACAAACATCCAATTATACGAATGTTCACATTTATAATATTAGTAGTACCTAAGTACGTTTATAATTCATATTACTGCGGATTAATAGTTTATCAGAATATCATGTGTGTTTGATGTACTTAAAATAAAACTAATAGTATTCACTGAATACTATTAGTTTTATTTATTAGTCTTAGTCTTCTTTTCTTACTCTGAATACTATTCAGAGTAAGAAGACTGCGACATAGGTTTAAAAGACGTATTGTACAAATTTTTTATTTTTTCTGAGCTTTAAATATCTGTAAAAAAAATGTCTAATGACACAGAAGCCTTAAACATGTTTTGCTTGGTTGTTTACACATTACTTTAATTAAAAAAAAATTAAATTAAAATTTTTTAAAAACCCCCGACACAAAAACCTAATTTCCCTTTAAAAAGTAAAAAATAATAAAAAATAACTCAATCTTAAAGTACCTAAGAATGTATTAATAATTCAAAATAAATACGCCGCGTTGGGGGACCGCTTCAAACCTAACAATTTAATTACCAATAGTCTTATTACCTAACTAAGCAGTGAACGACGTCTGCACTCGCGGAGCGGTCCCCCAACGCGACGTTTTTATTTTGAATTATTAATACATTCTTAGGTACTTTAAGATTGAGTTATTTTTTATTATTTTTTACTTTTTAAAGGGAAATTAGGTTTTTGTGTCGGGGGTTTTTTAAATTTTTAATTTAATTTTTTATTTTGTACTTTTTATAGGTATATACTTAATATAATGTAGAATCAAACGAAGCTAAGAACACTCTCGATTAATTCATCAATATTCTATTTCAGTGCGCTTTCATTTGAGACCCCACTCGAGTATATTTGCTGACATTCGGTTACTCTTCCCCACTTTCCCCCCCACAACTTTTAAACGGCTGAACCGATTTTCATCAAACATGTCTAAGAACACTCGCAGATAAGTCACCTTTAATATGTATTTTTTTTATTGAAATCGCACCATCCGTTCGGGAGCTATGATGCCACAGACAGACAGACACACAGACAGACAGACAGACAGACAGACAGACAGACAGACAGACAGACAGACACGTCAAACTTATAACACCCCTCTTTTTGCGTCGGGGGTTAATAAATAAAAAATTAATTCATTCATCATTCAATTTGGCCATAATTATGCAGTTTACATTAAATTTTGAGAATTTCCGAAAAAAAACTTAAAAATTTGGTTAAAAAAATTTGGTAAGACTTCGTCTAAGACAACCATGGCTTAAATGGTTCTAAATGGTTTAATGGCTCTAATGGGTTAGCCGGACATTTGGGTAAAAAAGCCGGATATCTTAAATATTTTAGTCTTAAAACAAAACTAAACATAAGACTACTGAACTAAATACCAACATTCTAAAATCTTTATAATATAATGGAATTAATATTTTTGGTTGGCAGACACCTCCTTTAAAAGCTCATTATCCTTTAAAATTGAGTAGTAACGTGGGGAGGACAGTGCTAGTGCTAGTTCGCTCACTTGCGTTAGCTATACAAGGTGAGGCGGGTGAAGACAAAAATGATCATATTTAGAAAGCCTAACAAAAAGCCGGACAGACCGGCCACCGTTGAGTTTAGCCAGACATGCAACTAAAAAGCCTGACTGTGTCCGGCTTTATCCGGACGCCTGGCAACCCTGCACAGTAGCATGGTCTTGCACGTTATTATGATAAACCATTAATTATAATACGGAAGTATTAAAAGAATTACCTGTATTAATAACATGTAAGAGCATACATAAGGGGGGTAGGATGGGAAGGAAAAAAAATTGTTCATATCACTGTCAACAGGAAAAGTGCCTAAAAGGTCGGCAACATTCTCACGCTGTATGACATTGCCCATTCTTTTGCCAAAAAATAGGCCAGCCTCTGTCTCTGTCACGTGAAGATCACGTCGACCAATAGAAGGGCCGATGTCTTGAAAAAAAAAACTAATATTTATAAGTCCTAAAACGATATGTAACGCTGTCGATATACGTTGAATCCTACACCAAAGGCTGACCTAACTTCCAAAGTATCAAGGTCAAAGTCATTAAATAAAATTAAACCACATACTTGTCATTGCCTTTGCTAACGGTATATAAAAATTAACGAAATCGATCCAGAAATTAGGACAAAAATGAGGGTTTCAATTTGAGCAAACTTTAACACTATAGAACTGGATCAATGATTCAATAAACTTTAATCGTTGAACATTGAAAAGCGACGTTGACACGTAGTGGCCTGACTTAGAGACCCAGGGCCCTTAGGCACTTGACATTTCAATCCCGCCACCATCCTGATCCTGAAGCTATTTTGGAAATTTAGCTAATAGAAACCAATACCACTTCGAAAAGCGATAATAGAGTGTTGCTGATATGTTTTAGTGAAGGTGATGAATTCTACTTACTACTATCATCTTATTGCTATTGATTTTTGTAAGATGAATTAATTGGTTCCCTTGTGCAGCTGGGTGAGCAAGGCCTGTGTGACAGGCTTAAGTCACACATTTTATCACCGTTTTTGTTCCCAAAGTGTGATAAAAATGTGACTCAATCCTATCACAGTAGGCCTTGCTTGCCCTGCTGAAAATCCCCACGATGCAGATACTGATTAGTACCAGTTCGTTAAAATAATTGTGTCTATAGAAAAATTTATTAATTTAGCAAGTTAAAGTAATTATATAATACCGCATCTTTATCAATTTTTCCATCCCTTGTAAAGAAACTCCCCAAAGATACGAACTCACTTACTTGCTACAACTCTTATCGTTTATTTTCACATCACTTACCGAAACATTCTCTTCTCTTTCAAACACCATGGCCTTCGTCTTATTCGCATATTCATCCCCTTACTGTTAAATGCTACATCCATTACAGTCACCATGTCTTGCAACTGTTCTGCTGACGATGCAAGTAGAACTTGGTCATCTGCGTAGAGAAGGCATTTGACAGGCAACTCACTCATTGTCAAGCCACACTCACCCTCTTTCAAATCAGTCAGACAACTATCCATATACAAGTTGAACAGCCACGGTGACGCTACATAGGCAGTTGATGTATGCCCCATTTATCCTAACATAAGTACGGGAGTCCTTATTGGTGATGTTCTTCAGAAGGGTCAGGTGCGTAGCACTTGTAACCGGCGTGCTTGTATGACTAGATGTATGAACTTAAACGAGGCAAAAGTACTATGTAAGGATCGTAGTACCTACCCCGATGGGTAAAAGGCGAGATTTTATGTATGTATGTATTTAATACCCTTAGTGTTGAATAGGTATTTAGAGAGACATTATTTTTCCATTATTATTTCGTGACCACATTTGAATTATTTTTTTTAATAGGAAGAAATATAATACTAAATCTGGACAGTACCTACCTGCAGTTACTGCTCAAGCCAACCAATGAACTCATTTTACAGGAATTCAATAGCAATAAGAGGATGACAATAGTGAGTTGAATTCACCACCTACACTAAAGCATTACCAGCAACAATCTATTGTCGCCTGTGATATGATATTTGGTAAGCATTATACTACTAAAGAAGAACGTTTGCTTTTATACCTATCTATAACTTATAATAATCGTTTATCTAAAATTATGAGCTAAATTATATTATTGGTTTTTGGAATGCTTTTAAAATCCACATGATTATTGAAACGTTTTTTATCGTATTTATGAGAGATTGAAAGAATTGGAAATATAGTCAGCGATAGTATTTTGAGGAATTATTTAATTTATTTAAATCAGTCACCCGCTTAAAATTTATTACAATTTGAAGCTATAAAATAACTTAGCTAATATTTAGTGTAATACGTGGCGAAACTAGAGTATTCCAAATTAATGATGATAATACAGTGCGCGACAAAAAGATAGGGGCAGGGTAGATTATGAATATTACTTACTAATATTTATTTATTTCTAAATAAGATATGTCTAACTATTACTAAAATTAATCAAATGATTTTTTTAACAGACGCATGATGTCTAAATAAAACTATAAATTTTGCTTTCTAGAATTATCTTGGTTATACATGCGACAAAAAGATAGGGGCACTGAAAGAAAAATCATTTATTTTTAATATTAAACTTTATTAAAAACGAGTAGCTTTTCCATTTAATCTAATCATTTCAAATATTCTTTTTGGTATGTGGTTATATAATTCTTTAATGTAATTTTGAGATACTTGATGCCAAGCATCCGTGATAGCCTTTTTCAAATCATCTACACTGGAGAACTGTCTAGAATTCTCGTAAGCTCCCTTTGCAAGTCGTCCCCAGACATTCTCGATTATGTTTAGATCCGGAGATCTTGGCGGCCAATCCAAAACTTTTATATTATGCTCTTTGAACCAGGAGGAAACTACTCTTGAGGTGTGCACTCGAGCATTGTCGTGCTGAAAGATGAAATCACGTCCTGCCATAGATTGACCATGCTTTAAAATAATGTTATTAAGGATGCTTACATAACTTTGTGCATTTATAGGTTTTGTTAAAAATTGTATATCTGTTTTTTTTTATGTATCCAATTGCAGCCCATACCATAACTGACCCTCCTCCAGTATGACGACGCGAGAGAATTTTTTCTTCCTTTCTTAAATCATGATAGTAATATGAGTAACCGTCAGGACCGTCCAAATTGAACTTTTTCTCATCGGAGAAAATCACACTTTGCCATTCTTTCGACCATGACATGTACTTCTGGGCAAACTGTAATCGAGCATTAATATGTTGGAAAGTTAATGGAGGTTTTCTTTTTAATTTCCTTCTAACAATTGTACAAGAAGCCTTGAGTAATCGCTGTACGTTTCGTACGTTGGTCTGCACACCTGCTTCTTCGGCTATTGCCGATGCAGAAAGCATAGAATTAGAGGCAACTCTCAAAATCGCTCTCTCTTGACGTTCGGAAAGTGCTCGCGGGCGGCCTGGTGACTTTTTTATCCCATAATTTTCCTTGTTTTTCACAAAATTATTCACAACATTAGCACTTCTTTTAATTCTTTTTGCTATTTGCCTGTTGCTGAGACCTTCATTTTTTAATGCACTAATTTGTCCTTTCTCGAAATTTGTTAATCTGTTGCTTCGACCCATTAGAAAAAACAAAAGACGAATATTTCCTCGCAACTCGTAAGCTTTGATAAACACGTCCGTACATGTAGCGCATCAAATATCAACTGATACACAACTAAGCATTGCGCAATATTAGAGTGCCTTTATCTTTTTGTCGCGTTGCAATATAACCTTGAAGGCATTATTCAGAAAAATTCAACCGAAGGATTTGAAATAATGTATTATAAAAATTAGTTACAACTTTTGTTTTTTGTGATGTGACGTTTATATGTATCATATTTAACTTTTAAGTATTAACAAGCAGAAAATCTGGTTGCTCCATCTTTTTGTCGCGGTCTGTATTAAAATGATTTTTACGATTTTAACTAGAAGAATCACCACTAGAAAACCTAGTTTTAAATAAATAAAAAAACCAAATCATTTCACCCGTTTAAGAGCTACGGTGCCATAGATAGACACACATAGAGATCAAACTTATAACACTCCTCTTTTTGCGTCGGAGGTTA
Organism: Aporophyla lueneburgensis; assembly: GCA_932294355.1. Classification (NCBI taxonomy): domain Eukaryota; kingdom Metazoa; phylum Arthropoda; class Insecta; order Lepidoptera; family Noctuidae; genus Aporophyla; species Aporophyla lueneburgensis. The sequence goes on from OW028733.1 coordinate 24,367,123, forward strand.
AAAATTTAAAATCGGTAATTGTTGATCTAATATAATAGTTAGACATCTGTATATATAACTATTATAGATAAGATATCATCGTCCGTACCGTGTGGTGCCGGACGTAAAGAATAGCACCATCCCATATCTTCCCGTGGGTGTCGTAAGAGGCGACTAAGGGACTTACTTACTAAAGAATGGGCAGCAGCGTTCTCTATGCATTTTACCACCATAATGCGATCGCCACACCGCCTGCCAAACGTGGCGATTATGGCAAACCCCCCCAGATTGGGGGAGACCTAAGTTCAGCAGTGGACATGTTACGGCTGAAACGACGATCATCGTCCTTTGTATACCTTAGACAAGTAATAACTTGTAGGTCGTATTCGTTTTTCTTTTCTAATTTCCTGATAATGACACTTGTAACCGATATTTGAGTTAGCGAGGATGACTAATGTGATTTTATAATAACTCTATAGTTTTAGAGAGTTGCTTGGTGAATTAGATGGCTTTCCATAAACAAGTACTAATGGTTTATACCTAGTCGGCATCTCTACTGTAGTGTGGTAAGCAAAGCACCAGAACGGCAGCGAAGTACTCCATGAATCTGGTTTATTTCTGTCTGAATTTTTAATGATCCTGTGAGAATTCTTCAGTGCTTTCTTTAAAGCTTCGGTGTTGGTATGCTGCTGAATTCAACTTACAAATGTTAAGTAGCTTACATATCTCTTTAAATGTGGCGCTGAATTCGGCCCCTCTGTCAGTTGCTATTTCTCGCGGAACGCTGCCGTACTATAAAATATAGATTTTCACAAATGTACGTGCTGTTTCTATTTCTGTTTTAGATACAAGTGGGTAAGCAGATATATTTCGACAGCTCAAATTCTAGCGTTAGGATTTAAGAACATTTGTAAGTCTCTACCTAGAGTTTCTACTAGGTCTAAATATATTTTCTCAAATGTAGTGTCTCAATCAACGTAGTCATTTGAGGTGATTGAGTATGGGTTCCTTTACAGTTGTTGTATATTTTTGCTTTAGACCTTTCGGACATCTCTTTACGAAATTGGTGATATCAATCACAATACTTAAAAAAATATAAATTTTATATGAGGGCTAGTAAGCCCTGACCAAAAATGTATGTTTAACATATGTTTTATGCCCGCCCACTTGTGAGCAATAGATGGAAGTCATTGAGATTATTATCATATCGTTTTTATTTTCAACTTTCTCCACATCCTTAAAATGCACACAAGTGGCCCTTTCCAATTTGTGTTTGTTTTGTATCTCGTTTGTAAATATTTAAATAAAGATTGTATTGTTTTTTTATATATAAACTTAAGAAAATTACTTGAGGCCTATAAATAAACTAGTGGCTTATTGTAGTGTCTATTTTAAATACCCATCCATATTGGTATGGTCTAAAATGTTTAACTGCCCATACTATAGCTGAGAGTTCTTTTGTGATAGTAGTTGGATAAATCCGTTCGTCTTTGTTGAGGCTTTTACTCGCGTAAGCGACTGGGGCGGCCGTCTGAATTAGGTAAAATTGTTTATCGCTTATTCTGAAGAATCGTTCTAAACACCGAAACGGTATGTTTATCCGATAGGTTAGGATATTGTATTTGTATTGCCAGTGGTGATACTAAAACATTGTATCAATTTTCTGCCCCAATAAAATTAGTCGTGCGTTGTGTAAGAAAAATACAACATGTTCATGAGGACATTCAAGTTATGTGCTATTGTTGCAAATTACAGTACATTTTCTAAAACAATTGGCCAATGCCAAGAATCGTTTCAGTTCGACTGTGTTTACAGGCACGGAGTAATTTTGTATTACTTTATATTTTTCTTGATCCGGTAGTACTTCGTTTCAGAAAATCGCATTTCAAAAGGTTTAATTTAAATTCACGTTGCGTATTCTTTAAAAACGTCAGTCGAATTTTTATTGTGTTAGGAAATTTCGGCTTGAAACAATTAGATCGTCTGGAAAACAAATCATTTTATAAAACATAGGCCTGCCATTGCTTTGGTAACCAATAGATAAAATTAACTGGGTTTGGTTTTAAACCCCATAGGCATTGTAGTTGGAACTGTCCCGAGCAAAAATCTGTGACTTTTCTATAGCCTGGTTGCAATATAAAATTCAAATATGTAAAATACTAGACGCAATTTTTTCACTCCGTTTACATCTGACTGTTTGGGCACTATGACTACCTGACTCGATCAGTCGCTGTTGCATGGTTCCACGTAGTGATGTGGGCGTTCGAAAAGGGGTTAATCCGCGGATACGGATCCGAATACGGATATTTGGTGTCTAGATCCGTGGGTATCCGTGGGATCTTAATTTTCATACTCAATCGGTGTTGATACGCGTAGGTTTGAAACGATAGTTAACGCCACTTGACGCTTTGCTTCTCAGGACATGTTTCGAATAGCATTGCGCGGGTTATTCTTTCGTTTCTTTTATAGTTTTGTCACAAAATATTTGATTTTACGAATAAAAAAATAATTTGAATAAAATTTAATAGTTTGTCATGGCTACCTTTATGTACAATTTCATCGATGTATTGAAAATTAATAAAATAAAAGATCCGTAAAAGATAAGCCAAGAATGTAACGAATACGAATACGGATCTTTCTTATCTCTCGGATATCTGCGGATACGGATACGGATATCTAGCACTTCACTAGTTCCACGTAATATAATGCCTTGTTCGAACATGTCTGCTCTTTTTTCTTCTTTATTACGTTTCTGTAAATGTGGGAGTTTATAAATACTGGAACTAGAACTGTAAAGGCGCCACTCTATCCACTCCTCAAAGAGGGGACTTACCGCAATTGTGGCGTGCCCAGCACTGGGTTGCGTCAATCGTACCCGCCATGTCGCCATCAGATCACACCGGAGCTCTGCCGCGATAAATTTCGGAAATCAAGAAAGTGACACAACATTACTATTTAAAAATGTATTCATTGCTTTTCGAAGTATTCTCCGCGAAATTTGACACATTTTTCCATACGATGAAACCAATCATTGAAGCAACCATTCCATTCGGAAATTGGGGTCTCCAAAATCGCCGTTTTGTAAACGTCCACAGCTTCTTCAGGTGATGAAAATCTCTGACCACGCAATTTATTCTTTATTTTAGGGAAAGTATAGAAATCATTAGGGCTTAGGTCTGGGCTGTACGGCGGATGGTCTAATAATTCTATGTTTTCTTGCTCTAAAAACTCTTTTGTTCTGTGCGCGGTGTGAGAACTCGCATTGTCGTGATGGAGGATGATGCGGCGGTTGCGGTTCTCTTTACGGAGTTCAGAAACGACCTGTGGCAAACAAATGCTAGCATACCATTCTGCATTAACCGTTCTTTGTCCCTCAAGAGGAATAGTCGCAACATGGCCGGTTTTCGAGACAAACGTGGCCACCATTTTTTTTGCAACACTCCGTGAACGAACAATTTTTGTTGGCTTTAACTCGTGACTGGTTTTTTGTTTCGGTTTCGTACGCATATATCCAGGATTCGTCACCTGATACGATGTTGTATACAGCATTTGAGGACCCTGCGTGGAATCTTTCGAGAGTTCTGACGCACCAAGTAGCGCGAGCCGCTACTTGGTGCGCCGCTTTTTGCTCTTCACAGAGCGAATGCGGTATCCATCGGGAAAACAACTTTTTTACACCTAATTGTTCATGCAAGATTATTTGTATTTGACTCATGCCAATGTCTAAAGTTGCCTGAATTTTGCGGTATGCACATGTCGATCTTCCTCAATCAGCTTACGCACAGCATCAACGTTTTCTTGGGTGACTGCAGTTTTTGGACGACTCATCACTGAGCTTGACACGTCCACGTTGAAATTCAGCAAACCAGCGATAAGTTGTGGTTTTGGATGGGGCTTCATCACCAAATGCAGAAATCATCCGGTCAACACACTGTTTTTATGTTAAACCACTTCGAAAGTCATAATAAATCATCGCTCTTGAATTTTCTCGAGTCAATTCCATTTTCTCAACGACTAAACAAGTTTGACAAAATCTTGTGACAAGACCGAAAATCATTTTTAAATAAATAAATGGTATTCAATTTTTAAAACCAAGGAGTTTTCAATTAAAAATATTTTAATATGACAGGAACAGTGTAAATATTCCATTCCCGATACTTTTAGTGCAGCCTATGTATATAATTCACTGGGTTTGTATTTTGCTTTTAAAGCTATCATAAATGATATTATATTTGATATGATATGATATTTAAATGGTAGTTGATTTGTCCCCTTTCAGATAAAATATGTCATTAAACTACTTTAGGTCTTCTTAAGGCTTCCCACAAGATGGACCGATGACCTTGTGAAGGCCGCATGATGCGTGAAGCACAGAACCAGTTGAAGTGCCGGAGCTTGGGGGAGATCTATGTCTGGACATAGACCTTCCACAAGCTCCGGCACTTCAACCGGTACTACTGGTAGTGGACATCTGCCGGCTAAATGATGATGAAGATGACGATACTTTTAATGCTACTTTGTTCCTACGTAAGTATGTCTTATGTCATTCTCGATTTTGATTTGGTTTATTAAATATGCAGATAGTAGAATAGTCGCTTGCCGTGTGTGTGTTTGGTTTAATATGCTGTACATATTAATCGTTTTCAGGAGTATTTGAAACTCGCACTGATATTTTCCCCTCCATACCTAGTTAATCAAGTACCTACTCACTGAAAATATTTCATTTTGTAAATCAGATGCCCGAACCATGTATAGTTTGTTCTATTTTAGTATCTGTATAATGAATTGATTCCGACCTACTTGTTATAATAATTGAATTATTATTTTCGGATGTTAAAGGCAAGTCTATTTGTATGTTATTAGTCCACATTCGTAATGAATTTTCACTGACATGCCATGTATTTATTTAACACTTCTAGACCTAATTTGGCAATAGCTTTACAAAGCAATGATTCCTTCTCATTTCGAATTTGAACGCCAGTTTATAAGTTTAGCTGAACCAAGCCGATGGCCTGGATTTTGCCACCGATTCAATTTATAACAAGATTCCCGTTTTGTATGTTTAGTTCGTGGATATATTTTACAGGCGATATTAGATGCACGGGGGTCATAGCCACGTATGAGATAAAGTGAAGTAGAAATTTCAAGTTTAATTTAACATGGCATACACTATTACGTTGGTCAAGGATGGCCCAGTGGTAACAGTTACGACTTACGAGTTGTAGGTCGTAGGTTCGAACCCAGACAGTACCTTTACATAGTGTAAATTATTTCATCAGCACTGCTTTCAAAACGATGAAAGAAAACATCTTAAGGAAGTTGGCATCTTCTAGCACCAACAACTCAAATACATGTGACATCTACCAGCCTGCGTGGTGGATTACGGCCCACTCCCTCTCATCGAGAAGAGCCTGTGTCCCAGCAGTGGGATTATTATAGGCTACTCGGGTCCACCCTTTATGGCAGAATTTTTTTCGTCATAATATTATTTTGCATAACAGCGGATGGCATGAACTTCATTTCGCAGAAAATCGTTTGGCATACACTCATTTATCATACATTCACAACGCATAATTTTATAAGTCAGAATCATCTTTAGGCATAAATTTTATTCCATAATAATTAAAAAGTAGAACCATCATATCGCAGAAAGTTCGCAGTCAGAATCGTCTCTTGGCATAATTTCATATCGATAGTTATTAAAAGGCAGAACTATCATATCTCAGAAACTTTAAACTTAGAATCATCTTTTGGCATACATTTCATATCGAAGAAGCATGCAGCATTCAAATAAGCATGCAGCATGGCAGAAAGCAAGTATGCAAGCAAGCATGCAGCCAGCATGCATGCTTGCTTGCTGCATGCTTGCTTGCATGCTGCAATAGCTTTACAAAGCAATGATTCCTTCTCATTTCGAATTTGAACGCCAGTTTATAAGTTTAGCTGAACCAAGCCGATGGCCTGGATTTTGCCACCGATTCAATTTATAACAAGATTCCCGTTTTGTATGTTTAGTTCGTGGATATATTTTATAGGCGATATTAAATGCACGGGGGTCATAGCCACGTATGAGATAAAGTGAAGTAGAAATTTCAAGTTTAATTTAACATGGCATACACTATTACGTTGGTCAAGGATGGCCCAGTGGTAACAAGCATGCAGCCAGCATGCATGCAAGCAAGCTTACAAGATGCAGGCGAGCATGCAACATGCAGCATGCATGGTTTCTGTCACGGCTTTGGCGCTGCGGGGCTCCGACGGTCCCACGCGAGCTCATCGTCGCAGATGGTTTTAAGCTCACCACCTGCTCCTCAGCTCGCGGGCCGCCTCGCCACTCCGCGCCTACGCGGGCTTAAATTACACTCTAGGGGTAGGGCAGACAAGACTACGTGGAGTTGGTTCTGCAGCGATTCGTTTCTGTCAATAATTTTTGTAGTACAACATATACTGAGTTTTTGAGACATTATTTCATTTTATTTAAGGTTAACATGCAATTTAATAGAAATGTAAATATGCCTAACAAAATTATTCTAAATGAAATTCTGCCATCTTCATAGTATGCCAAGTGAAATTATGCCAAATAATCATTGCTCTAAATAATTGTTATGCTAAACGAAATTATGCGGAATTTTAAGTCTACCAAAAGTAATTATGCGAAATAAAATTCTGCCATCTTAAAAGTATGCCAGCGTAAAGTCGAGCATATAAACATTCGGCATGATGCTAAACATTGTTTATGCCTTACAAATATTCGTTTAAATAAGATTATGCCAAGTGTGTTATGCCAAATAAAATTCGGTGCATCAATTTTCTGCCAGATAGAGGGAACCCAGGCTACTCAGTATACTATTACGTGATAAAATTTAGATACAGGCTTACTCCTAGTTCAAGTAGAATAACATGATTATATACCTCTAATTTAAGGCTTTAATAATTATCGTTAATATACTCCTACCTCAACGGTGATCGGGCTAATATGGCCGGCCCATTGCCACTTGAGCTTGCTTACTGTCTTTGAAAATTTTGGTTACCTGCCGGATCACCTTGTTGCGTATTCGCTCCCTCAGAGAGACGTCAAGCATAGCCCGTTCCATAGCTCACTCAGCAACCATGTACTTACAGACCAGCCGTACCGTGAGTGTCCACGCTTTGGCTTTGTTATAACGGATAAGAAGCACTGATTGAAGACCGTAGTGATTAGACTCTGTGAATGAATTCTTTTCTTAGCCTCCTTCTCGATGTTGCTCTTATAAATCCGCGGAGTGACGTGCTTTCTTGAAGACTACGTAGGTTTCATCCAAGTTCTGACCAATGCGTTGAGCTGAAATTTTGCATGCATATGTAAATCGGTTGATAATACAATACTATTATAGTGTGGCCATTAGTGCTGTGCACTCGGTATGCGCGCGGCGAGACGGGGGGGGAGAATCGGCTGCTGTACTCTGTCAGTGCGCCTTCAACGCTCGTGGTGGCAGGTAGTGTTATCTGTATCGGACTGTCTATGTCAGACGCACATGGGATAAATATTCAAAGATGGTTCGTGCGTTATCTCGTGATACGAAGACTGTCATTTTTAAGGTGGCTGAATATTTTAAGAAAAGAAAAGCAGACAAAGAAAGCTTTGAATTTAAAAATGATGTGAATATTGCCAAAATCGTTGTGGAGGCTACGGGGTACAGCAAAAGAATCGTGCAACATGTAATTTCTACGGGTTATTTATCAATTGAAAATTCAAGCCAATTAAAATTTCAATCGCCAAAAAAACCAAAAGTTCTAAAGAAAAAACACGTTGTGGTCATGATTTTGACCTTGGAGTTATCAGAAGAAAAATTTATCAGTTTTACGAAGTTGAAAAAAAAAACCAAGTGTCCGTAAGTTACTATCTAGTTTGAGAAAGGATGGCATATTGAATTGTGGACGGGAATATTTAAGACAGCTTTTACACAAAATGGGCCGTTTTAAAAAATGCAAATCAAAGAGACATCTCCTTATAGAGCAGCCTAATATTACAGTGTGGCGGAAAAAAATATCTTATACAAATCATAAATTACAGAACGCAAAACCGCAACATATATTTTCTTGATGAAACATACATCAACGCCAGTCACCATGCCAGCAAATTTTGGCAATCATCGTCAGAACCCGGAATTCATGCTGATATAGGGAAAGGACGGTGATTGGTAATTATCCACGCTGGATGTCGAAATAGCTTAGTGGATGATGCATTGACTATATTCAAATCAGATGCTAGAACCGGTGACTATCATGGAGATATGAGCGGACCTACTTTTTATAAGTGGGTAGATGAAAAGTTTAAACATAAGTCGCTGCCGAATTCTGTGGTTGTAATGGACAACGCGTCTTACCACAGCGTTCAGGTTGAGAAGAAACCAACTATATCAAGCCTCAAAAGTGAAGTGCAGAACTGGTTGCTACGCCATAATATAGATTTTTCAGGAACCATGACAAAGGCTCAACTACTACTTCTTATCAAAAATACACAAAAAGAACCCGTGTATACAATTAACGAACTCCTGAAAGCCAGTGGACACACTGTTCTGCGTTTACCTCCGTACCATCCAGATTTAAATCCAATTGAGTTGGTCTGGGCTGATATTAAAAACAACATAGCCTAAAACTATATTAATTCTTCTCTAGACGAAAAGATAATCTTATTGGATAGATTGTTTTCAGAATTCACGGAGGAAAAATGGCAGAGATGCAACGATCATATCCAGAAAAATTAAAATGATTACTAGAGTCGCGATAGTAGGTTCGATAATGTTATCGATTCATTCATAATATATTTGCAAGACTCTGATTCAAGTTCCGGTGGCGAAGTGGAAGATGAAGATGATGACGAAATCGAAGATGAAGTTGAAACAGAATCTATGTCTGAATAACTTTCGTTAGAATATATAATTGTTTGTAAATATAAAAAATGTTCAATAAAACAAGTCCTGCTTTGAATTATAAGCTTAGTTCTTATTTATCTTATCACCTGCATATTTTTAATAAAATATGAGTATATTTTGGTTACATTTTTATCAACTAAGTAAGTATAATATATTACAGATAGATAGCCTCCGACCATCGTTCCGCCACAAGTCTTGCCTTAGAAATGCAAACTGATATCGTAAGATCTGTCCGACATGTATCGATCTCATGTGAACTCATGCACTTTTTAGGGTTCCGTTGCCAAATGGCAAAAAACGGAACCCTTATAGATTCGTCATGTCTGTCTGTCTGTCTGTCCGTCCGTCCGTATGTCACAGCCACTTTTCTCCGAAACTATAAGAGCTACGCTATTGAAACTTGGTAAGTAGATGTATTCTGTGAACCACATCAAGATTTTTACAATAAAATAGAAAAAAAAAATTTTTACTACCCCATACTTAGAACTGAAACTCAATTTTTTTTTTTCATCAAACCCATTACATACGTCTGGGTCATCTATGAATAGGTCTTCAAAAATGGTATTGCGGGCTCTAATATAATTTTTTTCTAAACTGAATAGTTTACGCGAGAGACGCTTCCAAAGTGGTAAAATGGTTCCCCCCCCCCCACCCCGTCACTTCTAAAATAAGAGAATGATAAAACTCAAAAAAATATATGATATACATAACCATGTAAACTTCTACCGAAAATTGGTTTGAACGAGATCCAGTAAGTAGTTTTTTTTAATACGTCATAAATCGTAAACCGCAAATTTACCTTTCATTTAATCAACTCAAATAAAAAAATAATATCATAAGCATAAACCTTATACATAAACCGAGGATACCTACAGGTTTGTACGGAACCCTCGGTGCGCGGGTCCGACTCGCACTTGGCCGGATTTTTTTCTTCGCCTCCCACCGCGCATACCTCAGGGAGTGCACTGCTCTAATGGCCACACTATATGACAAGGAACGGGTCTCATGAGAGGGACGGAAGGTGGCCACGGGAACTCTGTAATAAAACGATGGAACCCCATCAACAATGGGCGTCTTGACAAGGACTCTAGATTCTAAATAATAACTCCACCAACGCCGTATCTCTGCGTTTACGTAGTGATAGAGCTTTCACGCTTCTGAACTCTAGGTATGTGCCAATAGAGTTTACTTTGCTGAAATGGATCTAGCATGAGGAGCCAGACAAAGAGAGATATATAAACCCATCAGGGCAGCAATGGCAAGTTATTGGGCAGTAGCGACCCAAAGGACCGAAGTTTTCTCCCGGATGATTTTCGGGAGAAAACTTATTATCAACCTCATTATTGCCTTTATGCCTGCTTGAGTGGAGATCGCAGGAGCTAACATGCTCGGAGGAAGAAAATAGTTCAGTAAGTACAAGAAGAGAATTTGATCAACTTCAGGGCTCTGAGATTATTCTGATAGCGGTGGAATACCTTTTCACTCCTGAAGCAAATCAGGATAATGTCGCCTGTTAGTGCTTAATTTCGTAAAAAGCGTCTAACGGACCCTATGAGTCGACGTAGGACCGCCGTACGCCTTCCAAAGGAATCCAAGATCCCGAGACAAATAAATAAATATTAATAACAAAAAACTAAAATGACTATAAGTGAAAGAGAAAGCAATTACTAAACTAGTTACTAAACATCAATAAAAAAAAACGTGAGATTTACTTGAGAGCGAAATGGTGTTCTATCTAGATTGGATATTCCTTACCATTGTAATTCGCAAGCTCTTACTTTACTCCTGTAGGCAATCGAATAACAAAAACGACTGTATAGACTTAAATATCACTATTGAACAAACAGGACAACTTCTAATGAACAAACAGGAGTGTTATAAGAATGAAGCTGTAGATCAAATTAACGCTAATTAATTGTAAACAAGCCAATTACATATGTAAAATACCATTGATATCTATTTAATTATCATGATACTGAGAGCTATAAAGTAATAATACATTATTAATTTCATTGTTTTAAATAGATATTAATGCTCATTAAATGGAATAATTTGAGTTAAAATTAATCATTCGTACACCGTATTTATCTCGTATTATTTACACTAAAAACGTTATTGTTTCGAATATCATTAACAGTAAAGTGGCACTTGCAGTAGAGTCATGTGGGGTAAACGTACGCATTTTTTAGTTAATTGCTTCCAGAATAAAAGATATATTTAATTGAAAAGAAAAAAACCTTTTATACTAATGTTATAAACATTTGTAAAGGAAAACAAAACATAAAATTTCAATTTTAACAATCATTTTTTCTTTTAATCAATCATTTACTCAGCAAGGGAAATGCGGGTTTTTACCCGCATCGGTGGGAAAGTGTCCGCACGCCTTCGGTTAAGTGTACGCAACGCCGACAAAGTTTACGTACGTAAGTTTACAGGCGTCGTGCCACCAGGACTTACAAATTGAACACTCAATCCACTGCTACCAGCCGGAGCTCCGTCCATAAGTTCACCCTTCATTCTTTTTCGAGGGAAAATAAATGCAGGCGGAACATAATTTCCAGTTGCAATGACACAGCAAACTGCGGTTATAGTTTGACCACGTTCTCCGGAAACAATTTTGTTAACATTTTATTTCCTTTCAGGGATATGACTTTAGGTGTTTTTTTGGGGACCGTACTGATGCCAGTCTCATCCATATTATATATTCGACCTGCAGCAAAGTTATATTTTTCTTGAAGCTCTTTCAAGTTGGAATAAAATCTATCTACTTGAACTTTATTAAAACCAATGGCTCTTGCTATGCTAGTAGGTGTAGTGTACTTTAAAGCTAAATCAGGATGTCGTTTTACGAACTCATATACCCAATCTTTTCCAGCCATTTTTGTCGTTTCATCAAATCTGTTCGTTATTTTATTTATCTCCGCAAATTCAAAAACCAATTTTCTCAGTGCGTTCAAAGTAAGACCGTAAAACCTCTCGTCATTAGCTTTGCAATGGCTATAAATTTCTTCCTGTAAACAAAATAAAATTCCATGTTTTTATTAACATATAGATAGTTATACAATAAACTTGATTGTATAACGATGGTGAGGATGCTTTCATAAAAACCTGGAGAGCATGATCATCAGACGTAGTAAATAATAATGTACCTCTTGTTATCGAGTAAATGTTGGTTTAAATCTTCCCATTGATACTGCAGTGGAATTTAGTTTCCGACGTTTTCTCAAAGTACTCTCATCGATTCCAACAATTTCTGCGGCTTTTCGTTTTGATTTTCCCTCTTCCATTAACTTTTTGGCTGCATCAATCTGCTCTTTCGTGCAGACTTTACGGTCAGGACATTTTCTTATATATTTGCGAGGCATTTTCAGTCTAGAATGCAAATACATATGACGGGGTAAGTATACGCATTTTAATCACTGCGGACACTTACCCCATCCCATCAAAGCAAATAAAAATAATAAAACTTCGAAGTATGACTTACCTTAGACAAAATACGTAGATTCACACAAAATATTGATTAATTTCTCCTGTTCCTAGTCACTTGGTTATTTAATCAGACTAATAATATGGCTTTATCATGCAAATCAATTTCAAAGAAATAAATAACAAATCCGTGCAAAAGCAATATTGTTGCGTAACTTTCCGTAGCTCCGTGCGGCAAACCTGTGACGCACTGCTCTAGCTCGGTGGTCAAACGCGAACTAAACGCGACAGGTCTCGACCTGCTGTCATCCGTGGCATACGCACGATATTCACTGCGGACACTTACTCGCCGCGTACGTTTACCCCACATGACTCTATTATTAACCAAAGGAGATACAAAACAAACATGAACCTACTTTTGACTTATTATTTATCCGATTATAGAAATAGTTAGACTACCATTTGACATAACACTTGCACTGTACGAATACTTTTTTATTAAAATAGTACCTATTTCTTTGTAGGTTTTTTTAACAGAAACCGTTACTAAGCCATAGAACAGATTTTGGTTACTAAGAGAATTTGTATTAACAGCTGAATCGTGCCCTATTCATGTTGCCTAAGCTATTGTATACATGGCTAAATATCAAGCTATACATAACTAGTTTTAACAGACCTCGCATTATATAGGCTTACCGTACGATAAGAAGTCAGCTTATACTGGCAATGTATACTTTGATTGGTCGCCGTGTGTACAGATCTTGCAGTACTCTATACAGTTACTACATATTAACAAGCCTTCTATTCAAATGAATGCAATGCCTGATTAATTTGGGGCCAAAGGAGACCGGGTTGAGTATCTATGGACCAATAGCCATCCAATTTGAATAGTTGTGTGTGGGATACTTACTCTTTATCCTTGTGTACAGCGAAAGACACTTTCATGATATACCTACAGGCTGGATATTCAGACGGTTAGTAAGGACAAGGTTCTTTACCGTTGGCGCTACCGGAAAACATTTGTTAGAGTCTAACCTTTACTGTTCCAGTAGCTTCAAGGATTATGCCTACCCTTGAAAAGACACTCCGGGAGTGCCGGCAGAAGTGAAAACTTGAATATTAACGTTGTGCATTTTTTATATTTTGGAATGGTTAGGGAATAATTTTGCACGAATTGCTTTAATTATCAGTATAAAAGTACTATCATTTATGTGGTAGAACACAATATTTTACACAAACATTACAATTTATATTACATTAAAAAGTTTATCTCTCAGAAAAATCACTCTCCGTCCGTCTTATGAATTTTCGATCAGGTCACGTGTCCTGACGCGAGTTTAACATTTTTTACCCATTACCTTAGAGCATTTAACCTATGCTCTAAGCCCATTACAAAAAAAGTGCACAACGCCGCTAAAGAAGTTTTCACTTCAAAAATGTTGATTTACATTTTGATGCCCCTTTGCACAAGGGTATAGATACGTCTTTTGTACAAAGTTATAGAATATACCGCTACACAAATATCAAAACTGTATCTCTAGAACTGGGTCTCTAGACCACTACAATCATTCAAAATCTCCCAGCCTCCTTACAAATTGTAAGAGCTTTGTAGCTGGTTGCAAAGTCTTAGTACAGGGATTCAACCTCGAGTTCTCAATAGTTCTGCAGTCCAGTGACTATACATCCATATGTGCTGATTGGGTAGGCCGTCCAGCATTGCTGTAGTCATGCAGCGTTTCAGCTAGTGTGACCATGTCATCTGTAACTCTGAAATGAAATTGCCTTTGATTTGAAAATATTTTATTTCACATAAACCTACGTAGCTAGGTACACGGTACCACGGTTTCCTAAGGAGAAGAGGCGACAAGAAACTCCAAAGTCACTCTTAAAAAAAATGGTTTTTACATGGTTTTCATATTATAGTGTTAGGTATGGGACAAAGACTTTAAATTATTTAATTAAAATATCTTTCTTTGTTAGGGGGGGACAGTGTGGACCAGCCAGCAAGTACTTAACCCGGCGTCTGCTAGGTTGGGTCATAATGACCCGTGATGTTTTTAAATGCGGGTATTTAAGAAAATAATAGTGTAACGTTACCACGCTTCTCAGTAGCTGCAGTTAGTGCCCCGCTTCCCTCGTTTCTTATGTCAACTTAGATGGTTTGCGCCTACACAGGAAGATAGACGCGGTCCAACAACAAAAAGGTAAATATGACCCAACTATACATTCGATGACACCATTTCGTGCCAATTACGTTGAGTTCGTTATTTGATTATTTCGTTTATTTATTTTTACCGACATTACGTATATTACATTATATTTTGTTATTTTTAAGTTATATTTGAATAATGGAAGTGGAACGCGAAAGGCAGCGAATTCTGTCAATATTAGAAGAAAGCGACTCGGAAGAAGGTGAAAATTCTTCGGAAAGCGAGGAAGATGATCACGTTAGCGAAAGTTTTCTACAGAGTGATACCGAACAAGAGGCATCAGACAATGATGATGATGATGATGTACGTTTGAGTGTCATCCAATGTCAAGTGTATTCCTCCGTACGTAGATCTAATCAGCACAATTCATCGCATGCAGAAATATCGGATCATGAGGTACTAATTTCAACTTATTCTGGTAAAGATGGTACAATATGGCGCAAACAACCTTTTAGAAAAAAAATCAGCGATAAATGCATATTTAATTTATAAAGAGAGCACTAATTAACAAAAACTGAAACGGCATAAATTCTTGAAAAACTTAGGTCTTGCTCTTATAAATGATCACTTGAGCGCTCACAAGGACGTAGTTCATTTACCAAGAGAGATGCGCAAAAGAATAAGAGAGTTTACAGGAGAAACATCAGAGGAGCTCCCTGCTAAAGTTCGTGGTGTTCGTAAACGACGCCAGGTATGTTCCGCTAAAAAAGACAGGAAAACTACCCATACCTGTTAAAGATGCAACAAATTCATCTGCCCGTAACATACAATTTCTTTCTGCGGAGGTTGCGTAGATGACGGTGCTGGTAGTGATTAACCCTAAGATTCTTTATAATTTTTACATATACTTTCTTAAAGATCTCACATTTGTCGTTCCAAAAAGTAAAAAAAAGTGTTAATTACTCATTTTATGTTTTTCAATTAATACGTTTCTAGAAGTTGAATTTTTTGTTGTAAATTTTATACTGACTTCTTAAATACATAAAAAGATCTTTATATAACTATTTTTTTTTATTTTGTCTCCAAAATATTATCATTTAATGACTATTCTTCAAGTTAAACACAAATTTTCTCTAAATGCCATTCAAATGGTAAAAATCTGCTACGGTTCAAAATCCGGGTAATTATGACCCACCATGCAGTTGTTGTACCTATTTTCCACCATGCTGCCGCCGAGTTAAATAGAAAATGGTCTATCAATGTAGTCTATAAGGCACAACGTTCTCACAATCACAATATGTATAAAAGGATCTACATATATAAGATAAATAAATTAAAAACCTATTTAAACCAAATGACATGATTGCCACGAAACCACTAATAAAGTGTTGAAATTAGAATTGTAGGTATAAAATGTCAAATAATAAGAACATGATGTCCAAGGACGTAAAAAATAAACATTCACTTCGTATTTTCACAGTTATGACGTTAATGAGGTTCCAGAGAAGTCAGGAAAGCAGACGAAATTAATGCCAAACTTCGTTTTCTTCAACGTAGTCTTTTATCTTTTAGTATGTTTTTTTTTTTAATAAGGACACGTTTGATGTGGGTTTTGAACTTCTCATAGCTAAATTCTGTAACCGATTTTGTCAACTTGTTATAAAAGTGGATACTATTTAGGAGAAATCACTTACTAAAATTCGTTTTACGACTTTCAGATTAGTATTTTTTCATCTGAAAGTCGTCGCCAGAAAGTTCAAAAACTAAAACCCGGGTACTCAAAAATCACGCTGTAAATATTATGAAACAAGAAAAAAAACTCATCTGAAAGCGTTGTCGTATACCTACTACTTTACTCTTAAGCTTATGATCGCTTACTGCTGTTAGAAGGTAATGTTTAGGTGTTGTTTTTTATTATATTGGTGATGTTCTTCAGAAAGGTCAGATGTAGTACTCGTAGTAGTATGAGGCAAAAGGAATATGTAAGGGACGTAGCAGGTGGCGTTCCGTAGGTTCTGCCTATCCCCGTGGAAAAGTGGCGAGAGTTTATGTTATGTATGTATATAGATAGCTGATTCAATGAAGATGTCTTCCTCGAATTGGATTTTTGACCCGCGATATTTTTTTTTGATAAGTTATGTCAAAGTGCATATAAGAAGGCATTTTTTGTAACTTTTAACTGTTTAATATTTTAGATCATTTGGATACATCGATCTATCTAACTAGCCTACATTTTCCCACTGCATGGCAAAGGCCTCCCTCACCCTCTTCCACATAATTCTGTCTTGTGCTAGTGCTGGCCAGTCCTTCCGGTAGGAGTCAAGCTCGTCCCGCCTGCCATCTTCGTCTCGGTCTGTCGCGATGTCGTCGAGCGTTTAGTGGGACCCAATTGGTGATTCTATTAGCCCATTTGTCATCAGACATCCGGCAGACATGTCCAGCCCAGTCCCACTTGAGCTGGGCAGCTTTCTGAGTGACATCTGTGACCTTGGTTTTGGCGCGCAATGCTGTGTTCCCAACGAACCAATCGTTGGCAAACTTCGAGCTTGTACCTCTGCTGAAGTGTTAAAGACCAGGTTTGAGCACCATATGTGAGAATGGGGTGAATACACACGTCCATAATTGTCCGTTTGAGACGTAGTGGTAGATCTCCTTTCAGAAGATCTTTCATTTACCAATAGCTCCTCCAGGCGCTCTCAGTGCGTCGGGCGACTTCTTTGTCTTGCCGCGCCTGGAAGGAGACTATTTGGCCCAGATAGATTATAGTCTTGGACATATGCGTCTCCTCACCCCTGATGTGTATTCTCTTTCTGATGCTGTTTGTCATGAGTTTGGTCTTTAACATGTTCATCTTAAGTCCAAAAATATATGGATAGGTTTTTAAAAGTATTGGGTACCAAATAGAAAGGCAATGAAGCCTGTTCAATTTAAGGGCTTAGAAAAAAGTGATATTTACTGACGAATTCAGGGAAATTATCAAAAATATATCATAAAAAATTGCTTTTCTTGAATCACTAGAATTTTCGCCTAGGCTTTATAGGGTGCTTTATTGTAGCAAGAGGGTCACACTATCATGCCCTGCGATATGTCAAATTACAATCAAACAGTAGGTATATATAATAAAAATATTAATTAACAACTAGACCACGGTAAATTGATTTGGGTCCACTAACGAAAAAAGAAGTTGGTATCATATTTATTTGTTAAATATTTCATAGTTTAACCTATGTTTACGTCTACCTCTTGGCGGCGCAAAATGATTTTGATAAACCCTGTGTTCACTGTTATCATCAAGTTATTTAGGATAACCCATGAACGCACATGTGGCACTAAGTCATTTTTAGGGTTCCGTTGCCAAATGGCAAAAAACGGAACCCTTATAGATTCGTCATGTCTGTCTGTCTGTCTGTCCGTGTATGTCACAGCCATTTTTTTCCGAAACTATAAGAGCTATGTTATTGAAACTTGGTAAGTAGATGTATTCTGTAAACCGTATTAAGATTTTCACACAAAAATAGAAAAAAAACAATAAATTTTGGGGTTCCCCATACATAGAACTGAAACTCAAAAAAAATTTTTTCATCGTACCCATACGTGTGGGGTATCTATGGATAGGTCTTTAAAAATGATATTGAGGTTTCTAATATCATTTTTTTCTAAACTGTATAGTTTGCGCGAGAGGCACTCCCAAAGTGGTAAAATGTGTGTCCCCCCCCCCCCTGTAACTTCTAAAATAAGAGAATGATAAAACTAAAAAAAATATATGATGTACATTGCTATATAAACTTCCAACGAAAATTGGTTTGAACAAGATCTAGTAAGTAGTTTTTTTTTTTATACGTCATAAATCGTAAACCGCAATTTACCTTTCATTCAATCAACTCAAATATAAAAATTAAAAACCGGCCAAGTGCGAGTCGGATTAGCGCACCGAGGGTTCCGTACAAACCTGTTGGTATCCACGGTTTATGTATAAGGTTTATGCTTATGAAATTTAATGTTTTTTTTTTAATTTTTATATTTGAGTTGATTAAATGAAAGGTAAATTGCAGTTTACGATTTATGACGTATTAAAAAAAAACTACTTACTGGATCTCGTTCAAACCAATTTTCGGTGGAAGTTTACATGGTTATGTACATCATATATTTTTTTGAGTTTTATCATTCTCTTATTTTAGAAGTTACGGGGGGGGGGGGGCACATTTTACCACTTTGGAAGCGTCTCTCGCGCAAACTATTGAGTTTAGAAAAAAATGATATTAGAAACCTCAATACCATTTTTGAAGACCTATTCATAGATACCCCACAAGTATGGGTTTGACGAAAAAAAAAATTTTGAGTTTCAGTTCTAAGTATGGGAAACCCCAAAACTTATTATTTTTTTTCTATTTAAGTGTAAAAATCTTGATGTGGTTCACAGAATACATCTACTTACCAAGTTTCAACAGCGTAGCTCTTACAGTTTCGGAGAAAAGTGGCTGTGACATACGGACGGACGGACAGACAGACAGACAGACAGACAGACATGACGAATCTATAAGGGTTCCGTTTTTTGCCATTTGGCAACGGAACCCTAAAAAATAGGATTTAATTTCATAAACACAAGCCTTATGCATAAACCGTGAATACCTACAGGTTTGTACGGAACCCTCGGTGCGCGAGTCCGACTCGCACTTGGCCGGTTTTTTTTACCTAATTTTGCTGGACACGCTGTTGTCTTACATATTACGTAGTCTATGGTGACGCTGGAGTATTGCCAACGATTGCTAAAATGCAATCATTATTATCTTTCAGTACGTAAGACACCTAGAATAAAAACAAATAAGTAATTTAAAAAATTCAAGTAATAAATCATGTGAGCATACGGTAGGGTTTAAGAATTGTGACCCTCGTCCTTAATGAAATGTTCTTGTGCAAAATTTTACTATAATGTCTACCTTTAGGCAGCGCACTAAATCTCCATGTTCTTGCAAAAAAGTGAAAACTAAATATGATGTACTTATTATGGCAATAAAGCAGTGTCTGAATTTGAACTATTGTATCACGAATGCAATAATATTGTAATCGATCAATCTTCGGCATATCGCATAATCGATTTCGACAGTTTTGGAATTTTTTAATAGTTTGTATATTAATAACTTTAGTTGAACGCTTCATATGCTGCCTTGTAAGTTGCTTGTTAGGGTTAATCCATTTTTTTAATTGCTTTGTTTTGTTTCTTGTATTTTGTTCGCATTCTCTTAACGCTTTATTGTACAATAATATCCTGCTATTTACGATTACGTTAGTAACGGTTAATGCATTTATGGCCATTCTCTATAGAGTTTTACGCTACAATGACAGATAACTTAGTTATATATTACCAAAATTGCAGGGGATTTCGCACAAAATTAAATATTCTGTATATGAATATTCTAGCCAATTGTTATGACATAATCATTTTGACTGAGACCTGGCTAACGCACGAGATATCTGATAGCGAGTTTATTGATGAGCGTTATGTGGTGCACCGGTATGATCGTGACCGTATTGCCACCAATAAAAAGACGGTGGCGGTGTTCTCGTGGCTGTACTGAAGGGTCTGCATTCAGTTAGATTGGCTCCGCAATTCGCAACTCATGCCAGCATTGAGCACATCTTGGTGCAACTGCCAACGTCGAGTCGAGGTAAGTGCCAAATTATTGCTGCAGTATATATACCCCCAAAAACACCAGAATTTGCTTATGCAGAATATTTTGAACTTCTTCAATCACTACTTGGCGACACAAACAATGATAATTTCTATGTGATAGGAGATTTTAACCTACCAGAAATCGACTGGATCGCTTGTACAGATAGTTCGTCGCCATCTGCTCATATTTGTAGAGGTAACTCCGCCGTATGTAATCACATGAGTGCGCTTTTGTCGTTCCTTAGCGCTCACCAATTTAATACAATACGGAATCCAAGTGGGAGGATATTGGACTTGGTTATTGGTAACGGTGATTGCAATGTTTCTAGAGCCACAGACTATTTGCTGCAGCTTGATAGCCACCATCCCCCGCTTGATATTTTTATTTCTCTAAGTGCACCATACGATTCGATGGCCCGCAAGACGATTAAGAAATATAATTATTATAAGGCAAATTATGATAACATAAATGGGGATTTAAAGGAGATTAATTGGGAGGAGGTTTTAGCTAACCAAACCATTGACGATACCTTGAGCACGTTTTATAACATTGTATACAGAATTATTAGAAGACACGTTCCATTGATTACCTGTAGATCATTGAAATTTCCGGTGTGGTTCTCAAAATCGCTTATACATATTTACAAAAATAAAGCCAAAGCTTGGGTAAAATGGAAAATGTATCAAAACATTTCAGACTATGAGCAGTTTTCCATCTACCGCTCTAGATTCCAATTTGAGTGCAAAAACTGTTACAGAAAGTACATTGCTACTGTAGAAGATGGTATCCGGATAACATTAGGTTAAGCATTTTTGGACCTTTATTTCTTCCCGCAAATCCTCTACAAGCTTCCCTTCTATCATGCACTATAGTAATCACTCAGCCAATAATCCTGAAGATATCTGTAATCTTTTTTCAAGCTTTTTTAATTCGGTATACGAGCCATCCACTACCACTAACAGCGTTTCATCGCAGTGCGGTGATTACTCTGAAACCAGTTTTCTCCTTAGCAGCATTCAGTTTACTGCCGATGAAATATTAACTGCGCTAAAAGCATTAGATCCATCTAAAGGCCCGGGACCAGATGGTTTACCTGTTGTATTTATTAAACAGACCGCCGAGACGCTGTGTCTGCCATTGGAAATGATTTATAACTTATCTATTTCACAAGGAACCTTTCTTGAAGCATGGAAACTCGCAAACATAACTCCTGTTCACAAATCGGGACACAAACAGGATATCGAAAATTATCACCCTATATCGATATTGTCGGTTTTGTCAAAGGTTCTTGAAAGACTTGTTCATGATAAAGTTTATCCTGTACTACATAATAGCATAATTCCACAACAACATGGATTTGTCAAAAAAAGATCAACTACCACTAACCTGATAACTTTTGTTGGCTATTTATTTAACAGTATGGACTCTCGTATTCAAGTTGATACTATATACACGGATTTCCAAAAGGCCTTTGATAAAGTGGACCATCAATTGCTCTTGAGTAAAATTGCTTTTAATGGCATACGTGGCGATCTACTGAGATGGTTCTCTTCATACGTTTTTAACAGATCTCAGAGAGTTGTTATAAACGGTTTTAATTCTGAGACCCTAAATGTTACTTCCGGTGTTCCTCAGGGCTCTATACTGGGTCCTCTTTTGTTTATTATGTTTATTAATGATATAGGTACGTGTTTTCAAAATTCTAAATTATTACTATACGCAGACGACTTAAAAATCTTTAAGCCGATTAGTAATTTACGTGACTGTTTACTTTTGCAGGAAGATTTAAACAGATTCTCTGCATATTGTGTAAAAAATAAACTTAAGCTGAACATATCCAAATGCCATTGCATTAGTTTTACTAAAAATAAGAACGTAATAAAACATTCATATTCATTGAACAATGTAAATCTGATAAGAGAAACAGTGGTTCGTGATCTTGGTGTTTTGTTGGACGAGAGACTCCATCTTGATGCTCATGTTACTAAAATTGTTAACAATGCTTTCCGTATGTACGGTTTTGTGATGAGATCGGCTCAGGAATTTAAACGCCCTGACACTTATTTATACCTATTTAAAACTTTGGTCAGGTCTCAGTTGGAGTACGCGATCCCGGTGTGGAATCCCTTGTATGAAAAATATTCTAATATGATAGAAAAAGTACAACGCAAATTTTTAAAGGCCATGCATTACCGTTGTTGTCGGACGTATGCATCTTACAGCAACTTACTTAATACCTATAAACTTCAAAGCCTTAAATCTAGACGTATACTGTTGGAATCGTCCTTTCTATTTGATTTATGTAACAATTCTTATGACTGTATAGATATAAGCAATAGAATATGTTATGTAGTACCCAGAACAACTATGTGCCGAGGTGTGCGCGGTCGACTGCTGTTTGCTGTAACCTCTTGTCGATCAAACGCAGGCTCACGAGCACCCCTACGGCGTCTTACTACTCAGTACAATAAGATTTTCCAGGATATCGAGTTCTTTGCTGTTTCTGCAGCAAAATTTAGAAGTATTGCACTTAAGGTTATATCAGAATTGAGTATCTAACATTCTTACAATCCTAAAAACATAATTTAAATTATAATCATTTTTTCTTTCCTTCTATTTTTAATACTTTTACTTGTATAAGTTTCAGATGAGTTTTACTTTCATCTTTAATCATACTCACTATTCTAAGTAATTTGTATCGCACGCCGTTCATGTTTGTTTAACTTTTTTATATTATGTGGAAAATGTCGTTGGTTATACATTTACACGTCCGTTTTAGTTTTAAGTTCTATTCCATAATATTGTAATGTGTAACCGTTTATTTTCCCAAATAAAATAAAATAATAAAATAAAATAAAAGCAATGACGGATTCAGCTTCTGCTCTGAGTTAAATGCTGAGCGAACGACAAAGACACTCTATTTATTACAACTTTAAAATAATAAAAAGTTTATAAGTAGTTTATGGAACTGCTCTTTAACCGGGGAATGCCTAGTTATAAGTGCAGTTTTGTACACTTTTATAACTAAACTCAAACAATTTCATGAAAAACACAATAATTCTAATAATATTGTAATTATGACGCCCAAATCCACCATTCTAACGCGGAGGTACGCGCCAGATCAAGTGATCAGCCGTTTTTATTATTTTTTTGGCTTCGCCCGGTATCCGCATTTAGCCAACGTCACGTTTATTCTTTATTTCGAAGAAAATAAAGGTGGGAAAACTAAATCATTATTAGTATCTATCATATTAATTATAGCGGGAACCAGGACAGAGCGGATATTTAATTTTAGGATCATTATTTTTAATGGCCATACCATATTGATGTCAATGGAAAAAGACGACCCGGATCCCCAGGGCTCAATTTTAGGCCTATATTTATTTCTTATTGATATAAATAACTTGCCTTTTTTTTTTTTTTTTTTTTTTTCAGGATGGGAAATCATCAAATGACTTCTCCCGCTCTGGGCGGAGCGGGAGGGCGTGTCAGACTTTTACTGACTAAAACCCACCCGTGTTCCATCAGTTGCCCATGTGCCAGGGTCACGGTATCTCTTTCGAACAATCACGCGACCCCGGCAGGCATCGGTCCTAGTAGACCCCTACACTGCTGCTGACATCTCTTTGAGGCGCGCGTGGAACACTGCGCGCCGTCGACCCGAGCTTGGTCCTTACCGGGTGGCGAGCTACCCATTGCTCGCCACCCGCAAGCTCGCGCCTACGGTGGCCGGGAGTCCGCTTTTGACTCCCGACGCCCGGGGCGTCTCCTCCTGCGGCGGCTAGGGGCGTGAGAGCGCAGAGACTGCCACTCCCTCACGCGCCCCGCCTCCTCCTTCGCGAGCATTACTGCTTCGCAGAAGGAGGTGACGGCTTCCCATTCCCTCTCGCTCCGTACCATGGCTCGCACCAGGGCCGGACGCGAGAGGTCGCCGCCGCCGATCGCCTCCACGAGGACACGGCGGTGCTCCGCCCAGGCAGGGCACACCTCCACCGTATGCTCCACCGTGTCCTCCAGACGATCCTCGCAATGGAAACACCCGGACGTATCCTCCCGCTTTATCCTGAACAGGAACCCACCGAAGCACCCATGCCCGGTGAGAACCTGCGTCAGGCGGAAGGTGAGGACGCCGTGGCGCCTCTCTATCCACTCCTCAAAGAGGGGACTTACCGCCGCAATTGTGGCGTGCCCAAAATAACTTGCCTTACCTCATTTTTTTATGGATGGGGAAATCATCAAATGACGTCTCCCGCTCTGAGCCGTATCTGGCAGAAACTTGATGATCCGAATTTTATTTGGCATAACACACTTGGCATAATCTTCTTAAACGAATATTTGTAAGGCATTAAAAAGGTTTAGCATAATCATAATTTTGCCGAATGTTTATATGTCCAACTTTACGCTGGCATACTTTTAAGATGGCAGAATTTTACTAAACCTTTGGCAGACTTAAAATTCCGCATAACTTCGTTTAGCATAACATTTATTTAGAGCGACGATTATTTGGTACAATTTCACTTGGCATACTATGAAGATGGCAGAATTTCATTTAGAATCATTTTGTTAGGCATATTGTCATTTCTATAATATTGCATGTTAACCTTAAATTAAAATTAAAATAGTGTCTCAAAACGTCAATATATGTTGTTCTACAAAAGTTATTGACAGAAACAAATCGCTGCAGAACCGACTCCACGTAGTCTTGTCTGCCCTACCCCTAGAGTGTAATTTAAGTCCGCGTAGGCGCGGAAGGGCGAGGCGGCCCGTGAGCTGAGGAGCAGGTGATTTTGATGGGCGCCGCTGCGGTGGCCGGAGGCACGTAGCGCCGGAGCCGTGACAGAAAGCATGCATGCTGCATGTTGCATGCTCGCCTGCATGCTCGCCTGCATGCTGTGAGCTTGCTTACATGCTGCATGCTTGCTTGCATGCCGCATGCATGGTGTATGCTTGTTTACATGTCTGCATGTAGCGTGCTAACTATGATTTTTCTGTAAAGTAATAGATGATGTTTCAATTATTATGGATATGAAATGTATGCCAAAAGATGATTCTAACTGAAAAGTTTCTGAGATATGATAGTGCATATTAATGATTACACAGGCACACAAAAAAAAATTCTGACCTGGAGGTCGCACTATGTGTACTAATTGTTTTTGGGGTCGCTGAATCCGAATCTGGGGTCAGTTTTATTCCAGCACATCTGGGTTCGGCCATAACCTCAAAATATACCCTCAAATTTGCTAAATTTGGTTAAACTGCTAACCGTATGGCTTTAAAACCTTATAATCCTCTATTACAGTAGCTCGATGACCTCTTGCTTAAATAAGTACATAACCTATAGTCCCATAACTACATAACCTTATAACCCCTTACCAACATAACCCTTAAACCCAATAACGAAGTTTCTGACGTGGGGGCCTGATAATGTGTACTATGTGTTTTTGGGGTCGCTGAATCTGAATCTGGGGTCATTTCCATTCCAGCACGTCTGGGTTCGGCCATAACCTCAAAATATACCCTCGAATTTGCTATATTTGGTTAAACTGCTAACCCTATGGCTCTAAAACCTCATAATCTAATGAAGTTTATGCTATCCGCTGTTATGCAAAATAATATTATGACAAGCATTCGTATAAATGTTGGTAAAAGGTACACTTTTTCTTATGTGCTTTTTTTATCTATAACACTAATAAAGTACGCTAAAATTCTCTTTAAATACATAAACTGACGTTATTGAGGCAAATGATTTTATTTTTCTGCGGTTTTCTATATTTTCCACTGTGAGACTTGATTATAATTTGTCAGTTATAAATGTGAAGTGGCGAGAAGAGGGCTTAATTAAAATGAGTTTCTGATCTTATATTCCGCCCGCGGCTTCACCCGCGTGGATGTCGCAAATATCCCACAGGAACGTAATACCGGAATTAATATGTAGTAATCCAGGTAAATAATAATGTCTTGTCGCATTGCTTGCTTTGTCTTATCGGACCCAGAGAATAAATAGTTTCACAGAAAATTCAACCCCTCATTTCACCCTCTTAGGGATGGAATTTCAAAAAAACCTTTCGCAAAGGATACCTACTCTTCACAAAGAACACACCTTCCACGTCTCTACGACCAGCAGTTTAGGCTGTGCGTTGATATAACAGTCAGTCAGCCAGTCACTCAGGACTGTGAATTTTATATATACACATAGATAGACTAGCTTCTGCCCGCGATTTTGTCCGCATCAAACTTGCTCTCCCTATCCATCCGGTCGCATCGAATCGCCTAGCGCCTGCCCGTGCGCGGTCTTCATATTCGCGACATTTTTCTTTTTGTTCGGCTCCTCACGATCCTAGCCTGATGTTATATAGTTTACAGCCTTTTTTTTGGATGGGAAATCATCAAATGACATCTCCCGCTCTGGGCAGAGCGGGAAGGCGTGTCAGACTTTTACTGACTAAAACCCACCCGTGTTCCTTCAGTTACCCATACGCCAGGGCCACGGTATCTCGTTTGAACAATCTCGCAACCTTGGCAGGCATCGATCCAAGCAGACCCCTTCAGTACTGCTGACATCTCTTTGAGGCGCGCGTGGAACACTACGCGCCGTCGACACGGTCCTGGCCCTTACCGGGCGGCGAGCTACCCATTACTCGCCGCTCGCGAACCCGCGCCTACGGTGACCGAGAGTCCGCGATCGACTCCCGACGCCCGGGGCGTCTCTTCCTGCGGCGGCTAGGGACGTGAGGGCGCAGAGACTGCCTCTCACTCACGCGCCCCGCCTCCTCCTTCGAGAGCATTAATGCTTCGCAGAAGGAGGTGCCCAAGTAACACATCAAAGCATTATAACGGCCGACTTACAGAACTTCTGTATCGTTTTCTCATTTTGAGTTAGTTCCATAGTAGCATTACAAATGTTTATACGGCTACTGTAATGCTTATTTGGGCAGAAATTATACGGCTTTAGATCCCGAATAGGTTCACAATAGTTATTTAATCGCATTATAGGTGCACTAGCTTCTGCCCGCGACTTCGTCCGCGTCAAATTTTTGCTCCCCTGACCCTTCCCGTCGCATCGATTTGCCTGCTAGTTTTCGTCCATTTTTCGTTGCTGCTCGCTCCTTTTGAGTTATAGTGAGTCAACCTTAAAAGATAGACATATGCTCTCGCGGACTTTTTTGTAGAACTTTTTAAGAGGAACAATTCCGTTATACATTATTTTTGCGTTACTTTAACCGTTTACGCAGCGCACGCAACGGAAACTCTTAAAAGGAATAAATTTTCCCCGTTTTTGCAACATTTTTCATTACTGCTCTGCTCTTCTTAGTTGTAGCGTGATGTTATATAGCCTATAGCCTCCCACAATAAATAGGCTACCCAACACAAAAAGAATTTTTCGATTCGGACCAGTAGTTCCTGAGATTAGCGCGTTCAATCAAACAAACAAACAAACAAACAAACAAACTCTTCAGCTTTATAATATTAATAATAATAATAATAATAATAATATTCCACAACTATCACACAACGCCATCTAGTCCCAAGCTAAGCAGAGCTTGTGTTATGGGTACTAGACAACTGATAAACATACTTATATATTTCTAAATACATACATATTATAGATAAAATTACACCCAGACACAGAACAAATGATCGTGCTCATCACACAAACATTTGTCCTGGGTGGGAATCGAACCCACGACCTCCGGCATAGCAGTCAGGGTCACTAACCACTAGACCAACAGGAATTTATTAGTATAGAAGGTGCATTATTTTAGCATTATTGTGGTCAAAGAAAGTATCAGTCGCATTAAGAGCCCTCTTACAAAATTTGAACGCTCGAGTTTAGGTAAAAGACGGCAATCTTATGTATGTGTGCGTAGCTATCCACACATGCACAATACAAACAGTGTAACGCGAGTGTCAAGCCGGTCTAAACAATCTTGATCCGTTAGAATTATAATGCGGTATTTAGATATTTATGAAAATACTTATTTTTATTTATCCAGTCTAATAAAGATACAACTATATGTTATGTAAAGTATACAGTAAAAATAAAAAATTAAAACAATTACATATTGGTGCCGATTCTGTTGTACACCGAACTAAACTAGCAAAACTATCTCTAAAATTGCTTACTTTTAGCTATGAGAATTGTTACGCTATTCTGCAAGAAATAATCTCTTTTAAAAATTATTTTGACACGACTAAAATCAAATTTGACAATTGCGACTCAACGTGGTATTTTTAGGGTTCCGTTGCCAAATGGCTAAAACGGAACCCTTATAGGTTCGTCATGTCTGTCTGTCCGTCTGTCTGTCTGTCTGTCTGTCCGTCCGTATGTCACAGCCACTTTTCTCCGAAACTATAAGAGCATGCTGTTGAAACTTGGTAAGAAGATGTATTATGTGAACTGCATTAAGATTTTTACACTAAAATAGAAAAAAAAAACAATACATTTTTGGGTTCCCCATACTTAGAACTGAAACTAAAAAAAAAAATTTTTCATCAAACCCATACGTGTGGGGTAAAATGGTATTGAGGTTTCTAATAATTTTTTTTTCTAAACTGAATAGTTTGCGCGAGAAACACTTCCAAAGTGGTGAAATGTGTGTCCTCCCCCCCGTAACTTCTAAAATAAGAGAATGATAAAACTAAAAAAAATATATGATGTACAGACGCCACCAGGTCAAGCTACCCGAAACTGTCAATTTTTCCCAATGAACCTTGAACCTAATGCTCTAGAAATAAAGTCGAAAATCTATCAAAGAAATCTGACAGATTGTAGTAGCTTGATGTGATGGCGTCTGTACATTACCATGTAAACTTCCACCAAAAATTGGTTTGAACGAGATCTAGTAAGTGGTTTTTTTTTTTAATACGTCATAAATCGTAAACCGCAATTTACCTTTCATTCAATCAACTCAAATATAAAAATTAAAAAAAAAAAACATTTAATTTCATAAACATAAACCTTATGCATAAACCGAGAATACATACAGGTTTGTACGGAAACCTCGGTGCGCGAGTCCGACTCGCACTTGGCCGGTTTTTTTTCTTTTGGCTTCGCAACTTAGTACTTGTGCGCTACGCAATGAACTTGCTGAGATACGAAGGCGCGCGCGTTTTATATGGAATTTTTCATTTTTGATTGAAAAATAAAAAAAAATATTACCCACGTGTTAAGATTTAAATGTTTTATAAGGGGGGTCGAAAATTTCATTATTTTTGCGATAGGACACGCCATTTTCGAGATATAAGCAAAAGAAAAAAAAATACAGTACTGTTTTTGCACGTGAGGCGAGGCGTTGCCGTTGGTGTGAATTTTTGTTCATGACTACTAGTTTTACTCCACACCTTTTTAATCGCGATTAAAAATAGTCAGATTTAGTCAAAATAAATTATTTTAGTCAAAATTTTTCTACAATCTATTAAAATAATGCTTTACTTGATAATTAACGAGACACTTATTCAAAAAAAAAAAATCGAAGAGTAGCGAAATGTTGTAGTCGTAGTATATTTTTGCCTTCACGATACGAGTACCCGTAAACTGAGACGCGGAAAAAATTGGCACAGGTCCTTCCCCGTTGGGCGCTTGCGCCGTACTAAACGCTGCCCGCTTGTGCATCGTAATTTATTCTAATTTAGAGTGATTTCAAAAACGATATTATGTCTAATTAAATAAACAGATTTAAATAAAACTTGAGAATTCGATTTGTTATAGAGCACACTTGATATTGACATGAATTTTTTAATGTTATTATGCTTGATTCAAACCAAAAAAACGCGATAAACTTGCGAATAAATCGTAAAAATTGCCATAAGACTTTATTTTTTTACTAATTAATGTTATTAAAAATCAATATTCTTGTACTAAATGTAACAACTAGATTATATGTCTGTTGTTTTGTGTATTTTTTTTTACTCAAATTTCTACATATTAATGATAGAAATAGGAGTCTGAAATTGACCCTGCGCTGATTTTTACGAAAACTAGTTGTGGGAGATTAATTACTACAAAGTAAACAAATAAGTTTTTGTAAATGTTCTTCTAAAAGTGACAAAACAAAAGATTGAACTATTTTTTACATGTATTCGTCAATGCCAGAGTATTTATAATGATGAGATGAGAGGTAAATAAGGTGACTAAAATCTTAGATATTCGCGCAAAAATGTAAAATGGCTCTTAAAGAAGCATTATTTCGGTCAATGAAGTTGCCAACCGCATTACAGAAGCATTACACTAGCAATAACATTGATAATGAAGATGTTAATTGCATTACAAAAGCATTAGACTAGCATTAGAATGTAGTAAAAGAATGATTGGAGCTATTTAAGTGTTCACAGTTAGAACTTAATTAAACCCTACATCATTGTAAAAACATAATATCTAATACCACGATACTAATGTTATACATAATACACTGAACGTCGTTGCAATTTAACTACTTTGTTTCGCAATATAATATGAACGAAGACCGTCAAAACTGAGTGAGTGACACCATATTTTTGCATCAAAACAAAATTTATAATACCAGGCTCTTTTTTTATTTCATACCTTCAAATATTATTGCCCAATGTAAGTTACTGTAAATGTCTATATAAGTTTCATTGAAATTTTTCACGCGCTTTCGATATTTTGTGGTTTTGAAATAAAATGTTATTGTGTGAATTAACCAAAACAATTGTGTATTCCTAGTATAGAACGAATTTTGCATAATTAACATAATTTATCATTATTATATAGGTCTATTAGTATTATAAATAGGTTCGAAGGATAATATTTTTTGGTTATAAAATATTTACAAAATGGTGTCGGCCTATAGCAGCCCGGTGAGCGTTTAAAAAGGCTACTTAATGCCGCCAGTAGTATAAATACTCACACGTGTACAATTATTAAGCCAGAGGCCAGAAAGAAGACTTTTGATGAACCACTGTAGTTGTCTATAAAGTAGTTCTATATGAGTTCACCGGTATACCAGTAGACTTGATGTAGACTGAATTAGTGCCATTACGTGAACGGGATTGTGGGAATCTTTGAACAAAACAATAAAACCCATTTCAGAATTTTTGTACAACTTAAATCCGTATGGATATTTAAAAAATAATTATTTTTTCTACATCTATAGTTTAAAACAGACAAATAAAATAAACAAATGGTTTTACGAATACAGTAAATTGAATGTATAATATACAGCTTTACACATTACAATGACTCACTAGTATTTGATTAAAGAGCTGTTAGTAGTACAACAGAACTCAGTTGATCTTTAAAAATACAAGCATTACATTGATTCACGTTCATGCTGTTCAGCAGTACTAGGCTTTTACTTACGACTTAAAAGTGCTATTACACAACAAAGGGCACTAAATAGAGCTCGAAGCCGTTTAACGGATTTACGGTGCATTATAATGATATAAGTTTATGTTATTAACCAGCATTAGGCATTATCTTAAAACTTAAAAATGCTATTGTAGACCCTAAGGCACTAAAAACAGCTGAAAGCTGTACAACAGCGTTGTGGTTTGCTGCACTGAACCTAAAGGCTTCACAAAAGCATTTTGATATACCAATATCCAACCGTTTTACAGTGTAAAGCATCTAAATCAGCGGTCGTCACACTTTTTTGGTGAAGGGCCACATAGGACAATGTGAGATAGTACTGAGGGCCGCACACTTGTGAATTGTATGTGTAAACTAGCAACGCGGGTGTAAGTGAATTTGAATAAAAACAATTTGTTTATTTGAGATTTTTATTAGAAAGAAAAACATTAATTTTAAGTTACGGAATAAGTGAAAAAAAAAATTGTGAAAACTTCAGGAATGATGATGTTGCATTTTTTCAATTATTTCTTCCATATTGGCATCTTTGGAACTACATGCAATCCTCATGGTGTCTTCTAAATAACTGGAGAGGCGATTGCGATATTTGTTTTCCAAAAATGAAGCCTCACAGAGGTATGTCGAAGGGAATATAGTTAAAATAAATTGTGTATTATATTTAGTAATAATTGTTTGTAAAATTATATAGTGTCGCGGGCCGCAATAATACCAGCAGCGGGCCGCATGCGGCCCGGGGGCCGCAGTTTGACGACCACGGATCTAAATGGTTTTGAAATGCCAATATAAAGCGTCAAGATGCTCGGTGAACTTATATAAGAGTTTATACGGACTAAAATTCGTTTGTTAAAATGCTTTCTGTGTTACTTGGGTGACGGCTTCCCATGCCCTCTCGCTCCGTACCATGGCTCGCACCAGGGCTGGACGCGAGAGGTCGCCGCCGATTGCCTCCACGAGGACACGGCGGTGCTGCACCCAGGCAGGGCGCAACTCCACCGTGTCCTCCAGACGATCCTCGTAATGGAAACAACCGGGCGTTTCCTCCCGCTTTATCCTGAACAGCAACCCCCCGAAGCACCCATGCCCGGTGCGAGCCTGCATCATCGTCAGGTGGAAGGTGAGGAATCCGTGGCGCCTCTATATCCTCTACTCAAAGAGGGGACTTACCGCCGCAATTGTGGCGTGCCAAGCGCCAGGTTGCGACAATCGTACCATGTCGCCATGAAATCACACCGGAGCTCTGTCTGCCGTGCGGCGATGTGTCGGATCCATGACCCTCTCGCAGGTCGCACTCAACCGGCGCGCTGGGCGCAGCCTCAATGAGGGCGCTCACGCTGGACATGGACCGCACGAGCCCCATGTAGAGCCTCCGGCAGGAGGCGTTTGGACCCCCCAGATTGGGCAGGAGCCGATTTAAGGCAGCCCCAGCCCTCTCCATATAGTCTACAGTCTTCCTCGATAAATGGACTATACCTAGTGAATAGTCCCGGGAAATCCCGGAACCGAAAGTACCGGGAAATCCCGGAAATTTGCGTTGTTTTAGGAACCGGAATTTCTAAAACCAAATCCCGGTTCTTTCGGTACTTTCGGCAATTCCACCGACAAGTGTAGAGCCGGAAAGAGTTTTTTCTTCAGCTGGGTACCTTTGTAATAAAATAA
This sequence comes from Aporophyla lueneburgensis, assembly GCA_932294355.1. Classification (NCBI taxonomy): domain Eukaryota; kingdom Metazoa; phylum Arthropoda; class Insecta; order Lepidoptera; family Noctuidae; genus Aporophyla; species Aporophyla lueneburgensis. Next base: position 24,400,250 of record OW028733.1, read on the forward strand.
GATCACGTTTAAGTGATAAGAGTTTGGACATTCTCATATTTTAAGATCATTATATAGGCAGGAGAGAAATACTCTAAAAAATAAATACACAGGTACCTAACCTTGGTTATTGAGTGCTCCCATTGTAACTATAAGAATCAGACCAATACTACATTGGCAATTGAGCAAGTATTCCAAATTTTTATAATTTTATAGGTTGGGTATTTTTTTATGAATATCTATGTTTAAGTTTTGCAAAAATATTTAAGTTTAAAGTTATATTTTTATTTATTTTTTTCTTAAATGTATAATTAGAGTCAGGTTGATTTAAAAAAAAATTCGATTGAAGTTGTTCCAAACTATTGTTGAATTATTATATAAGGTTAAAATTTATAAAATGTTTGTTAAGATTATCTAATCAATAAATATTGAGACTGATTAATGCTACGCTAAAACTCCATAGTTCCTTTTTTGTAGATGTTACGTAAGTTTTAAATTATAATTTGGTTATGCAGAATTGCAATAAGAGTCATGTTAATTTGCTTGGTAGAGTAAAGATGTTTAATAAATGTTTCTGTTATATATTATGTAGGATTAGGTATAAAAATCACTTAATGTTAAAAAATTACCAGTAAAATTATACTAAATAAGACTGATTTAGTGTCTTTAAAACAAGAAATAAAACGTTTTATTTGATTTGATTAAAATGTTTTTACTTTGCCCTGTCATTTCGTCTTTTTTTCACTTTTTCCGTTTCAACACTTTCAACTCTCTTACAAAGACTTATTAAAGTATCAAAAGTATCGATAGTACCGGGAATCCCGGTTCTTAAGCCAGAAAGTCCCAAAAATCCCGGTTCTTTAAAACAGCACCGGCTCTGCATTCCCCCCTAACTATACCAGTGGCGCAGGTAACGAATAAGCCGATTCCTGTCGGCTTCCCTTTGGAAATTATGACATTCAATAGTTCTCAGCAGTGTTTAACAATCACACTGAATGTATTTCTATCACCATCTTAGACCATAAAATTAAATTATTACAAAACCCCAACCTACATAAAAAATATTTGTCTTTATATTCCAATGAAAACAAAACATTTATTAAAGTGCGCGCGAATTTCGCGCGGCACCACGCGTGAACATTTTTCTGCAGTATAACTCGCCGACAAAGCCGGGTTTTGAAGGACATCAATTTCTATACAAAATCATCTCGTCATGACGTCACTTCAGGTCACGTGCCACGCATTTTTTTGAAGCCTTGGGAAGCCAGAATAAGTCGAGTTATGAACGAGTTAGACAGAGTAGGAATATCGGTCCATTCGTTGAATTTCGTAAGTACTCAGTTCGTGTCGGATGGAAGCTCCCCGGCCCCCTTGGCTCGCTCGACGCAACAATAATTTTGTCATTTTGTTGATACTTGTAGTTAATTAGCATTTATTTCGTTGTATTCATATAAGTTATTAGTGTAGTATTAGTGTAACAATTAGAATTAGATAATTGTGAGTTTGTTGTGAAATTGTGTGTTCGCAATTAAGAATTTGCGGTAAGTCGATAGATTTGCAAGTTGAAATTACTTTTTTAGAGTAGATATGAAAAGTTATTAGTAGGATGGCGGCATTCATAGTTTTAGATTGTTGTGTGACAGATTATTTGTTTCGTGAGGAAACATGTTTTTCAAGGTTAAGTTTTGAAAATAAGAAACACATAATAATTAGGTTAGGTCGTGCGATGGGTTTTTCAAACATTTTAATGTTTCCCTTTACGATAAAATATCAATGGCTGACTGGTAGTTGTAAATTTGTTTTGTTTTGTTTTCGATGTTTACTTTTCTCAGATTCTAGTAGTTTATGGAATAAAGGGGGCTTTACAGATATTAACTCATCGAATGCCGTAATTAGAGACACAATAGAAATACAATTGCTTATGTCGATTTGTGTAACTCAAGGGGTTAATAATCTCACGAATTCATCAAAAAAACATGTTCAGACTGACATGACAGACTGAATATGCTTTATATTCGTAGCTGTTTAGATTTACATGACTTCGGGAATAGTAGGATAGAAGCATTTTTCACTAATTCGCATGAAGGTCATAATAGGAAAGTAGGTCGAAATAGGAATTTAATGAAACGGTTTATTGACTCCGTTATTATGTTAGGTAAACAAGAAGTAGCTTTTCGCGGCCACGATGAACGTCCGAATTCTGATAACCGCTGTAACTATATTGAAACCTTGTTATATCTGAGCAAGTATGACACCGTAATGGACTCTCTTTTGGAAGTATGTTCTTCAGTTCAGAACCTCGCGTTTTCTAGTCTCTCTAGTGATATTCAAAATGATTTAATACATAGTATTGCATCCGTTTTACGAGACCACATTAGAAACGAGATAGATAAAGCTCAATTTCTGTCTGTACTGATTGACGGAACTCCCGATGTCAGTCATAGGGAGCAATTGACTGTAATTTTTCGATATTTATCTGAAACTGGAATCGAAGAACGATTTCTAGGCTTTTACGATGTTAGCGGAAGTCGAACTGCTGAAGTTTTATCCAAACAGTTGTTAGAAATACTTGACCAGTATCGTTGTAGGAATAAGTTTTTAAGTAACTGGACTACGTGCGCCACGTCCGGCCTAGGTAAGCATTTTTTTTTTGCTCCGGCTTACCTCTCTAATAAAATTACCCTTCGCCACTGGACTGACTATACAACACTAAACGTAGTGCCTGAGATTTGTGCGTTCAACCAAACACACTCTCAAGATTTATAATATCTTGATTACAATTACAAAAATTAAAGTGAGCCAACCTTAACAGATAGACATAGAGGAACAATTAAGTCGTCACACATTATTGTTGTGATACTTTAACTGTTTACACAGCGCACGCAGCGGAAGCTCTCAGAAGGAAACATTTTCCATGTTTTTACAACATTTTTCATTGATGCTCCGATCCTCGTAGTCGCAGTGTGATGTTATATCTAATAACCTTCTTCGATTAATAGGCTACTCAATACTAAAATTATGTTCGATTGGAATCAGCGGTTCCTAAGGCTATCGCTTTCAACCAAACACACAAGGTCACACTGTCTTATAATATTAGTAAACATAAACAAAAGGAAGTCAAATCTTCTATACATCAGTGGTATTCACGCCTTCACACAGTCAGTCTGTTTCCTCGAACTATCATGATTGTTCGGGCATTATTCGACTGACAATGGTTTGGTCACCGACCACGTCGGGAAGTTCACCCAGGCACGTGGGGAATATCTCATTGACCAACGGTTTAAAGCCGTAAACTCGACAACGTAAGGGTATTTTAGCCCAGCGATACCCTGAACACTGTTCCCCTGTGTAGAAACGGACTCCCCAAATCTTTGAATTCAGAACTTGTATTTATGCAAGTTGCCAGGAAAACTTTGATTGTGCGATGCAGGATTCTCCTGATTCAAATACAATTTTTAGTTTTAATGCAAGGGAGGTAAAGTTGGTTCAAGTTGATCCCTCGTCGCAAGCGGTCGTCTGTGCGCGCGCGCAACACATGTCGGCTCGCCCGACTTCGAAATCAAAACGCGTTTTTTGTGTGTGTCTCTCTGTGTGTTAATAACAAAACAAAGAAGCAAAAGTGTCATAAGTTCAGGCTGTAGTGAAGACTGACTGCCGGAGGACGAGTAACCCATGGCGTTAGACTCAGTGAGACCGTTCTTAATATTACAGGGATACGTTAACTAAACTGCGTAGACGGGCCTAGATATGCCGCGCGCGCGCACGCAACATCATCTCAAGCAGCCGTTGCGGACCAGTGTCTTCACACAAACAAATGCACGCTATTATTCTAACGCTAAATATGATATCGTTAAAGACGCCTTACCTAAAGATCTTATAATTGTACACACGGCTACAGTTATGGATTTTCAATTTTAACAGACCTCGCATTGTATAGGCTTTCCATACAAAGAGAAGTCAGTTTATACTGGAAATGAATGGCTTGATTTGTCGACGTGTGTACCATGGTAACAAATTCCTCAAATTGTTTTGCAAAAGGCCACGGTCACCGGAATTTAAATACAATACATGTGAACTGAAGAGATAATAAAAAAATACCCCGAACTCTTAAGTTTGCACCAGACGTTTTTGCTTTACAGATACCGATACAAAACAAAAAAAAAGGTCAAGCTCACAAATTAGACAGTTTCAGCCCCTTACTGACACAAATGCGTTTGACTAAACAAAAGCAATAACAATGTTTATAATCGTGCTCATCTCAAAAGACGGGAACCGTTTGTCTAGTAAGATATCTAACCAAATAACATTTAATCACAAGAATTTCCTTCAAGATCTCGCTACATATGTTTTGGAACATTGACAGGATGATAGAATTCGCCTAGCACCTCTAAATAATATATGTATAGGAATTTCTCCCCAACAGCATTCTTTTCCAGGAACAAAGGATAAAAATATACATAACCGTGCAATTAATTAAACATTCTGGTATATCGAATATACCATCATCACCGCGTCCGAATTGTACCTCGTAAATGTGAATGTACACATAAACATAACGCACAAAAACACCGATTGGCGATCGAGAGAATCCGCCAATACATATACACATCCTCTAAACGAAGCACTATGATAGCTGGGTCCTGATCAAAGTAACAATACAACAACTGGATAAACAAAACGCAAAATTCAACCAACGCATCATACCACCACACATTATACCAGACCTTTAGGTAACCGATACAACACATGAGAAGTACATGAAAAAGCCACAAAACGTCAGCTTCAAAACGAACAGTCCCCAATTACCATACCATATTTAAAAATTTGGACTGTAATACTGCATCTGGCATTGATGGTATTAGTACAAAATCAATTAAATGCGTAAATGACATTATTGCTATGGAACTAACAGTCTGCATTAACTATTATATCGATACCGGAAATTTCAATTGTCGTAAAGGACAAAACACGAGTTTTCAGTAGAGCCAAAAAACAAAAAAAATATTTGTTTTTTTCTGATATCTTTTTCAAATAAAGTACTATATTCATGATGTCAAAAGAAACCCTCACTGTTTTTTCGAGTTCTATCCATAAATATTAACAAAATAAACCAAACATAATTATTGACGAAAATGAGAGTCCTTTACAGCCCAAAAAAATTTAACTGAAGTACTTTACAGCCACGAAAAATTGGTTATGATAAACTCAGATGTGTCGTAAAGGACTAATCATGATCATCAAGGGATAGTACAAGTCATTTAAACCGGAGGCTAAGGGGGTAAAAGGAACAAAAATCCTAAAGTTCTAAATAGAAATACCTACAATAGGTAGTAAAACCAAGTGAAATAAAAGTATTTTTATTATTTTTTATTTATTATTCAAATATTTAGTAAAAAAGTAAAAAAATATTATTCTAATAGGAGATCAACATTAAAAAAAAAATGTTTTGCGCTAATACGTTATTACGTTTTATTTATAATTGTGTTGTGATGGAAGATTTTGTTACCAATTTGGACATTTTCCTGTTTTTGGCAAACACCAGGTGTTTTTAACAACCTCAAATGTTATTTGAAGTTTTTGCGAATATAGTTGATTTGTCAGAAAATGAAAAGAACGAATTGAAACAATTCTGTCAGACTTATATGTGCTTGTTGAGGAACAAATGGATCTCGTGTAATCGCACGAGACGTACATTCATAAAAAAAGTATGGGACATGGCTGCAAGAGGACATGAAATGGCCTGAGGTCGTGAGGGAAAAGATAACCCCTTCTGTAGTGTTAGTAGAACAGCACCCATGTTCCACTTCTGACTTCGCTATAAATGAGGGTACATCAACATGACATTGACTGGCCTGTTAGTCTATTGGTTAGTGACCCTGACTGCTAAGACTGAGGTCGATGCGATTCCCACCCAGGACAAATGTTTGTGTGATGAGCACAATCATTTTGTTCTGTGCCTGGGTGTAATTTGTCTATAATATGTATGTATTTAGAAATATAAGTATGTTTATCAGTTGTCTGGTTACCATAGTACAGGCTCTGCCTAGTTTGGGATCAGATAACGTTGTGTTGATTGTCCTAAGATATTATTATTAACATCCTGTGGACCGGAAACGTGCAGTGTTGCAATATCAACATCAGTTGTGGGTCCCAGAAAACCATTTGTGAAGCTAAGCCCGCTAAAGAAGAGTGGAAGAGCTCCTAACGTACAGCAATGAAAGTCTTGCTCATGCAACTGGTTTAAAAGCACAAATAAGAAAGTAGCAGATATCATTAAACTAGTCGTGGAGCATCCCGAAGAAGCTACAAATATGAAGGAATTGTTAAAGGTATAGAAAACTATGCCCATATATTCTGCTGATAAAGCTTTAGGTATTTTGACTTCATTGAAGCTTTCTAAGTGGCAGTATATAACATTAAGATCTTGTGCAAAAGAAGAAGGAATACCATTGTATCCTTCTTACACAGCTATCCTTGAAGCGATGAAGAACTGCTATCCACCAAAAGATGCCACAGAAGTCACGGAAGAGGGGTTAAAGTAAAACTCCAAGCTATTTTGAACAAAACTGTGGCTAGACTTGGAAAAATTCCTACGTGTAGAATCTGGATGGCAAAGAATTTATACTTATATGCAAGTGGGGTTTTGATGGTGCTTAGGGCAATGTTTGTATAAGCAAACTATGGCAGAGGATGACGATTCTAGCAGTTTTGTGTGTTTTTTGTGCCTCTGCGCTTAGTTTGTGGCGAAGAAGTGATATGGGAGAATCCAGAACCATCTTCCACAATGTTCTGCAGACCAATATATTTTAAGTTTTTAAACGAAAACAAGTTGAACATAGTTGAAGAACAGGATGCGATTGGAAACGAGATTGAAGACCTGCAGCCTTCTATTATGGGAAGAACTCCTGCGGAAATGAATAAGTCAATAAGAGGTCTTTTTTTGTGTTTGGGAAATCATCAAATGACGTCTCCCGCTCTGGGCGGAGCGGAAGGGCGTGTCATTATAACTCAGCCATAGTCACGGTGATTAACAAATGATGTTCTTAGTAACATCAGTATTCAGTCACTAATTATTAATCACCGTGATTATGACTGATTATGAAATTTTGTAAAAAAAAGTATTTGATCAATAACGTATTTAATTGTTCTCATCAAAAAAAGTCATTAGTTGCCTATTAACTAACGATAGTACAAGTAAATCGATGGTCAACTTCGTTTGACCATGTCAAAGATTTGAAAAATCACCTATCGAAAATTCAAAGGTACGCGCGAAGCGGCACGGAAAGGTATATGAATTTGATGTCACCTTGATCGCCGTGTATGGTATGTACAATACCTCGTGTGAGCACCAGCCCTTCAGTTCTATTCAGTTTCAAATAAACTAACTTTAAGTGTTTTCTCACATACAAAAAAAAAAAAAAAAAAACTGGAGTTACTATTACGTGGAGTAACTAACCTTTTATAAAGGTATGTATATTAAAGACACATAGATTTTTTTTCTGACTTTGAGTTTCTTTGAGTATGGTGCTCGTCAGACCTCTGTACGCCGTCGGTAATAAGAACGAAACGAAAACTTTAATTGAGTTTTTGTTAAAATTAAGGTTGTAAAGGGCAATAAATAAAACAAACGTCCTTTACGCCCTAATTACTTAAGTTAAAACAAAGCATAGATTTGGTCGTAAGGGTTAAGACTATGTCTTTATTATGTGGTTAAGAATGTTGTATAAAAAGTTTAATGCAAAAATGAGGATTACGACCTCTTAAATAATTAAAATATGTCTTTACGCTCCCCTATTGAAAATTATTTTTACGATACATCCCAAATAGTAAAAAAAATCGCGCTAGAGCTGTTGGAAAGCCAGGTCGTAAGGGGCTTTTTTTTAAAGATAGAATTTTTTTAAATATACCAATCGATAGAGCTTGCGACGCTGATTCCAAATATATATATAACTCATTTTCGGCAAAATGTCCTTTACGACAATTGAAATTTCCGGTATCGATATGGCTCGAGGTATTTTTCCCGACGATTTAAAAATTGCAAAAGTTGTACCAATTCATAAATCCGGAAGTAAATTTGACCCGTGCAATTATCGCCCTATTTCGGTTCTCCCGGTGATTTCTAAAGTTTTTGAGAAGATTCTTTATAACCGATTAGAATCATTCCTTACTTCAAAAGGCTTCTTTTACCGTAAACAGTATGGATTTAGACCTCAATCAAATACTCTCGCTGCTACAATTGACCTCGAAACCAAAATTAAAAATAGAATAGATCAAAAACAAATTATGTTAGGTATATTTATTGATCTTAAAAAAGCCTTTGACACCATCAGTCATGACAAATTATTACAAAAACTAGAACTCACCGGTGTTACAGGCAAAGCTCTGGAAATTTTTAAATCATATATGGAAAACCGTAAACAAATAGTTAAAATAGGTAATTATGAAAGCAATCCCTGTGTCCTGAATTTTGGCGTTCCCCAAGGATCAATATTGGGCCCCTAATGTTCTTTATTTATATTAACAGTATTAGTGAATTGGGTCTCAAAGGCGATATCTCCCTTTATGCAGACGATACAAGTCTCTTTTACTTTGGACACTCAGTCGAAGCTATAATAGCCGACGCTCAAAATGATCTTAATTTGTTGAATGAGTGGTTTCAGTCGAATCTTTTAACTATTAATATTACAAAAACAAATTATGTAATGTATGTTGCAAAAAATAAAAAAATGAATGACAATTTCGAACTTAAAATAGACGGCCAACTACTTAAACGAAAACCTAAAGAAAAATATCTCGGACTTATCTTAGATAGTCACCTAACCTGGAAGCCACACTTGGAAAAAAAAACTTAAACTAAGTACACTCACAGGGGCATTACGCAATATAACAAATTGTCTCCCTCGAAAAGTAAGATACCTTATATATAATTCTCTGGTTAAGCCTCATATCGACTATCTCATTGAAATCTGGGGTACTGCAGCGAAGACTAATATAGATCCAATTCAGCGAGTTCAGAATAGATTAATTAAAATTTTATTTAACTATAAATTTCGGACACCTACTGAAAAGATATACGAGGAAACAAAAATAATGAATATAAAACAAACATACATTGTATTCTAATACTGCACTAATACTACACATGTATTCTAATTCGTAAAATTTAAATAAAGAAATCCATTCCAATATCAAATTTGTAACAAAGCAACAAACATGAAAGATTAACTTAAGACGTGCTAGTTACTTAGTGACCCGCCCTCCTAGAACTAACTATGGAAGAAGAAATTTGGAGTATGAGGGTGTTACAATTTATAATAAATTACCATCAGTAATAAAGAAAGAACAAAGTTATGGCCGGTTCAAAAAGCTACTAAAAACTTACACAATTAATACATACAAATGAGTGAATAAGCAAAAATAAAAATGTATATTAGCATAAATAAAATACACAAAATATATAAATTAACTATAGGCTTCTAAATTTTAAATATACATTCGTAATTACTTTACTGAAACAAAAATAAATAAAATCCAATCCCAAAAATATTACAAAAATCCAATTCAATAAAACGAGAAATATAAACGAGTAATAAAATAAAATGGTCTTGTTATAATAAACCTACCAACTTACTATTATCAGACTATGCCATCAATGCCACATCCAGTAAAAATCAAACTAACATCCATGTTGTGTTTTGTTTAAGTTACGATCGAGTTGTTTTCTGTTTACCCACATTGTTTCATTTTTTTTTTCTATTTTATTTTGTTATTTTATATACGTACATCTGTGCGCTCTAACATTAATCTTAGTTTTTAATATTGTTTCTCAGTAAGTGAATTTGTTTTGCAATTCTTTATGAGAAATAAAGTTGTTCTAAACCGAACAGTCCCCAATTAGTTATCTCATTAACACCGTGCGAACAACGAGAAGCAACACTATTTACACCGTTATCAGACATAATCGCAGACGATACTGCATGTACCTACACCAGAAACCTGACCACCACCGCAAAAAAGTACACTTGCCTAGATCTGAGTATTGCAACTTGAAACGATCGCGGCGATTCAAAACCAGCCAAAAAAAAAATTTGTAGACGCTGAACTTTCACGTAGAGGCATGCATATGGCTATATGAATGCCTCTACGTGAAAGTTCAGCGTCTACTATCTACGGGGAACAGGGATGAATGCAAGAACGTATATCTCCACACACTACGAATGACACCTCTCAGGAATTGCGGGTAACACACACCGGGGCTTTGCAATGTTATTAAGAAAGGATGCCCAAATTGAAGCAGTTTACAATAAAAAGTATACGGACGCGATGTCACCTACCCTTGAGGTTGGCATGGGACTTTTCCCATGCCAACCTCAAGGGTACAAGCCAACTCCTCTGTACATAATAAATTCACACCCCAACAGCTGTACTTAGAAAGCAATCACATCCTTCACAAACTTGATAAGACGAAAAACAAGGAAAGGTGCGCTGCAAATACGACACTTCAACGCCCATATTGTTCGAGGTCGAAGTATCCAACGCAAAGGTTTGATGCAACACACGCTTCAGCATGAATATTCCAATTACAACGGCGAACTATTAATTAATATTGCCAACAGGGAAACACTTCAAATAGAATACAATAAAATAATTTGGGGACTGCCACGATCAAATATCATAGAACAGTAAACGCAAGGGGGAAAAACACCAAACACAAAAACAATGACAAGGTACGAATGAAAAAACGGTTGAGACCAAGTATGTCAATCATAAACAATGCAACTGTGCCGCGCTGAATAGAAATTCTACCAAACCACAATACCAAGACTGTTTAACAAAAATCTAGCAAATGTAGTAATCACCCCAACGAATGAAAACATCCAAGTACCCTGGAACATTCTAACGGAGGTAAGTCTGACTCTTCAGACGATTTACTCATGGGACCACCGATTAGCCCTTCCTAACCTACAGAAGGCCAAATTTCTACAAAGCAATCAACCAAATAACTCCAATATGCATAATCACGTAAAAGAAAGCCAGACAACACTCCAAAAGGTTAAATATCAAAACAAGAAACATGCAGACAACGTGATAAACCTGCTTCACCGGACTAGGGGAAAAAAATTACCCCGCAAAATACATGCAAACGCTCAACACATTCCAAAGGAAAAAAAAGGCAACAAACAAAACCGAAAAAGAGCAGGGTACCGCTACCGATATCCAAATGAGTTAAAAAAAGGTCCGGGGGCCTTCATATACCAACGGTTAATAAAACAAAACTGATAAAGAAGCACAAAGCGAAAGACCGACGACGAAAGAAACAAAGGAAATCATCATCACTCCCGGTGGTATTATCATTTGCGGACGACCTTATCCTCATTACAGATGAGCTGGAAGAACTAAAACGCATCCAATAACACATTATTGCGGCTCAGAAGAAATGAACGAGTTGAGTCATGATTTGATTGACCAAGCTAGGAAAAAGGAAACCAGGAAACTGCGGACATAAGAAAATGCATCAAATCTGAATCGGTAAAACCGTAACAAAACGCGGCAAGAACCACAGGATGTGCTACCTAGCACACGGTGAACCACACCACGCATGCACGCAGCAATGCAGTACGAGGCCAAATCTAAGAAGGTGGAGCGACCTATTTACAAATGGAACGACAACCTGAAACAAGACATGAAATACGAGTACTTCGACATGGGCATCAAGTTTTGGATGGACACAGCTGGAGATATTATCGTACCTTGTATGATATATGACTTAAAAGTATCAGCACTCACAAAGGCAAACCGATCAAGACCAAGAAGATATGAACGAGTTATCATGAGAGACTCGATCAACAAACCGAGACAGAGAAAATGCATCAAATCTTAGACGAGAAAACCATAACAAAACGCATCAAGAACCACAGGATGTGCTATCTGGCACACATTTTCAGACGCAGAGCGTAACCATACCTGTTTCATGCAGCAATGCAGTACAGGGCCATATCTAAAAAGGTCGGACGACCTATTTACTAATGGAATGACAACCTAAAACAGGACATGAAATACTTCGACAAGGATATCCAGTTTTGTAGGGACACGGCTGGAGACAGAAATAAGATCAAGAAAGTGGCTAGTGATATCTACAAAAAAACCAGAAACTGATACCAGTAAGAACTCAGAAAACGACCAAGAAAACAAGAACACGAAACATAGCGAAGCCTCGACATAGAAAAGAGTCAAGCAAACGGTTAACCCTACCAAAAGATGCATCGGTGAAGCTCGACCTGGATCAACATGCCGGCGACGACGTGAAAAGATGCCCTCCTAAAGACAAATATCACCCTTCTCTCCACTAGTCCAATGCTTACTTAAGGCTGCATAATTCTAAAACCTAACAATAGTAACGGAATATAAAACGGAATGGCAAATTACCTACTTGTAATTTGGAGGCAACTTTAAAGCGAAATATAAATCCTCTTAATTCACGACCCGTGGGGACTGCGAAAAAAAAAATTACGTAAATGATTGAAATGACGATTTTACTTCTAGTACTGTTTACAGGGGTTCAAGACTATTTATTATTGAGCTTATACTTAAAGTATATCTTTATATACTACTTTAGAGGTTCTGCCCTCTGGTGCTAATAGGTACGATACAACCAGGCTGCTAGATAAGCTCACTCTCGAGCAGGCCACGTAAAACTGGCCGTGTGAGAAGCAGTTCCCTCTAATATCACATCCCGCTGTTTTCAGTAACTGTCCCCGGGACTTATTAATCGTCATTCATTGTGAAACATACGATAAGGGACTGCAGCATTTAAAACTCGAATGGGTACTCCGACGGTATTAGTACACCAATTCACCTTGAGCACAGCCAGTAAATACAATGTACCACGTTTTGATGTAAGATTTTCACACGCAATCTGGTCCCACTGCACAATTTGCCCGGATGAAGATTTTGTAGTAGCATTACTGGAGCACCCACTTTAAGCAGGCTCCCCGGATTGCCTCGCACTCCCTGCGCGCCATGCGCACGTCTACCATGCCACGTAGGCTTTTCGAAGCCCTATTTGACTCTGTAAGGGGATGATTTTGGAAAGACTGTGATATACGTGTCTCATAATTATAATTGAAGAGTATGTGTTTAAATTTTTGCATCAATCAACCCAGAGAATAAAAAGTTTCACAGAAAATTCAACCCTCCATTTCACCCTCTTAGGGATGGAATTTCAAAAAACCCTTTCTTAGTGGACACCTACTCTTCACAAATAACACACCCTCCAAATTTCATGTCTCAAGGACCAGCGGTTTAGGCTGTACGTTGATATAGCAGTCAGTCACTCAGGACTTTGAATTTTATATAAATAGATAGAAGATCTAAAAAATAATCCGCGGTGGAGATGGTATATGTCTATCTCCTAAGAATAACCCACAGTAACCACTTATATCTTGAACATGTTATAAAAATTAAAAGGAGTGAAGCATTTTAAACAATAGGTACTACCTACAGTATTATTCCACATATAATTAAAGACGATCATATCTAAAGAGTTTTAGCAAAATAAAAAGTAACGGGCGCGAATATAAATTCACATGATAAAGCGCGCGTATCCTTCTAATAAAACGGACTTGTGAAGTGAATGCTTTTAACTAAACAAAGGCATTTCCAACCTCCACGCGAGTGAAGCCGTTGGCAAAAGCCAGTTCGGTATTAGTACATAGATTTGTACATCGATTTTGCACTTATCTTTCATAATAAGAAATACAATAATATCAAAGGTTTTGAACTAAATATCTATCTATCTCAGATCTAGAAGAAACTAATTTTCTTTATCAGGCGCTACAACTGTGCGTTTTATGGTACAGTCGCAGTCGCATAGCAAGAGCCCTTTGTATCTGTTATGGACCAAGTGAGAAATTGGGCATTATACATAATGCCCGGTCATTATGAAAAATGCCCAATATGAGAATGCAAATTGATAAGAATTATTCAAATAATCAAATTGACTGGGCATTATACATATTGTCCATCACCTTTTGAACAGAGTAATACAAATATATTAAACTAGCTTTTGCCAGTGGCTTCGCCCGCGTGGAGGTCGGAAATTATCTCGCGGGAACATACTACCGGGATAAAAAGTAGCCTATGTCCTTTCTCAGGCTCTAATCTGTGTGGAAGTGTGGATGGCATAGAATTAAAGCGGCAGTTCATATTTAAGTTATGGTAGGTAAAAAAATAAAAACGCATGTTTGTAAACTAGTTTAGCAGTAAACGAAATAAAAATGAGTCATAAAATAATTTAAACGGGCAGTTCAATAAATACTGAGCCGTGGAATAGTTGACTTGGTCGGTTAGGCGCGTATAGTTAACAAATCGTAATTGGTTAGTAATAAATTTTATTTTAAGCAGTTCTATAAACGATGAGGCATGCAAGCAAGCATGCAACATGCAGCAGGCATGGTATCTGTCACGGCTCTGCGCCTACGCGGTTTTAAATTACACTCTAGGGTTAGGGCAGACAAAACTACGTGCAGTCGGTTTTGCAGCGATTCGTTTCTGTCCCTAAATGCAGCACAACATATTGAATTTATAAGACAATACTTGTAAAAATTAAACAGTTGTAAAAATTAATTCCCATATTTAATTACTATTTTTTTACTGTTATTGTCATTTAACTTAAAATAAACTAAATATTAAACCATTTAAATAATCAGACTCATTATATGGATTAATTATCAAGGACTTCTACATTTAGAATTCACTGGTTTTTGCATTTAAAACTTAAGGAAAGTCATAATGACGGTCTCTGATTGATCAAAGCGTGCCACGCCATGCGTGCCTCCATCCCCGCCCTCACACCGCGTCATATTTAGCTTTATTATCAAATTGCCCAATTATCATGTAGCAATATAATAATGACCGTGCAATGTGATAAATAATGAAGTTAAGATAGTATTAGTCAGTTTGCCCGATAGAGCTAGACATTATTCATAATGCTCGTACATTATGTATAATGCCCGCATTAATCACCTGGTCCATATCCATAACATATCCAACGTTTGGCTATTGTTGGCAGAAATTGTAAGCGGCTCATAACTACATAACTACTTCACCAAAATATGCCATCCAAACAAGACCCGAATAGATCCGTAAGAGTTAGGCGTAGTAGGCCCTCACAAAAAAGTGAATAACAGTGTGTCACGTTCAGACCAAATTCTGTTTATCCTATAGATTGCTGTGACTCTTTTGCCACCGTTTCTCATGCCTACTGGGATGTGAAATAAAATTATAATTTTCAAGACAATAGGCCCCACTCTATTAGGGCGTTGTGCATTCCTCTCTGACTTGCTATAATTATCACACAAAAATTTCCGGCTGTGATTCCACCTCGATCTCAAGTATTACTATACATCAATTCATGGAACGCAATACCAAGCGGTTTTTCCTTAAAGCCGTAGGCCGCCCTTTTTTTGTATTTTTTTTTATCTCAAGGTGGAAATCCTCATGGATGTCCTCCGTCCTGAGGTGGGCGGAGGGGTGTGTCAGACTGTAACTGACTAAAACCATCCCGGTGTTCCGTCCCACACTTACGTCGAGGACCACGGGATCCTTGACTCTTCCGCGATCTACGACTGGTGCCGCCTCTGCGGGCCTCCTCACGTTAAGGGGGAGTGAGGTTGAAGTAAATAAATGTACTTAGCAGTAAGCAACATTGTAACATGTAAGTAGTCGATAATAAACGCTTGTCTTGACTTGACGTGTTTCCTTTCCCGTAGGACTCACAGAGACGCGCGTGAAACACTACGCGCCGCCATCTTGGGTCCAAAGGAATATGGGGCGACGGTTGCTCCCGGATCACTCAACCCTGGACCCACTGTGGGGGACTGCAAGAGAGCGTCGTCCGCCCTCCGCTGACGCCCGGTGCGCTTGCTGCGGGCCGGGTGAGTGGAAGAGCTCCCACTCTCCCGCTCCCTTTCTGCAGCCTCCCTCTGCGACATGACTGTTTCGCAGGAGGATACCACTGCGTCCCAGGAAAAGCCGTAACCCATCGCAACCCTCTGGTTGTCGCAGCCGCCAGTAATATGCCCTCCCAAATCATTAGATTCGCCGCCCAAGGCATATTCTCACCGACCCCGATGACCCTATTAAAGCAATGGCAAGCAGTACTATACTCAAATTAAACGTTCGTCATTCCGATCTCGCCACCGAGGTGCCTAGTGACGGTCCCGACTAAATGAACCCCTGATCCTTGCTCGACGAAGTGCTAGCCCACGCCATAGCTAAGCCTGTAGCTTTAAATTCGTCCCTAAATAATAACCATTCAGATCCAGTCTGTCCCTTTCTGCCCTCTACCAGCAATGCCCTAAGCCGAGGTCCGTACCCCACATGGGTCTCCTTAGCGAGTAGTCGCTCTAGTTTTAAGTTTTTAAGCCCTGACTTAATTTAATTTAATAAGGAATTCTTTGGCAAATTCGATTGACTAGTAACGACCTCTCAATGTTAACTACGAGATGTAATTTCCAAAAAAAATACGACTGTGATCCCCGAAGGTTTATGCAAAGGCGCGCCCCAATTCACTAGTTCTGTTAAAATACAATAAAATAAGTATGAGCCTGTTGCCATCCGTAGGCGCGAGCTTGCGGGCGGCGAGCAATGGGTAGCTCGCCGCCCGGTAAGGACCAAGCTCGGGTCGACGGCGCGCAGTGTTCCACGCGCGCCTCAAAGAAATGTCAGCAGCAGTGTAGGGGTCTACTAGGACCGAGGCCTGCTGGGGTCGCGTGATTGTTCGAAAGAGATACCGTGACCCTGGCACATGGGCAACTGATGGAACACGGGTGGGTTTTAGTCAGTAAAAGTCTGACACGCCCTCCCGCTCCGCCCAGAGCGGGAGAAGTCATTTGATGATTTCCCCTCCTGAAAAAAAAAAAAGCCTGTTGCCATCCACCGGGAATGAATGTGGACTCCGGGCTATTACTGAGAAATTTCTGACAGAAAATCCAACAATACTGCTGGACCCTGGAAACGAACTCGGGACCTCAGGCTCAGTAGCGCTTGCAACAACCAGACCAACGAGGCATTGACTCGTAGTACATGCTAATTCTATACTTTGCTTCTGTAAAAGCCGGGTTATACTTACATTTTTAGAGAATTAGAACTCAATTTTAGTCTTAATTTACATAACTATCATTCTCATAGCAACGAATTCACGACACGTCTTTTATATCGTCATCCACCACCTGTTTATATGTATATACTTCAAGAATACCATAGCGAAAAATATTAATTCAGTTTCTCTCAACTTGCAACACAGTCAACAGCACTAACCAATGCCAAATGAGTGTGAATGTCACTATCAGCTGGTATCAAACATCTAGAAATGTAAATAAAGCAGTAAATTCCATGAAATCTGTAACATAAGTATTAGAATATTCAGCAAAATGTGTACCAAAGGAGCACAAATTGCTGAGCTGTTTACTAAAGCCATTGCAACCACTAAGGGCTTTGATCAAAATCTTCGTAAGGTAAAGAATTCAGTGTTTCATAATACTCGGGTAGCATTATTATTTATAGAACATTTGAATAAACTTGATTAGGTAAATTAGGCCAGTGTATTTGTACGGTACACGCAAGTTACTGTTGTTTATGTAACCTACAATGCTTGTTATACCTGCGCAGTAAGTGTGTGCTCTAAAAATTTTAATACTCTGCAACATTTCCATTTAATAACTATTAGTTCGTAAGGCCTAACATTTTTGTCTTGTGAAGTTTCTTTAAGCCTCACAGATCACGGCTTATTGAAAGATTCATATTTAAAGATGTCAATTGGACCCGAACAGCAATTTGTGTAGCATTTTCGTTTGAATTGATTCATCACATCATTAGTTACTAATCTAATAGAGCAATGTGTTGTGGATGATCAGATAGAGTCAATCTAGGTCTCTCTCTAGGGTCAATCTGCCTGCAGATTTGTGGGTAAACTTGAACCTTGGAAGTAAAGTACATATTGTAACAGTCACTATGCTTGAAAAATGTTTTGTAATCTCTGCATTGGTATAGAGAAAGGAACTTTTCATCATTAACAAATCCATGAATATACATACTGTTGTATGAATCAAATATAAAGAGTTTATGATCCTCTCTAACTTTCTGTTTTTCTCCATATTTTAGTTGCGAGTCATAGGCTGTGAAAATGGAAGAATGACAACTGAGTTTAAAGTGGGGCCCGAGCACCTAAACCAGCGAGGTACTCTCCACGGTGGATTCATCGCACACCTGGTTGATGCCGTCTCCACATACGCACTTACCACTAATGAAAATGTTGAAACTAGAGGAGTCTCTGTGGAAATAAGTGTGAGGTGAGTTTTCAAGTCTTTTTACAAAAAAACTGCCTGATATAAGCTGTGCTGGAAACATTTTGCTAGGAAAATTGAACACATTTCAGTGAAAATTGTTGTAGAAATCAAACTATTCTATATTTGCATTTATGTTGCACAACTTTTGTTTATCATCCATGAATATTAAACTTAACTCCAATGGTAACCAGCAATTTTAATTTATTTGAGTGTTTTCAGAGTTGAAAGAATAAAAATAAATTATTTTTACTATTTTTTTTCCAGTTATATGAGCGCTGCCAGAGAAGGCGACAACATTGAAGTTGAAGCAATCACAAGAAAGCTGGGAAAGAAGATTGCTTTCCTAGAAGTCCTAGTAAAGAACAAGGATAAGAATCAATTACTTGCAACCGGCCGACACACCAAGTACATAGGAATTTAATATAATGTATATGTAGAAAATCTTACAACACTCAGTGAAATATTGAATCTAGTACAATCATGTAATTTATTTTTTAATTTATTATATTTTTTTTAAATTAGAAATACAAAACATTATATCATGTAGCAAATATTTTAAAATTTTATTTTGACTAAAAATGTTAGTAGACCTGAATTCAGAATAAAGAAAATCTTATATACCTAGTATGCTAGTATAAGTCTTTTTTAATTCTGAATTCAAGTTATAATAAAACATCATCATCAGGAGCCTATAACTTTCCCACTGCTGGGACGCAGGCCTCCTCTCGCTGAGAGGGAGCGGGCCATAATCCACCACGTCAGCCCAGTGCGGGTTGGTAATAAAACATAACTGAGCTTTACAATGTCGTGCAGTTCAGTGTCTGGCAAAACCATTAGTATAACGAATCATGTTTCGTAACGAGTCAGGATTTTGAATAAAACCACATTTATTTTCATCAGATTTATTTCACACCTAATATTATTGATTGATAGGTACAAAATTTAAGAATTGAACCGTGGAATATATGATTAAAATTTATATTAAGCCTGCAATTATTACTCTTTCTCTTTGCAAGTAAACTCCATTTTATGGGAGTGCAAATATTAGGTCTAAATAATTTATTCCATTATAAAGGTGCCCAATTTTTGCGACTAGTTTCATATACAGATACTGATGATAGGGGTAGTTGTACCTGTCTTAATCCTTGTAGTTATACATAATAACACCTGAAAATTTCTGCAAGGCACTGCTGATCGACCTACCTACTCAGTCTCTAGGCACCTTTACCCAATCGTCCCATTCACCTTATGTATAATTGATACATACTAATTATTATTATTTGATGTGCTTAGTTTTAAAAATCTTAAATGCTTTCAATTATCTTTGAACAACTACGCCTACTCACCACATTTCCTAACGTCTGAATGGGTTATTCTCAATACGCATTGATTAGCTTTTTACTTTTAGTAAAGACACTGCGCATTTTAGGCTGTTCTGGCCCTCGAAAGCATGTCCTATAGCAGGTACGGTACTTGCGGTAGGTAGGTAGCGTATGAATAACGCTAGTCCTACTGTTAAACCGGTGTTCCACTGGCTTGGTACAAGCCACAAGGCGCTGGTCGCTGTTGTCTAACTTTTAAATAAAATTAAGGGGTGATATTCAATAGTTATTGAAGTTACTAACTTCTATGGCGATGTGGATAATTGCGCCAACCCCCAGTCAGTGAACAGATTTAAACCCTCCTTCACCACACAACTTCGGCTAGTGGGTTATAGAGAATATACTGGACATGTATAGTAGGTATAAGAATGAATAACTCGTAAAGAAGGAATGTGGAATTGCAAGCTATTTTCATTACGTTCATAAATAGGTAAGTACGTTTAAGTATGAATCCGGCTGGCAGCAGACTTCAACCGACACAGTGGGGAAAAAGGCTGGGCAAATGACGACGAGTAGGATTGAGTCTTAGGATTAGTATCCTGATAATTCAGAAACCAACAAAGTCGTGATGCTCACTGGATGACTGGACCCCCATCACAAGTTATTCATTCTTATCATAATATAAATAACTTCAATTAATTACTTGCACGTAAGCTAGTTAATACTAATTTACTATGAGTTCCAATAAATATTAACCCAAAATAATAAATAAAATGATAAAATATTATGTGCCTAAAGAACATGATCGGTATAATTTCGTGAAATGGATATTTGAAATGGGTTCTCGTTGGATTTCCAAACCGAATACTAATTTATATAATGCAAGAAAACTGCAATAATCTGTACTTAATAAACGTAATACAAAAAAAATAATATTTTAACAAAATACCCCGCTTAAGCCAACAGAACATTAAATACAATAAATAAACTTAAAAAAAAACATAAGCATAATTAGGTCTATGTTTCCAAAGTTAGTACCGAAGTAAATATTCTTCATGTTGACTTACCTACCAACGAGTGAAATAATTTTAGAATTAAGTTGATAGGTAGGTAGACAATTAATAAACAAATTATAAAAATGACATTTACAATAGAACATATTAAACACTTCTTAGTTCTAGTATACCTCCTAAAGATTACACCTATGAATATGTTAACATTATATAATAGTGAATAAGCTTCATGCAGGTATCTACTTCAATCAACCTTTAATATTTAAACGTTTAGGTAAATGTCTCTTATAATAATTATAATAATGGTAAAATTCATTACTGAATATAATAAAATATGAGATTGTAAAATGTATAAATAAGAGCATAACTTGAACAATAAGTAGTATAAAATAGGGTAATCATTATAAATAGGGTATCAAATTAATGTAGGAAAGGAAAAGTTAAAAGTAATCTTAATTAGTTGGACCACATAGATAGGATTAAAGCTTACCATGTAAAAAGATACGTAGAAACATTAAAGATATATTATAAAACACACAAATTTCAAAAATCTTTAAAAAAAATCCAAAATGGACATGTGGTATGCCCGCTTTATTCCATTTTGCAAGTTTCCTCCAGGTATTCAATTCGTTTTTTTAGAGACGCGATAGTTCTCTCAATGTCGTGACGCGATTCCTCTAGGTTGTTCAAACGCTCTTCATCAATCTTTTCGTCGTAGTTGTCAGCGTCACGTCGAGCTCGGCGCTTTGCACGCTCCAATCCTTCGTTATCAGCGCCGCAACTCTCACAGTCAGCCCAGAAACGTAAATCCATGGCAGGTAAGTCCTCACAAGAACTCAGACCATCTTGAACCTCAGGAAGCAGAAACACATTTTCTCCAATGGTATCGATATTGTCGCCATTGTCGCAGAGGACTCGTGCCAAGCTCGTCTCTTTCAGCTGTCGCAATTGATCCGGTTTGAATACGGAGGGATTTTCATACCAGAAACGATCTCCATCTCGCAGGCGTTTGAACTGTTCTACTAATAAGCATCTGAACAAAGGTCCGACTTTTCCACCTTCTACTTGATTCTCGAGGATGCCTCCCACCCATACATCGATATTGTGTACTGATCCATACAGCTCCTTCAATTTCCCGCGTATAGTTTCATCGGTTATTTCTCCAGCCAGGTCGTCAAAATCGTTTACCTCAGTCATGTTACAAAACTGGCGCCATTTGGTGTACGGTGGAATGCCATGATCACGGCTTCTTTGGATGTTGATTGCGGCCAAATCGAGAGCAACAGCATGAGCGCTGTAGAACAGTTTTTCAGTAAGTTCAGAGTTCAGATTTTGTGTGGGTGTCTTCAGTTTCGCCGGTGTCATGAACATTCCTCTTAGCAAAGGATCAACTCCTCCTTCATCAACTAGCCTCCATGGTGAGAAGAATGCGTTACGAAGCAAAAGATGCCCTTGCGGAATCGTTTCGAAGTTTTCATCATAACGATGCAAAAGGGGATTAATCATGGAATGTCCAAACCTCAAGGCGGCGGTGGCAAAAACATTGGAAATTGATGGGTTTAAGTTTGGGTTATATCCCTTATACTGGCCTAGTTGTTGGTACCCTTCGTTTCCTAAGATAATTGGAAGCCAGTGCTCGTAAGTTATGACTTGAATTTGAGCACCTACTACTTTTCTTGCTTCTTGGTAAACTCGATCACCGTCCCAAAATGAATTCAAAACTTTCAGTTGAATAGCAATTCGATTATGTTCTCGCATCCAAATGGTATGCATGGCTGCCAAACCGATTTGTTCGTTAGCCCTTATGTCACCTGCTACAAAACAATTGCGATTGCTTTCATCCAAATTGCGTCTACAATCCATGCCATTGATACCTACAGTTGGCAGTAATGGCTTCCTACCTGGGAATGTGACACCTACCCTCATCAATCCATTTTCATTGGTTAAATCACGTAAATCCTCAGCTACAGCTTTTTCGAAACCATATACTTGCGATGCATCGATGAACGAAGTCAATTGATTAATTTGTTCTCTAGGCTGTACTCTTCCAAAAAGAACGGACGTCATTCCAGATCCACATACTGCACTGGTTCTAACGAAGTCTATACAGCGACGGTTGGTAACCCGAGGATCATTCAATGGCACATCAATCGGAAAGCATGGTGCTGCATAGTCACAAGTTTTTTTGCAATCTATGCCGTCCCAAGTTTGTGAGCTTACTGATGGTAAAGCATGATCCAAATCATGATCTAGCCATTGACCCCACTGCATGACCATGTGAGACAACTGTAAGTCTTCAGATATATCGGTAGTCGTTATGATAGAAGTGGAAACTAGCCGAGCGCTTGGTAAAGTAAATCCGTTATATTTGATGTCTTTGTTCCATCCTACCGGTTGACTAAAACCATTTTCATATATAGGGTAAAGAATTCTTCTGAATCCGCTAAGTGATGAGCCCCACGTTTGATGTGCAAAATTATTACAACTACCATCATAACTGCGGTACTTGCTATGATAACACATATCAGAGCAATCTTTCTTGTTTCTATGAGCGACACAACCAGATAAACGTGCAATAACTTCAAGATTTTGATTTGACAAAACGTTTTGGTAAATGAATGGTTCCGTCGAGTTTACTTTGTGGCCTGATTGTATAAAACTCCTGACTTTGTCTAATGCCCTTTCATAAATTTCGGCCGCACGGGCGATTTCCCTAGCTGGTGCATTGGGGAAACTAGTAATTCGGAACAGCTGATGGATATCTGATTTTCCTGTGTTATTATTATTAAACAACTCGTCCATGGTCCTTTCGATAGCTAAATCAACGTCTCTAGCTGCCTCAGTGAGAGCAATGTTAACATATTCATCACCTGGTATAACGCGATCTTTTACGGTCAAGAAAGCTGACGCAGTATCTCGTCCGTACTCGTTAAAAACTGAACATTCATATCTACCAGTATCTCTAACAGTTAGATTATGGATAATTAAACTTCCAATGATCGTAATTGAATGTTTAACTTTTGCATCTAGGTAGGAACCATCTTTTCTCCACTCTACTGTAGCAGGAGGCTCACTTTCTACTTCACACGGCAACTGAATGGATGATTCTTTGAAAGCATCTGTATCTTCTGGTTTCAAAACAATACGTGGCCGAACAACTTCGAAATTGTCAACCGTTAAGAAGGCTGACCCCTCGACGGATCCCTCTGCGTTTTCAGCTTTGCAGTGATATATGCCGTCATCCTCTGACGTGACTGACAGAATGGTCAAATTTTGATTTTCGTTGCTCAGAATTATATTTTCGGAAACAGGTAGCACAAGTGTGTTTCTAAACCAGTTAATAAGAGGTTTTGGTGTTCCTTTAGCAGTACATATGAATTCAACGTCATCTCCAATTTTTACTGTTTTGTTTTGTGGCTCGACGATAAATGTAGGCGAGACTAAAACAAAATAAATAATGCCTATGTGACTTTCAAAAAACAATATTAGTTACCGATTGTAAAAATATTTGAGAGAGAGTTAGACTGAACCCATAATTTTTGAAGTTTTTGGCGGAGCAAACGTTTTTACTACTCTATGGACCTAGCTATAATCTTGTTTTTTTTTTTTTTAATTGAACAGGTACAACACAAAATTCGACTTTAATGATGTCTCAGGATCGTGAAAAACTACATAATTTAAATAATCAGTTCATGACTTACCCATAACTTCAAGGGTTGCAGTAGAATTAACTTTTCCGTTGATATTTTCAGCTAAACATGTGTACTGACCAGCGTCAGATTCTTGTATATCGCTAATAAAAATGGACCCGTCATGACGTATGGATAAACGCTCATTCAATAAAATCCTTTCGCCATTAAAATACCAAGCAATATGTGGTTTCGGGTAGCCATTAGCGACACAATCAAAATTGATCGACTGTTGGTTAAGCTTTGCAAATTGTTTTTGTGGCAGTGTTGCCATTACGGGAGGGCCTAAAACAAGATTTAAAATATTAAACAATGATAAACATTTCAGTTAAGAAACGAAGTGGTATTTAATCAGTTACCATTTTCACTCGGTTTGTTTTGAACTGTCATTTTAGCTGGTTTGGAGTGCGCTTCTCCAACCGGGTTTTTAGCCATGCACTCGAAGTATCCAGTGTCAGACTCGCTGATGTCATGCAACATAAGTGTGCCGTTGTCCATAACTTCGTAACGCGTGCCATCGATGGGAATCTCGTTAGAATCTCTTAGCCAAAATACATCCGGGGTTGGGTCACCGGTCACCACGCACGTAAACATAGCAGCTTCTCCGAAATTCACACTGATGTCTTCGGGATCCTTCTGGATTTCAGGGATTTCTAAAAACATGTGGTAAAATTGATAATAGCAATAAAAATACATCACACGTACAAATCATTAATGTTAGTATTTATGTAAATTATTTTTTTAGCTATTTTATTTAGATATTTCTTTGCTTTGTTCAAACATAGCAACTGTCATCTAATCTCTTCGTCATCCTTGGTTGACTGGTGGAGAATGTTGTTTGCGTAAAGCATAAATATATGTTACGGGTAGCGTGATTAATTGGGTATTATTAATAAAGACCGGCCATTATTAATAATGCCCAAGAGCGTCGGGCAAAGTGATTCACTTCTCACTTGGACCGGGCAGTATGAATAATTATTTTCTTGTAGCCGGGCAATGTGAGAAATTGGACCGCAGCCGCTGGATGCAATCGGGACTTTAAGGCACCCCGACTCGGATAGGTTAGGTTAGAAGGGGATGGCGGGTTCGTTTGAGCGAGCGAAGCGAGCGAATAGACCACGCCATCCCCTTCGTGGTTATTTTTTTATAAACCACCCAGAAGTAGGAGCCCCGCCTAGCGGGGCTCCGTCGCCCAAGCCCACCCTCGGCCATGCTGCCATTTATTATGGCGCTTAAATATCATGTGTAATGATTATTATGGCGTTTAAATATTATGTGTAATCATTATTATGGCAATTAAAAATATGAAAAACGATACGTATGTCACTCGTATCTTATGGTATCTAAGTTTCGGGCAATTAAAAGTATGTCATATGTCTTTTGGGGCAAACAAAACATTCGGGCAAATGAAATTCGGGAATATGATGATTATGGCATATGATCTTCGGGTAAACAATAGACAACCAAGAAATTCATATAATACTTCAGTTCACCTATTTTATTACTTTGCCCAAGATAGGGTGGGCATTATTCATAATTGCCGGGAAAGTGATTAGATAAGATAAGATTTCTTTATTCGTTTAAACATTGTATACATACAAGTGCATGCAAGATATTATATTATTACAGTCCAGTCATGTTTAGCCGTAAGAATCGGCGTACAAATATTTTCATGCATAACAAGAATTTAAGACATAAAAAAAAAAAAAAATATGCTGTTTTAATCACATTGCCCAATTGAGTCGGGCATTATGAATACAGACCGGCCATTATTAATAGTGCCCGGACTTATCAAATTGCCCGTAACATATATAAATAATGCTAAGGATACCCACTACCCGACCTCCCTAGCGGCGTCAGCGTAGTTTGCTACGCTGACGACACGCTGGTCCTTGCGCAGGGGAGGTCGTACGAGGCGGCGGCCGAAATTATGACACGCGGGGTTGCGACAATCGTCGATAGGATCCGGCAATTGGGACTCGAGGTGGCCTTGCACAAGTCCGAGGCCATGGGTTTTAATGGTCCTCGGAACGCGCCACCTGCGGGTTCCCAACTCACGGTAGGAGGGGTTAACATCGGCGTCGAGTCGACGATGAAGTACCTGGGACTTGTCCTCGACAGCCGGTGGAACTTCGTTGAGCATTTCCGACGTTTGGCTCCCAGACTGGAGCGAGCTGGGGCTGCATTAAAGCGGCTCCTGCCCAATCTGGGGGGTCCAAACGCCTCCTGCCGGAGGCTCTACACGGGGGTCGTGCGGTCCATGGCCCTCTACGGGGCACCGGTGTGGGCGCCCTCATTGAGGTTGCGCCCAGCGCGCCGGTTGAGTGCAGCCCAGAGGGTCATGGCCATCCGGCTAATCCGAGGATACCGCACGATCTCGTGCGAGGCGGCGAGCCTCCTTGCCGGAGTGCCGCCATGGGATCTGGAGGCAAAGGTCCTCGCGCACATGTGGGAGTGGCGCGAGGAGGCGAAACGCCGGGGCGAAACTCCGCTACCGCGACAAATCGCGGCACGGCGGACAGAGCTCCGGTGTGATCTCATGGCGACATGGCGGGTACGACTGTCGCAACCCAGTGCTGGGCACGCCACAATTGCGGCGGTAAGTCCCCTCTTTGAGGAGTGGATAGAGAGGCGCCACGGCGTCCTCACCTTCCGCCTGACGCAGTTTCTCACCGGGCATGGGTGCTTCGGTGGGTTCCTGTTCAGGATAAAGCGGGAGGATACGTCCGGGTGTTTCCATTGCGAGGATCGTCTGGAGGACACGGTGGAGCATACGGTGGAGGTGTGCCCTGCCTGGGCGGAGCACCGCCGTGTCCTCGTGGAGGCGATCGGCGGCGGCGACCTCTCGCGTCCGGCCCTGGTGCGAGCCATGGTACGGAGCGAGAGGGAATGGGAAGCCGTCACCTCCTTCTGCGAAGCAGTAATGCTCGCGAAGGAGGAGGCGGGGCGCGTGAGGGAGTGTCTCTGCGCCCTCACGTCCCTAGCCGCCGCAGGAGGAGACGCCCCGGGCGTCGGGAGTCGATTGCGGACTCCCGGCCACCGTAGGCGCGAGCTTGCGGGTGGCGAGCAATGGGTAGCTCGCCGCGCGGTAAGGACCAAGCTCGGGTCGACGGCGCGCAGTGTTCCACGCGCGCCTCAAAGAGATGTCAGCAGCAGTGTAGGGGTCTACTAGGACCGATGCCTGCCGGGGTCGCGTGATTGTTCGAAAGAGATACCGTGACCCTGGCACATGGGCAACTGATGGAACACGGGTGGGTTTTAGTCAGTAAAAGTCTGACACGCCCTCCCGCTCCGCCCAGAGCGGGAGAAGTCATTTGATGATTCCCATCCTGAAAAAAAAAAAAAAAAAAAGGATACCCACTACAATCGAAGTCCTGTTCTCCCATAATGGAGAGTGGCATCCCGGTTACTTTGTTGGGCTGGTAACATGTTGCATCGATGTACATTTCGTGATGTTGGGCCATCATCTTCACGAGCCATAACATGGAGCAATCGCAAATCAGAGCATTGCTGTCTAAGCGTAGCTTGCGTAGATTAGGCATGCCCGAGAATGATCCTGATGGAATTTTCTTAATGCGGTTGTTGTGTAAGTATCTGAAATTAATTTCTTTCGTCGGTATTCAACAAGTTTGCGTAGTTTTACCACAAATAGGTCGCATGACTGCACAAACATTTAATAATACATATATATCATTGATTTATCTAACTAAATACTTACAGGCGCTCCAAACGCGGCAGGTTTGAAAACGTCTGCGGATCGATGTGATGAATTTCGTTGATGTGCAAATACCTGAAAAAGAGAATTATTTTATTTCAATTGTTACATCCACATCCACACTATTCCACACTATATATATATATATATATTATATATAATATTATAAATGCGAAAGTAACTCTGTCTGTCGGTCTGTCTGTCTGTCTGTCTGTCTGTCTGTCTCGCTTTCCTGCTAAAACTACTGAACCGATTTAAATGAAATTTAGTACACAGATAGTTTAGAGCCTGAGAAAGGACATAGGCTACTTTTTATCCCGGTAGTATGTTCCCGCGGGATAATTTCCGACCTCTACGCGGGCGAAGCCGCTGGCAAAAGCTAGTACTAAATAAATCTGTTTGTGCTAGTTGAAAAAAAATACAATCGAATTGAGAACCCCCTCCTTTTTTGAAGTCGGTTAATTTTTTTTGTGATTTGTGTCATAGAATATAAAGCACCTACAAGAAAAAGATGATATTCTAATAGAGGGTGACAACCTTTATGAAGTGATAAATGATTTATTATTAAAACCTGCCTACTGAAAAATGAGGCTTTAAAAAATTTGAAACACGAAAATATTGGCTTCTGAAAACATGGTTTTAATTTTGGAAGTCGGTGGCAAAAAACTTAAATACAGATTCTATGCTAAAACTCGGTGTCTTTGCATCTGTACCTATAGGTATAAGTTTTTTCGAAATTAAAGTTATTTTTCACTTTGTAGTGTTTTTAAGGAAGGCTCGACTGTTCTATTTATGAATGTAAGTAAAGTGCAGAAGCGAAGGAACAATGCTTCCATAAACTTTATTAAAATGAGCTGACCGAATAAGTAATACTTAAGTATTTCATTATTAGTCTGATTGCGAAGAGGCTGTAAATACTTACAGCCTCTTGAAGATACCTTCAAGACAGGCAATATTTGTTAAATGTTGCGAAAAGTACCAAAAATTGTGATTTTAATGATGAATTATTTGCTTATGCTGTGTAGGCACCTAGGTACTTTATTTTCGTTCTACTGTAATATACTTTTCACGCCAACTGCTCGCTACTGTGAATTATCATCGTTTCGCCCGAAAGCCGTCCGCTACCGGACATAGGCCTCCCCCATTTTGGGGGGTTTGCCCTAATCGCCAAGCTTAGCAGGCGGGTTGGGGATCGCAGTATGGTGGTAAATTGCATAGAGAACGCTGCTGCCCATTCTCTAGTAAGTCCCTTAGTCACCTCTTCCGACACCCACAGGAAGAAATGGGATGGTGCTTTTCTTTACGTCCGGCACTACACGGAACAAATTATATGTCATGCAAACTAAACTAAAGTTGGTACCTTAACCGGTCAATTACCGTAATTACAGACACAATTAAAAAACGATTGTTTACATACCAAATGTGGTATCTCAGGGATTTAGAGGTTAATCATTAAGGTCTAGCCGGGCTTTTGTTTTTGTATTATACTGAAATTTATAAAGTAGGTATGACCCACTGGTGCATAATGTGACTTGAACTTGGAACCTCTATTAAAAACTTGTATAAAAACTTTACTGCAATTACGACTCGACCCAAGAGTTCTCACTTCATAGGTTTTAGTTGCCGTAACACAATAATGAAATTACGTATATGTATAACTGAGATGGTATAGTAGAATATAGTAATATTATGGTACCTTTATTAAACGAAAACAATCTGCATATGGGCATGATGGGCAAGTTCAAAATGATCGATAAATTGAATTTTCTGCATATTAGATTCGGCCAACCGCAGTTTCTGCATTATCTGTGGCGGTAAGGCAGGTTGTGGTGACCTCAACTGATCGGTGGCTGTGGCCCCTAGAGTCCGTCTCACGAAAGAAGTCCCGCAGACGTGACACCACAGGCATGCGGAGGAAATATAAATCTGTATTTATACAATACTCGCATTTTGTCAGCTGCTTTGCCCACGTATTATAGATATAATAATTTCATCACATTCATCATCACTGCAGCCAAAAGACGTCACTGCTGTACTTAGGCCCCCTCTAATTTAGAAGGTTTTGCCATAATCGTCACGCTTGGCTGGCGAGTTGGCGATCGCAGTATAGTCGTAAAATACATTGAGAACGCTGCTGCCCATTCTCTAGTAAGTCCCTTAGTTGCCTCTTACGACACCACGGAAAAAAAGGGGGGAAATGTGAATGTATAATATATTATGTAACATTAAATATACAGATTCTTCTAGAATAACTCTGTCTATTGATGAAAACCACATAGAAATCCGTAGCTCAAAGTTTAAAATTTAAGCGTATCTACAGACATCAAAAGTGACTTTGTTGTGTACTGTGTTAAGATTTACCTCAACATCCTATTTATTGCATGCATTGGTTAATAGAATGAACAAATTTAAATAGAGAAAGTTTGTGATGTAAGTTAAGTAGGAGGGTAGTTGTAGACATGTTGCTAACTGTACTTTTAAAATATCAAATTAGTTCCACTTATTGCCGCGGGTCTTCTTTCATGGGACGCGCTCTACCTATTAAGCGTCGTTATCTATTTCTATCTACACAATGTTTTCATAAAAAGACGATTCTTTGTAGTATTAATGGAATACGTAACCAGAATTACAACCGGTAACTGAGTGGGTTTATCTCTATCTATTCTGTGAGGTTTATCTTGCTTTGTACATCGGTAATACTCTGTCGATCAAAGTCACGACACAAAAGGACAGAGCGCAGCTCCACCCTGTCTAAGCTCTCTATATTTAGGTACCTAAATCTTCCATATGCATAGCAGTACAATGATCGTTTATGTCTGTACGTTGGAAATATAATCCCTGAAACCAGCCAAAGCAATGTACAGTAAAATACCGGAGGAATACCTATCTACATTTTAGTTTATCTTCGGTCTGTCTATTTTGATTACCTAACTAAACGTATTCCGGAGCAGGGAGGACTCATGCAATAACTTTTTTAAATTAATTCATATCTGGAAAGTAGATGCTGTAAATAATGCTTGATCTCCCTAAATAGTACCTACATATTCTATATAAATAGCCTAATACATAAAAATACAACAGACTACAGACGTTCTCGCAAAACGACTTATAAGTAATCGGCATACCGAACTCTGAGAGGTAGGTAGTGATTGTTCACATGTTGGAGTGGCTAATTGTTTATAGCTGATAACTGGTTAGGGGTAACATGACTGTGTGATTAGTGACGATGAAAAGATCAGGTGCGTAGTACCTAGTCTTGGGCATAGTAGTTCGCGACTGAGATCGCTCAGTTTAGTTCCCCGCTCCTTAACGAACAAGTTCGCTCTTCTAGTTCATCATCTCCCAGCTCGAATCAAAGAGAGGCAGATCGTTCGATCGTTCGCTCGTTTTGATTTTGCTCCTACTGCATGCGACAAGATTATGGAATGTTCTACTTTTACCTACAATTTTTGGACTCCAAAAACAGCTAAAACCTTTGAATGATAATTCATAAAATGATTATGATTGTAAATAACACCAAAGTTTATTTAATAAATAACTAGTTTAGTGACTACAAAAACCTCTTTGTGAGTACTGGCCATTCAGTACCGTTTGACACTGCATGTCGTTTGTTTTAAATCTATAATAGTTGTGTCAAATAATAAACAATGTCTATGAACATGCGTATATTTTAATTATTAAATCCCTCACAAATTGGTAGCAGAGCGTGGTTGTTTGTAAATATGAAAAAATGGCATCAACTACGAGTTATCGAAATATAGAACCAAAGAGATTTAAGACAAATAGAGAGGCCATCTGAAGAAATGTCAAAGAAAAATTGTGATCCCATGACTCAGAAACGCCATCTAGCATAGTATAGCAAAATTAGAACGGCTATGAAAAACATTTTTGTACAAAATTTTACTCTCCAGCGTCATTAACGCCATCTAGCTTTGAATAGCAAACATTCGAATACAAAAACTTGATTAAGGCTGATTTCATCAATTCTCTATCGATATAATATATCGATAATATTGAAAAGTGACTACATTTTTTTCACGTTTGAAAATTTTTTAATAAGGCAAAAGTTAATAAAATCAGTTTTGTTAACTTTTAAAAAGGCCTAAAATAGTGGAGCAGACAGATATCAAAAGTCAAGTGAATAGGGAATGTTCTAGTTTACCATACATACATAATGAACGACTACGAAAAATGTATAAACTTCTCTTGTAGTACAAGGTACCGATCCTTTTTTTTAAATTGTTCGACCGGTCTTTCCAAAGTAAATGTCTCCGCTTTTAAAATGCTTGGAACATAATTTTGACGAAGCAGATGGAAGCCAATTTACTTCTCTACGATCTTTTTAAACAAACTGTATACACTTTTCACGTTCAACTTTATTTACATTCGGAAACTTAAAATAACAGAAACCAATTTTACGTACGCACATATACAAACAGATAAGAATACCAAAATACATGTGCATACAAAAGTAATGCTTATTTCTAAAAAAATGTCTTCCAGCATACCTCTGATAGAAGAGAAGATAAAAAGATGTAGTCAGCGTGTGTAAAAGTAAAAGAGAAAATATAAAACAGTTCACTAAAAAAAAAAAACAAATAATATGAGAATAATACTTACATAGGTACATAAACACAAACATAATATATACATACAGAGTTCTAAAATAAATATCTACGTGAGCAAACAGCACTATTGTTGCTAAATTGATATTAAAATTACATAAATAAGTTCAAATATTTTGAATTTTATCAACCTAATTAAATATTATCGATAACAAAGTCGATAAACATCATAACATCTCTGCAAGGCAGTAGTAAAGCTACTCAGCAATAGAGGGCGTTTATTACAAAATTATCGTATGTTCTAGAACCATCGATGAATATTATTTAATTAAATTATTGAAAAATATTTACGAAAACAAGCCGAAGTTAGGTCCAGACGTTTTACCATAGCGTGATTTGCAATATCGTAAAGCGCAACTCGGCATATTTATTTAAGAAATGCTTTTCTTTTCTTGTTAAACGGACACAAATGCGTGTTGACATGCAGACATGCCATCCTAGACTAAACGCCATATGACCACTAGGACACAAGTATTGGATTACGAGTTTGTTCGTTATGTCCCGTCTATATAATTTAATGTCTTTGTATAGAACCTTTGACCAAGTCAAATTATGATACTTGGTGTTTGCAAGCACAGGCGGTCCTGATCGAAAATGACTTTTGGGATATCTTAAGCGGCGAGAAAACGTTACCACCAGTTGCAGATGCGGCGGCGAGATTGGCGTTCCACAAAGAGGATTTGAAGGCAAGGGCTGAAATTCTACTTTTGTTGTCACCGTCGGAATTAAAACAAATTAAAGTCTGCGCGACATCTAAAGCTGTATGGGACAAGTTGAAGGCTACTTACCAAAGCGCTGGGCCTGCAAGAAAAGCTACCTTATTAAAACAGTTGGTTTTAAAGCGAATGACCACAGGAGAAGATATACGTGACCACATAAATAACTTCATGGACATCGTGGACAAACCTCCAGAACTGCTTAGCATAATGCTCCTCTACAGTTTGCTGACAACGTTTGAGAATTTTAGAATAGCCATTGAATCTCGAGACACCCTGCCTAATCCTGAAGATTTAAAAGTAAAGATTCTGGAAGAATACCAAGCAAGGAGTGGAAATGAACAGCCTGAAAGCTCAGAAGCCTATCACGTTAAGAAAAATAGGAAAAGGTTGTACTGCAAGACCTGTAAAAAGAAAGGTCACACTATCGAGACATGTTGGGGCAAGAAGAAAAACCCGAATGAAAAAGACAACGGAAGCAAATACAATTTAAACGTTTGTCTGAGCACCGTAAATACAGACGCTGGTGAAAATGCCTGGTGTCTAGACAGCGGCTGCTCATCGCACATGTGCGGTGACGAATCAATGTTTTCCACTATGACCCCTGAAATTGGCACTCTAAAGTTGGCACGTATATTTTAATTATTAAATCCCTCACACTTTTTGTATTTTGTTCCGTGTATTAGTTCGGTTGATTCCATCCTCGCTCATTCGGTCACGAACTGATGAACTAACGGACTGCGGATCAGGGAATGAGGGAACTAGTTCGCGTATATAGTTCATCTATGGGAGCGCTCTTTCGACCTAGTTCGTTCGCGAACTACACAAGACTAGTAGTACCTGCCTACTCTCATGGGAAGAAAGCGTGAGTTTATTTATGTCTGTAGTGAAGTGATGTGATGACTGTTGGCGACTATTGAAGGGAAAGAGAAGGCTCGAAGTGAGTGATGATTGGATCATAAATATATCTTGTGGTTTCGTGAAGTTTGTTATCGAATTTCAATCGAACGTAGTGGCGCTCACAGATACTTATTCGTTTTAAATAGAAGGCCAATTCTCGAAATAAAAACGTTCAAAATCTAGTTGCAGTCTCATCTCGGCGACAATCAAATGTTAAAAACTTGTCTAAAATGTATGAAACTCAAAGAACTTTTGACAGCTTGACACTGAAATCAGACTGTAGTGAACGTTCTTAAAATTACGAGAACTGCCCGTCTGTTATATGGAGTTCTTCAAACTAGCCAAGGATTTAATTTATATCAAAGAATATACATTGCTTTCATGATAGACTGAACGCTAGTCTGGAAAAAGTTTGTTCATAATTGACAGCTGAATCTATTTAAGAAACTTTTTTTAAAAGGTTATATTTTGCCATACCGCCGATTGAGCCTAAGAAATTTTAATCGTATTTCATAGCGATAAGACTCAATTTGAAATGCATAAAGTAATGCAATGGTCACCACAATTTTCATTAGCTTTAAAAAAAAAATACGTTTCTGTCATTGCATGCTGCTTTTTACTCAATACTCGAATGAGGGTGTATGAGGTCTTGTGTTAATTAAGTTACATGTTGTATATTTTATTTTCTTGTATGAAAGATCATACAAGAAAATAAAATGTAAGGTTTATCTAGCATATGTAAGTATCACATTATCTACCCAGGTTGCACCGTTTTGATAGCAGTGGTAATTATTTACACAAACTAAAGCGCCTGCCTCGATTCGAACCTACGATCCACAACTCGCAAGTCGGGGCCATTATCACTGGGTCACCACTGCTCTTCACCGTACCAGAGCCAAAAATTTGAAGACATGTGACATTTACCAATCCGCACTGGGCCCACGTAGTAGATTACAATCGACCCACTCCCTCTCGCAGAGAGTAGGCCTGTGTTCCAGTAGTATAAACATTATAGGCTGGCTATGCAGTACCTAGGTACTACAAATAATAAGATACACTTTTGTATGTAGATGCACTTTTTCTCAGGTTACTGAAAAAGCAGCACAAGTTCACAAAGATGGCCGAATAGTCCTGGTTCCTAAGACTCACTAGACTATATAAAATATTTTCAAACAAATAAAAATCAAAACATTGGTACATCAGAGGGTTCTGTTCCGGGGGCAGGGGCCCGGTGACTTGAGTACGAATAAATACCAAAAACAGAATAGTGCAAATCTCGATATGGGAGACACTTCTTCCCTGTCTGGTCTGTCATGTGCCAGAAATAAATCGAGGATCCATCCGAGACTAGCGCTATTGTACTCAGGTAAGTGTGAAAGTAAAAAGGCTCGACGAAATCAGAAGGAGAAAGGAAAAATTATATATTAATTTTTAGAAGAGCACCCTAATTGCGTAGTTAACACATTATTAATCAGAATCGGAATCACTTCGAAAGTTATTACTAATCCTGCTGAACAACGTAAATAATGCAGTGAATGTTGTTAAACAAACTGTCAATATGCAAACGATTACTACTGCCAGAGCGTCACGCAATACCACACAGGACATACATATATACACTCGTATTTAGGTAACATTAACGATGGAAGGAAACAAACTGAACAGGCAGCCGAGGACTAATAGGTAGGCAGGTACAACGATAGAATTTAAAAAAATTACGACCTTTCGAGTAAGTCTATAAAAGTCCATAAAGTCCGAAAGTTTATATATAGTTAGGTATATATATTGTATTTATGGTTTAAATAGGTCTATGCGTTTATATTTTAAATATTTATTCACCAAACTTATTGCATCTACCACTGTATGTCTCTACATCACCCAAACGTTGACTGGTAGAAAATGCCTATGGCATTAAGTCCGCCTCAGTACATTTGTGTGCGTAGAGTATTAAATAAATAAATAAGTCCAGGAATGGATTAGTATTCAATGTAGTGAATTAAACGCTGATGGCATACCCAAACTCTTATATTTGGAATCATCGATACTATGAACGAAGAGTCTAACGAGCTCAGGAGTCTAGTAGCACAAGTTTAGTCCACTAGTCGACATGTTTCGACTGAAATTATGATGTTGATGATTGATAACTCTAGACAAAACTAATACAAGGTTGACAAAAACGGAGCTTATCATTGAGAAGGTCGAGGGCATCTTGCAACTTAACCAGAATACCAGCATTCGGGACGAAACAACTGCCATCTGACCTCCGCGAAATAATCACTAAGCAAAACTGACGTCATAAGACGTGTATATATACCTACCTACTACAAGAAGAAGGGTCACGGTCTAAGCCTTTTAACTGCGGCAAGCTCTTTAGTCTCACATATCAACCTTATCATTATTATCAGCTTGTAACTAATTAATAAACGTGTCCACAGCATCTGATCTTAGATCCCTGCGAGTATGAGAATGGAGAATGGAGGAAATGCCATGCTCATACCTAACATCTCATATATCCATAGCTTAGGATTAATAATACATTTTGAACGTCATAAGCTAAAAAATACCAAAACGCCGTCCGCTATTCATAGTGCTAAGAAGAAGATAAAGCGTCAAAAAGCCCCAGCAACAGACGCATAGTAAACAGTTATACCCTAATTGCGTAACGCACTATTATTAAGAATCTAAATCACTTTGAAGATTATTTATAATCCAATGCCTCATATTTTCGAAAAATTTGTCCACTTAGCATCGTAAATAACGCAATGAATGTTGTTTAACGGTTCAACTGGAAACGATTCGTACTGATAGTGAGCTACGCAAATACCTCTCAATTTATTTGATGACAGCGAGTTTCACTGCAGAACTGAATACTGATAATCATCTTAACATTAACCTCTAGAGAAGTAAGTATAATAATGACATAATAGTATAATTTACCATAATAATCTGTAACGACAGTAACAGACGGTGGCAGTCTGTGTCTTAACACTATTTTATTATACCTATGTCCATCCATTATGAAATTGTGAGCACTTAAACAACGACTGCAAGCTCTCGGTAATCATGTACCGACGTAAATCAATGTTATTAAAGTAGTTTATAAATTGCATAAATCATTGTCCATTGAGTGATAAGAATTGAGAACAATTGGGTATTGAACTTAATTTAAAAATCCTATTCATAATCGGTACTCAAAGCTTTTGTTTTGTGTGTGAGTTGGTTTTTATTGAGAAGGTAGTCGTTTGTTTTTATTAGAGTGACAAAAAATATGTTTTTCATCCTCCCATCTCGGAAAGAGTATTTTTGCCCTTCGATATCTGAGTGCAAAAGCCGTTTTTATCCGCTAGGGGATAAGGTAAATTGAATTTAGAACATCGTGTGCACTAAGTTTGTAAATTCAAAACATCATTAAACCTATTTACTTCTACCTCCATGGTGCCGAATTTATCATACAACCTTTTTGTAATTTGTTAAAAACTCAGACTCGGAACCTTATTGGTGTACTTTTTTTAATTTACTTTGCGCGCCCCATTTTCTTTTCACGTCACTAACAAAAATATTACACTCTACTTAGGCAGCTGTAGCAACTTTACTTTCAATTTTTCTTAATTATACCTAAGTATTATTTGAAATAATTTAAAGATAATTCTGTAATACTTACCTATCATAATGTAGTACCTAATAAATATTAATACCTAAACTGAAATAAAAGTATCTTGTGATTGTAAATGCTTTTTTTGCATTTAGTCATTTCCTCGCTGAGGTGGGATGAAAAGTTACGTGTTGCACTCGAGTGCAAAGATTTTTCACCTCGTGCTCTTTTGATTCCCTCGCTAATGCTCAGGATTCTAATTTTTGAATCACTCGCTGCGCTCGTCAATTTTAGAATCCTTCGCTTGCTCGGTCATCAAAATTGAGCACGCGGTTAAAAAGCAACTTTGCACTCTTGTATAACAAATAACTATTTTGTCATTAAGGTATACTCGTATATTCTGTAAGTCTGAATGCTTTGTGAAACTCCAGATCGGTTAACATAGATACATAATCCGCCTATAATGTACCCACTGCTGGGACACAGGACTTCCCTCGGTGACAGACAGTGGGCCGTAATCCACCACACGGGCCCAGTGCGGGTCGGTAGATGTCACGTCTAATGTTTCAGTTCTAGGACATGCCGGTTTCCTCACGATGTTTTCCTTAACCGTTTTGACAGCAGTGGTGATTACACAAAAGCGCCGGTCCTGTTTGAATCTAAGACTTACAGCTTTGAAAACCGACCTGCCTTGATTTTTGGTATCAGTTTCAATTCAACAAAGAGTCGTCTCTATCATCATTTACTCAGCAGTAAAGGAGTTTCACTAGCTCCTCAATATACAGTAAACATAGGCAGTATGTAAAGGTACCTGCGTATTTATTGCAAGCCTCAGATATCAATTATTATAGGATAAATACCAAACCACTAAAAATGTCGCTTTCAGTAGCATTTAGTAATTCCTGAAATCCTCCAATTCCTGGCTATCGAATAACCCCGATTTAGCATAAAATTCAGTTAATGATCGTCATTTAACCAATATTGGACTATGTCAATGCTTTGAGCTTGGAGATATAAATTATATCTAAATATACTCGATCGGCAATAATTAGGACATTTGATTGCAGTTATTTGACGAGCTAACCTACCTACGGGTTATTTCAAAGTCAATATTTGACTCTAATTATTCTATTTATATTTGGTAACTAGCTGTGTCCGCGATTCGTT
The DNA here is from genome assembly GCA_932294355.1 of Aporophyla lueneburgensis. Classification (NCBI taxonomy): domain Eukaryota; kingdom Metazoa; phylum Arthropoda; class Insecta; order Lepidoptera; family Noctuidae; genus Aporophyla; species Aporophyla lueneburgensis. Next base: position 24,439,315 of record OW028733.1, read on the forward strand.
CGCGTATATGTCGGAAAACAAATTGGAGTCCATGGTTTTTTTTTTTGTTGCGCGCATCCTTAATTATTTTTCTGAAATAAAAGTAATCTAAGTTACTCCTTACTCGTAAAAAGTCCTCGTTCCGTCAAAAATGTTAAAAATTGAGTTTTTGTTGTAAGAACCATATATACTTTCGTATGCATTTAATATAGGTAAGGCTGTTATTTTGACATTACAAACACTAACCGTCTAAGTCCCTGAAATACCACATTTGGTATAGACACAATGGTTTTTAATTGTGTGGTAATTAGGGGCATTCAACGGGTTAAGTTATAATTTCAATTATTTGTTGAAGTAGGTATATATACCTATAGAGAAAACAAGACCCATGAACTATGACTCTAACAACGCTGCATCTAACAACGCTGCATCTAACAACGCTGCATGTGCGATGGTGTTCTCTTGGTTGCTATAATAACATAACAACAACAATATTACATACTCATTATGCTACTCGTATAATCCTCTTGACGACACAGATCTACACAATCTATATGCACATTAACACGTAAACCTAAGTACGTAAGGGCTATAATTACGTTTTATCATTTCCAACTACATTAACATCTGACCGACGCGACGTGTTGCTATTGCTATGTTACAGCACTATAAATAAAACTCAATTCACCTGCCTGTCTGGCTGTTCAGTATATTTTCACAGCTTTTTTTGATTTTTTAAACCAAGATAATAATAATATTTTCATGAAATATGGCAGCCCAGAGTCCAGCTAAGTTTGTTTTGTTTCTGGCGTAAGAAAAAAGTAAATGGCTTTTTGGGGGTAGCAGGGACTGCCGCAGCTCTTCATTCATGTCATACAAAAAGAGCATGGTAGTCACTAAGCCACCACTGATTACAATGGGATTAAATATAATGATCACCATAAAATGCTTTGATACCCTTAGTTCTTTAACCAAAAATATATACTTGACACCAGAAAAATAAAGTCTAAAATTACAATAGTACTAGCTATTTTAGTCACGACTGCTCTTTAAATTGTATTCGAACACCAAATGTAGTAAATGATAACCAAATCATAACTTGTAGGTACGACAAAACTGTACTGCGACTCACAATAGTTCGAATGCACGCTTGTGCGATACACTCGAGCTCACATAGTACACTAGGTTAGGTTAGGTTAAAACTGTGACCTGCTAGAAACGACTAGATTTAGTGTGTCGCATAAGCGTGCATTCGAACTATGGTGAGTCGCAGTACAGTTTTGTCGCACAAGTGTTATTCGCACACCCATTTGTCGAACTCACGTAGTACATTCTTAATAATTTCGTGTTCACTAACTATTTTTGGGTTAACAATGATTTTTTTTGGAGTCAGTTTGCTTAAATAGGATAGCAAGATGTAAAAACTTTGGTTATAATTTTACATTGAAATGCTGTTTTAATTTTGGTGATCATTTACTACTTTTGGATTAACAATGATTTATTTGGAGTCAGTTTGCTTAAATAGGATAGCAAGATGTTAAAATTTTGGTTATAATTTTACATTAAAATGCGGGTTTAATTTTGGTGATCATTTACTAGTTTTGTCTGTTATATGTTACTATATCTGGTGGTAAGTTAAACATAAGCCGATTACAATTCCGAGTTGGTAGCTGGTTCTGTGGGAAACCCAAGAGAGATTGTCAAAGGATTCGTAATTAACCCTATGACTCTGTCCCGAAAACGTTAGGTACGCATTTTTAGTCAATTCCACCGCAGCGTTGCCTGCCGGGGTCGCATGATTGTTCGAAAGAGATACCGTGACCCTGGCACATGGGCAACTGATGGAACACGGGTGGGTTTTAGTCAGTAAAAGTCTGACACGCCCTCCCGCTCTGCCCAGAGCGGGAGAAGTCATTTGATGATTTCCCATATTGAAAAAAAAAAATAAAAACCGCAGCGTTGCAAGCGTGCAGACCCAGTACGTAATATAGGGAATGGTCGCCGCAGTATTTAATTCATTATGGTGTTCAATTCAAAAGCAAGAGCGACCCATGCGTAACTAATTATACATTAGAGGTCACTGCTATTGGTTTGCAACTAAATTGAGGTACGTGCCTAGATGTGTTCGTAGTTCCAGCTTCCAACAACAACAGTTAAGTACGATGAACAGATTTACAACAACTGATGGCAAATCACGAGAATCCTGTTCTAAACGGTTATGTTATAAACTAACGTCTACTTGCTTATACGAACAGCCAGTAAATTTCTACTGAAAACTGTAATTCTATTTATAATAATTGAGCTACGGTTTATGGGTCAATAATTCCAAAATAACTTGAGGCTCTCACCTATTTGAACACTCGTGTGTCGACTTTTATTTCTTTCGTCTGATATTTAAACAATTTCAATGTTTTCATTACACAATCTAGTACGGTAAATATCAACTGATTCATAAATACTTTAACGACGGTTATAATAACTGAAGCAGCAATACATTACGGTATTGCAAAAAGTTACCAGCATTACTTGCAACACATAAAATCTCTGTAATACACAGTATTGGAATTGTGCCTGGGCGATCTGAACTTAATCAATTGTGTGGACGATGTTAAAGGACATCACGATCCGCACGATGCGCATCGTGCGGGCCGGCATAGCAACCATCTGAGTTCGTGGATCAGGCAGCGATCACTTTGATAAACTGTACGTAAAGAAGCAAAAAGCTTTGCACGGCCAACCCAAACATTTACACGTTTACCTTCTGATAAAATAAACAGGTAACAAATCAAGATACGAAAAGTTTGTTAAGAAGTAACTCACTAATAATGTATTAGTAAGAATGTGGTTTTTTTATCTACGTAATGTGTTGATTCTTCATGTCTGGACTTCTGCAGATACCTACATAAATTTGAATTTTTTGCAACGTCCTGAGTTTCTTTCATATCAACTAAAGGTATTTTAAAAACGATTTTACGATCAGGGAAATGACTAAACCTACTGAAAATGGAAAAGGACTAAAGGCGTTAATAATCCTTGCAGAGTCCTCACCTGAGCCGGCAGTCTTTAAAAAAAGAATACGAGTCTTAAGTAAAGGCTTATTCAGACCGGCGCGACGCGACAGCGCGACGCGATTCTTGTAGAACAATTTCCATGAAGTTCACATAAAAATTGTTCTACGAGTGTCGCGTCGCGTTGCCGCGTCGCGCCGGTTTGTAGGAGGCTTAAAACGAAGAGGAGAAAAGTCAAACTGTTAAAAGTGAAATGGACAGGTGGATAATCAAATTAAGCGCATACAGCGCACAAACAACAAGAACACACTAATTCAGGACACATAGTCTTTTGTCTCTATACAAGAGACAAAAGACTATGTGTCCTGAATTTAATTTATTTCAAAGAAAAACAATAGGTTATCGCACCAGTTGTAAGAATCAAATGAGGAAAATGGGCCATTGCTACACTTATAGGTAGGTATGCGATAAAACGGCCGACTGGTGTTACGTCTTCCCAATAATGCTGCCAATATTAAGCGAGTTTACACTACTACCAATGAAACAGAGCCCGAACTATAATCGTTTGCACTGCAGGGCAATCAGGTCAAGGTGACAGAATGTACACTGTGCATCATTCAAAATCGCTAGACCCTTCATAAGTATGATGAATTTTTTATATTTCGCTGAATTAAAAATGTATTACTACCATTCCCTAATTTAAAAAAAAAAAAACTCCACGTTGTATGATATTTGCTTTATTTGCTTTGGTCAGTTTTCATACTACTAGCATTTCAAATTAGCTGAAGTAATAATCTATTTCGTTCTGAATTTCCAATGCCTTGTGAAGAATCGAAATGTTGTCTTTCGATATTTCTACTCACTTATGTACCTATACTGTAGCACATTTTTTATCACCAGACAAAGCACTGCGGACTTTTATAAAACATCAATATAACATCACACCTGCTCTCCGCGAAGGGTTAGGCAGAGGTATACGTACAGGACTCTCACACTTTGCCAATGAACTGAATTTAATTTATAAAAATCGTTATGAAGAATTTTCACCGCCGGAATCATCTATCATATCATTTTATTGGAAAAATCTCGTCAATTTTTATCTTAATATTAATACTACCACAAGATAAATTCTCCGCAAGGTTCAACTAGGACCCGTCGTTCTAGAGATACTGAATCAGCCTCGAAATGTTGTGGTTACAAAAACAAAATCCGCACCGGGGACGTTGTAGTAAAATTGACGTTTTCATTTACTTCATATCATAGGTCTGAACTCCGAATTATGACAGCATTTTAATAATGATAGTTTTTTTCCATCTTCCTCTGCCTCGATCTAGTAATCTGGTGCTCTACTTGTTTTGTTCATTTTCAAAACATTTTCATCCATTTATTCATGTCTCTCTCGTTAGCTCTTACTCTTTTCAATGGATATTCCAGTTAGTATGGCTTTTTTTTTAAGGCATCCGTAGTACGGCGTGAGTCTAGTATATTAACTACCCTGAAAGTTTCATAGAAATGGTTCTATAGGAGTCAAGTCGCGCTTTTGCGCCACGCCTACTTATCTGTAGTCGTAGGGAATATAAAACTTGCATGTTTTGATATAAGTACCTACATATATGTAGTTATGTTGTAAAATGTTTGATATGTGTTACGTATGTGTTGAGTATAAACTTTTTGATTGGAATAACACATCATTTGGAACAGTATTTTGCACTATCTTTGACATCTTCTGACCCGTATATTTTAAGGACCATTTTCCTATGAGAATCTTGTCTTGGACAGTTATGGAGAATTTAATAAAGGATAAACTTGACGACTCGACGTAGGTAATACAAACATTTTAGGACATTTGTTTGCAAATAACTGTCCTTCGGAACCTTTGATAGTCGTTTTTTTTTCGCAAAAGTTGATGTAGGTAATGAAATTTTCACACAGTATTCGTCATCATTATCTGCGTAGCCTTTTCCCAACAATATTGGGGTCAGCGTCTAGTCTAACCGGATGCAGCTGAGTATTAGTATTTTACTTGAAGCGACTGTCTATCTGACCTCCACAACCCAGTAAGTGGGTAATATAGGTACATACATATGATACCCCTAGGTAAGACTGGTGGTAAGACTTTCGGACTTCTGACGACCTGTAACGACTGTCAAAGATCTACAAATGACAACCGGGACCAACGGCTTAACGTTATTTCCGAGGCACGGAGCGGTGTTGGTATGTGAAGATGTTCACCCATCCACGGACCAACCGCGGAAAGCGCAATCGACTCGATCGTCCGTCTGTTAATATTTACCCACAAGCCCCCAGTATTCCTATTCACACAGTATTCCTATGCCTGAATAAAGACAATCCCGTTGATGAATTGATTTATCTTTGCTTCTAAATTAATATAAAATATAAATTACTTCTCTGTAACAATGACTGTTATTGGAAACGATTGCTTCTATTTCCTTAGTAACTCATGTTTTATTATTAAAGTTTAATTAAATTGTAATTCTTTGTGAGCTACTTAGTAAATGGATCAAAATAAATCGAAAAAAAAAACACATTGAATACTGGAGTATTTTTATTTCTTCGCTGTTGTTTATTATTTTATTCGATAGAACAATAACAGGAGCGCCTTTGTTACGTTTCAATAGGTAGGTATCCTGTTTTCCTCCAGCGGATAGTCTTGAAGCTAAGTTTATAACAATGACATCATTTTCTGGGTAAATAATCTCGCAGGGTCATTCAAACACATACATATTATTTAATCGTTTGTAGGTACATATTGCTATTACATTACCACTCCATGTTTGTCTCGCAGGCAATTACTAAACATAACTTACATTGTATTCGTGAAGCGAATATTATTTAACACAACTTCCTTAAATGCTCGTTTCAAGAATTCTTCATGTTAACGCTAAATACTTGCTTATGGAGTTGCCATTTCTGGAAACTGTTGGATTCATAACTCACTCGACATCAATTTGTGTTCTCCTAATTGGAATGTGCACCTTTGATGCAACGGCTATCACTTACTTTCAAATAACTTTACTAACTTTACTCTTATATTTTCTGTATATAAATTACCTTATAGAATTTTGATTAAAAAAGGTATCATATAGCGTAAATCTGTGTATTTATAGCGACACCGCGGTAGATAAAAAATTAAAATAAGCAGATTTTAATAAGAACAAAAAGACCATTAGAAATAATGACAATCAATTACATGATCCATATCGTAGTATTTATAAACAAGTCATGCGACATTGATACACTTGTAACGTTCATTAAAACGATAACGACTGCTAATAAAAGTTAACAGACTTTGTGATACAACTCACAAATAGCATAATCTTTACACTTTACAATTGATTAAGTAACATTCTAATATAAATAATGACGATACGAATTTAAAAGGTGAATGTGAAGTGGGGACGGAAGTTCCGTAGTAAGGCGAGAATGTTCATAATTCGACAACTTCATTTTATTCTATTCAAAGACTGTTGCATGAAATCGACGTTCATTGGAATTGAATGTTTGTAATATAATTCAGTAAATACATACGTGAAGCAGTGGTGGCCCAGTGGTAACGGCCGCGACTTACGAGTGGTAGGTTGCGAGTTCGAACCCAAGCAGGCGCTTTACTTTGTGGAAATTAATTTATCACCAGTGCCCTCAAAACGGTGAAAGAAAACATTGTAAGGAAATCAGCATATTTTAGAACCTTAAATTCGAAGACATGTGACATCTACCAACCCGCAATAGGCCCGCGCCCACTCCGTCTCACTGATCACCGAGAGGAGGCCTATGTCCCAGCAGTGGGGACATTATAGGCTGCTGATGATACGTGTTACGGTTGTGTATCATAATGTAATCAATACATAACCTGGCACTGCCCTACAAATTGAAAAAAAAAAAACCTAAAAAAATTGAATTTCATTTCACGAGTTACCGTGGAGCCTTAGTCTTAATTGTTACGAACTAAAAACTTTTTAACAAAAAATTAAACCGCCGAAAAACTGAAAAGCATAAAATAATAAACCTTAAAATAATGAGTCGGCGCTTTGAGTGATCCTTGTTCATTGATTTTTCAGCGCCGACTCAAAATTTTAAGGTTTATTATTTTATGCTTTTCAGTTTTTCGGCGGTTTAATTTTTTGTTAAAAAGTTTTTATTTTATATTTTTTCGTGGCTTTAATTTACTAATAATACTTGGCAAGGTATACCCTATCCAACACAAAAAGAATTATCAAAATCGGACTACTCTGTATAAAGTTATGCGTGGTTATACATTACAATCAGTGAGTGAACAATCAATCATCCCCTGTTTTCCGACCCTTAGGGTTCGATTTTGTTTTCCAAATTTATATGGGACCACCTTGGGAGTATACCCTTTCCAATAGAAGAAGAATTGTCACAATCGGACCACTATGTAAAAAGTTATGCGTGGTCATACATAAAAAAAAAAAAAATATACGCGTCGAATTGATAACCTCCTCCGTTTTTTTTCGCCGGTTGAAAATACATTCCAACTAAATTAAGGTAGAAAATAGTAAAATCCGCAGAGCGTGTAAAATTTCAATTTGAGCTGACATTGGACAATCAGCGATTCGGCGATATTTTGTACTGGTATGGTACTAATACATTTACAATTTCCGGCAATGCAAAGTTTAATGTAATGTTAATTTAAACTAGCTTCTGACCGTGACTTCATACGCGTGGAAGTCGCAAGACACCTCAGTCTACTGATATAACAGTCACGGTTTTATTTTTAGGGTTCCGTACCTCGAAAGGAAAAAACGGAACCCTTATAGGATCACTTTGTTGTCCGTCCGTCCGTCCGTCTGTCTGCCCTTTTTCTCAGGAGTGCGTAGAGGTATCAAGCTGGAATTTATACCAAATAACCAAGTCTACTGTCCCTTGGAGCTGTGAAAAAATCAAACTTCTATGTCAACGCAATCAAAAGATACAGCAATTTAAGCCGCATATTTTCAAACTCGCAACTACTCGCAAGGGAATCCAAACCAATAATTTTGCAATAAAAATAGCATAGCTATGACTCGGTTGTCGTGATGGGTGAACTTTTACTTATAAACCTACAGGTTTGTACGGAACCCTCGGTGCGCGAGTCCGACTCGCACTTGGCCGGTTTTTTTTTATATAAAGTTCTTGTACTTCGTTTGTAGTTTTGATTTCAACAGCCAAAATATAAAAAGGCTCGCGGGAGTAAGCGACATACACTAATTGTCCGTATGAGAAGAAGTTGATACTAAAAAAAAAATATCCTTCAGTAGTAATTTCCCCTTTGCTTACGAAGTTTTTCGTTTACAGTGAATTAATAAAAGCCTGCGTTCTTGTATACAGCGGCTACTTGAGCCACGTGTAGAGGGTATCGATATTGAAAACTAAAGTATCACATTAAAAATGGTTTATTTTTTGTCATCCAAAGCTCAAAACTTTTAATAGCACTGACAAGTCGATAAATGGCAACCAAACAACATTTAAAGATTTTCGAAATTTTGTAATTTCAAGTTCCGCGAAAAATGCTGACCGATTACGATCATTTTCCTTCGCCCATTGAATGAAGAAACTTTTTTTATTGGTGTTCAACAAAGATATCCAACACATAGGTAAACTATTACTTTCGCCGTTTACCTAATGGCGCTTCACTAACACACTGTAGTCCATGTAGATAGTAGAAAGCATGAGTGCTTTCTTACAGATTATTCCTGATGAACAACCTATCACTAAAATACAGCAGCAGTATATTGTTAACATCTTTATCTTTTTATTAAAACCAAAGATGACACATTTTTATGAGGCCCAAACTTTGTGTTCTTCTGTGTACATTCTACGAACTATGATGAAATACATAGAACAGTAAGACAATGTAAAAAGGAAGCACAAAAAAATATTAATTGTTGGGAATCGGACATAGGTATGTAATGATGTATGCTACGATATACCTAAAGTTTATGTTTTTCCCCCGGATTCAAAGTTTCCTTATAAAAACAACCATACCGGCGCAGCCGGTGCGGAGATTACTATTAGCAAAAAGACAGTCAACATTTAAAAAAAAGTTTTTCTGCTATAAATATATCATCATCATCATTTCAGCCGTAAAACGTCCACTGCTGGACATGACCTCCCCCAATTTGGGCGGCTTTGCCATAATCGCCACGCTTGGCAGGCGGGTTGACGATCGCAGTATGGTGGCAAAATGCATAGCGAAATACATATTACATATAAATACATATGTACAGGATATACCCTCATCTTACAGACCATGTGTTGCTCATCTACTTTTAAACCGTGTGGAATAAAGGATGTGAATAACGTAAGGAATATAGTACCATCCCTCTTCTTCTATGAAAGTATAGGACGATGGTTATTATTTAAAAGGTCTAATCTGTAATTGTCTGCTATATTTTTTCTCTATTAACCTTTAATTAGGCGCGCGGGGTCGCCGCGACCCCATCGTGCCCAAGTGATCATCAAGTTAAGTTATTTTTTTGCCTATTAACGCTGTCAACCCGAATTTAATATAATAATATTATAAAATATAATATAATAATTAATTTAATTACTAATTTAAATGTTTCTTATTTCATACCTTTCAATTTGGGGTAACTGCAGACCCCGCGTGACTAATAATATTAGTTTATTGGCGCGCCTAATTAAAGGTTAAACCCAATGAAGTAATGCAATTATAACACTTGTCTTTGACTGATATATTCTCTCTCATCTCAGTCACATTTCCTACGAAATTTATGCGGAATGTTTTGCGATTTTCGAGTTTCCTGGTACCCATACCCCAGTTGATCCGATAGAGATTTTTGACCCTTATAAGAAACTGAAGACATTTGTTTTGGTATCTTTTCCCATTTTCTTGGTTACTGTATTTTTTTTAGTCAAAATCTGTTTGTTAACACAGGTCAAATGTTACAAAAAGTTAAGAACAGTGTCCTAAGATCGCTTGCAGGTAGCAACAACAATCAAAAGTTATCTGCCCGAATTGCATCTCCGCAAAAATCAACCTTGTATATGTCCTTATTGACTTCTTAGGTTCAAAAAAGTATAGGTCATTTTTAAGGTAAAAACTATAAAATGCAACATTTCGGTTCATGTTTATAAAGTTTACGGTAAACTATAAAAGAATACGAACAATTTGAAATATTGCTGATCGCTCATAGCAAAAAGCGTGATAATTTACCCGTTAAAGATTGACCAGAAGGGAATATCTAGATGCTAAATTTGAACAAAATCCATTCAGTAGTTTTGGCGTGATCATTTAGATAAACAGAAAACCGGACACAAATAAACAGACAAAAATTTTAAAAAAAATCTGCGTTAGAATCATTCCCAAAACTTACAAAAATTACTTATAAAAAAATTTGAGGTTTGCCTTTGCTACGATTTTATTTTATATATATATAATACTAGCTTTTGCCAGCGGCTTCGCCCGCGTGGAGGTCGGAAAATAACCCGCGGGGACGTACCACCGTGATAAAAAGTAGCCTATGTAACTGTGTTCCAAATTTCATCCAAATACGTTCAGTAGTTTTTGCGTGAAAGAGTAACAAACATCCACACATCCATACATACAAACTTTCGCATTTATAATATTAGTTAGTATATCTGGTTGACCGAGCTTTGCTCGGTATTTTTGGTAAATTTCGTTTAAAATAATAAGTTTATGTTCAAGTTGATTTTATCGATAAAGTTGGTCATTGAAAACACGAATAAAACGACATTTAATAAAAATGAATCCTAGCTAGATCGATTTATCGCTCCCGAAACCCCTTGTATACTAAATTTCATGAAAATCGATGGAGCAGGTTGGAGCCGTTTCCGAGATTCAGATTATATATAAATATATACAAGAATTGCTCGTTTAAAGATATAAGATATATTAATTTAGGTACATAAAGGTTTTGTAGTACATAAGGGACTTAAAAAGTAAGCATTATTAGTAAGGCACATGGTACAACGAATTCTTGGGTGAATCGCTACTCTCCGAGCTAGATCACTGAGTAATCTGTATTTAGGAGAGACAGTCTCCACTCCCAGTTTGGGTATCACAAATTATCATTTTAGTAAGCTTTGGAGCTTCTAATGTAGAACAAAACACAAAAGGAAAAATCTTAAAATTAAAATGACTAAACATCAAAAACTAAAATTAAATAAAACAATTTGTATGTTTTGATACTCCGAATTTAAGTCAAGTTTTGTTTGCATAATTCTATTCAACGCTGACTTAATTTTTCAAACAGTCTGATAGTCGATGGCAAAATAAAACATAGAGATAGAGATTTAGATAGAGATAGAGATTTTATAACTCCAAGGAGTGTTGCTCAAATGCTTGAGTTTAATTTAGGTCAAAAAAAGACAGACTACAGTCGTGTAAACATACGAGTCCCTTTTATCTTATCGCATGCTAGGGGCCGGGACTCAAGTTATCTCGTGTGTACCTACCGGATACTTGGAATCAAAAATATTAACTTTATTGGCAAAAAACGATAAAGAAATGAGTTCCAAAATAATTTTCGGTAGCTAATGGCGGTAGGTATATTGCAGCGATAGCTGGCTATTAACCTTATCTTACCTATAGGCAAGATAATTATTATAAGGTATACTGGGTTATTAAAAGTATACTTTTAATATCTTATTATTATCTAAAGCTACGAGCAAAACTATTTCTTACTACATCAGCTGGTCGGGAAGAATCGAACAGCTTATTGGTTCGTAAGCCTTGATACTTAATAATTATGTTGTACCTATTTCTTTTCTATGGTATAAAATGAACATTTCGTTCAACTAACAGAGCTTTTACTTGAACAAATGGAACTTTATCGTTTATTCAAAAGCGTACCTTATTCTGAATATATCATAACCGAGACCACAAAGTTGTCGACAGCGACTCTCGAAAGTTAGAAAAGCTAGATATCGCAGTTACTGGACGATGCGCTACAGTTTATAAGTTTGAGTGGGCCCCCAGTTGAATATAGACAAATTTATACTGGAGGCAACCGATTAACGTGGTACGTATACCAATTAATATGTTGAAACAAATATTATAAAGATTTACCTGTGATTAAAAAGAAGTACCTAGCACTAGCCTAGCTAAAGAAGCACTATCGATCTCAAACTAAGTAAGCGGCTACGTTGGAAGAATGCAACTGTACACGTGCTCTCAATGAGTCGAGCCAATCTGTATCATATCTATTTCTTATTATCATTAGTCATTACGCCTCGCAAAGGTCATTGTACCGCGTAAACTTCCTTGACTCCGCGAAAGTATAAACATGGTCTAGGTATCTGTATTTTTTTTTAAAGCCGATGTATTCTGTAAAAAACTTACCGTCAAAACTTAGGCGTAGCTTGAATTGAGCTGTCATTCCACCTGATGGTAGGTGTTGCGCTCACAACAACTCACTTCAAGCATAGACTGGCAGTGGTTAGGAAGTACTTACAGTTGTTCGAGATGCTCGAGTCCCTGGAAGGCATTTTGTTCGATTTGTTGGATGCGGTTCCGGTACAGGTAGAGGTACTTGAGCTTACGCAGGCCGTCGAAGGTGCCGGAGCGCAGCTCTTGCAGGTGGTTGTCGTTGAGGAGCAAGGAGCGCAGAGAGTGCAGGTGTGTCATCGCTCCTGGTTCGATGTTGGTGATCTTGTTGAACCGCAGGTCCCTGCAAAGATACAAAAAGTTGGTGGATTACGTCATAGGTACGTGTCATTGTAAAAATGATAGTCAAAACTTTCGCGCTTCCATTACGTTGGTGGGCCAATCCGACTCATGAGCTATTTTCACGCAGTTCGTCCCGAAACAAGAGAAACAAGGTCAAACTATTACGTCACCATCGTTCAATTTTGATGTTGCATCGGAAATTATTTTCAAAGAAACTTTAAACTAGTTTTAACGTCTGACCTATCGAGCAAGAGAAAACCAAACACAACCTAGGAACTTTGTAATTAAAATGTAACGTTACTGACGGTACAATTTTCTTGTAGGTAATGGCCATAACTGGATATGTCTTACTAATATATGGACGATAGTGTACCTATAGCTCACCCAGCAAAATCGACGTAGGTACCTATTATCATGGTTTAAATAAACAGACATACATTCCTTCCCTTTGAGGTATTCGCTGGTATCACTGGCATGTAGGTATGTCAGATGAACGTGTATCACTTTACGTAGACGCTACTACCGTAGAATACAGACACATTTGACTCTGAATTTCAATTTCATAATTTAGAGAGCTGTTTGGAATTTCAACGTTTCTACCATTCCGTGCAAAGTGTGCGAGGTTGTTTGTAGCACAGATTTCCATTTTAGTTTAGCCTGTCTGATTATTAGGTTTAGTAACTAAGCAAAAAAAGCGCTTCAATCTACACCAGGAATATAATAACAGCTAGTCTTACGTCTATAACCTTCGGTAAAGAGACACTTTGCTCATAAAGACTAAACTATGTATTCCAAAAGTGATCGAGACCATTTACTGTTGTTAATGATGGGTCGGTCACAGGTGTGTTCGGCAAAGATGTCCGTAACACCGCATACATTACATCTATATTGATCGTCACGGCGGATAGTATCTACATAGTACCTACGTAAATATAGGAGCACGAGCAGAAATATGACAAGCAAAACGTCCAGTGAAACATTTGGCAAAAAGTACAAAATCTAAATCTGGTAATAACAGGAAACCTGTTCTGTTGAGAGGTTTTAAGAGTCTTTTTATTTAGAGTCCGTGTTCGAGAGCCCTCAGGGCTTTCGCGTCTCTAGCATTCAGTTGCCGCGCGAATCTGATGATGTCAAAATATATGGTATAATAAGACTGGTAACAGTGGTAATGCGTCCTTATGGTGGACGTCGCCACTCTTTGGTGTTGCCAATCTATTGAAAGTAGTTTAGTAGTAGCCACTCAGTGTTCACCACTGACCCAAACACTTTTTTTATTTTAACCAGTCACTTACCGTAATTACAGACACAATTAAAATACCATTGTGTCGATACCAAATGTGGTATCTCAGGGACTTAGAGGTTAATTTAATACGCATGCATTATTGAATAATAAAACAAAAGTTCTGTACTCCTTCTTCATATAAACTTAAACGGTACCAAAATTATATACTCCGTCCGCGTAATTTTCGTAGAATGGGGTAAAAGTTTTTTCTTCACGTATAGATATTCCTCTCTCATATAAGCCCGCAGACAGTAGGTATACCTAATAGCAGTAGATGAAACTGTCAAGCTGTCAAGTGAAACATTGTAAACTTGTTGGCTTACATTTATAAGTACATCTCATTGCACTTGTTGCCACGAGCACGACGACATCTGACATAAAAGCTTGTTGAGCGCGAGCGTCGACTACATGAAAAGTTTTGCTTTTGAAATGTTGTCGTGCACAAGGTTTTACGAAGATTCAGAAAGCCTTTCGATGCTTTTCGTCATTGTACTCGATTTCACGAGTACCTAGGTTTTAACCATTTTAAGCCGAAAACTTTCGTGTTTGGCCTAAACACGAAATTTTTCGGTTTTTGCTGCTTTATGTGATTTTATAGACGTCTTTTTACAGTTAAAATACTGTATTCCTATAAGTTTTAATGCACCATATGAAAGATCATTTCAATGTTGATCAAATGAATGACCTAATTTTTTATTTTAATCATTTCATTTTCTTTGATATTGATTAATGGACCTCCAACCGCGACTGTTTTGTAAATTATGCGGTAAGAGGTTTGGACTAACACATATGTATTTGCGAATTGTTTTAACGTCTACACTGCACAGTACGTAAAAATTACAATGTATTTTTGTGAAAGTTACATACGATATATGAAACAGTTTTTACCACTTTCATTTTAAAAACAAAGTACTTAAAAAAGATTTAACTTAATCAAATTTTAGAGAAAATGGACAATGAATTAGTTTTAATTTCGGCTACTCAAAATTAACGTTCATATAATTAAATTAAGATCAACCCAATTAATGAAAAAAACAAATTAAAAAGAATAGGTTATAAAAAATATTTCAAAATATAACAAAAATCTCGCATTACAATTCTCGACCAAAACAAAAAAACCGGCCAAGTGCGAGTCGGACTCGCACACCGAGGGTTCCGTACAAACCTGTAGATATTCACGGTTTATGCATAAGGTTTATGTTTATGAAATTATTTTTTTTTTTTAATTTAAATATTTGAGTTGATTGAATGAAAGGTAAATTGCGGCTTACGATTTATGACGTATTAAAAAAAACTACTCACTAGATCTCGTTCAAACTAATTTTCGGTAGAAGTTTACATGGTAATGTACATCTTATATTTTTTTTTAGTTTTATCATTCCTTTATTTTAGAAGTTACCATTTTACCACTTTGGAAGTGTCTCTCGCACAAACTATTCAATTTAGAAAAAAAAATGATTTTAGAAACCTCAATTCCATTTTTGATGACCTATCCATAGATACCCCAGACGTGTGGGTTTGATGAAAAAAATATTTTTGAGTTTCAGTTCTGAGTATGGGGAACCCCAAAATTTATTGTTTTTTTTTTCTATTTTTGTATGAAAATCGTAATGCGGTTCACAGAATACATCTACTTACCAAATTTCAACAGCATAGCTCTTATAGTTTCGGAAAAAAGTGGGTGTGACATACGGACGGACAGACAGACAGACATGGCGAATCTATAAGGGTTCCGTTTTTTGCCATTTGGCAACGGAACCCTAAAAAGGAGCTCATTCATTAACTATTATCTGAAACGATTTTTGATGTTCTGCAGTAAAACTTATGGGATTGCAGTATTTTAACTGTAAAATGTCTGTAAAATCAAATAAATAAGCAAAATTTACAAAATTTCGTATAGGTTTGTGATCGACATGCTGTGAACATGTAGAGGCATCAATTAGCTTTATTAGAACATAGTGTTGTCCCAATTAAGCTAATAGCTCCCTCTAAAAGCGATTTCAGCCTGAAAGAACCTTAACTGACACTGAAACAGCGCGCCAGCAATTAAATGTTTCAGTGGAGAGTCCTAGATTGAACTATTTGATCACGGGCGCGCTATTTCAGTGTTTCAATGTTTTTCAGCTAACGTTGTTACATGGATTATTTTTTCACTTGAAATATCGTTGAATCGTTTGAATAGATTATTCCCTAAGGGGATAAAGGAAGTGATTGCAGACCGCCTCGTCGGGTGGCTGGTGCGGGAGGGGCCGGACTTGTCGGACGGCCAGTACGGCTTCCGCAAGGGGCGCTCTACGGTGGACGCCATCATGCGCGTGCGAGCCCTCACGACGGGGGATGCAGTGGCCCGGGGTGGGGTCGTCTTGGCGGTGTCTCTAGACATCGCCAATGCCTTCAACACCCTGCCCTGGAGTTGTATTAGGGAGGCACTCCGGTATCACCGGATGCCGACCTACCTCTGTCACGTGGTCGAGGCCTATCTGACGGATAGGGCCGTTATCTACCCCGGTCACCAGGGAGAATGGAACCGGCGAGAGATGTCGTGCGGTGTCCCACAGGGATCGGTCCTGGGGCCGCATCTGTGGGACATCGGTTACGACTGGGTGCTGCGCGCCGACCTCCCTAGTGGCATCAGCGTAGTTTGCTACGCTGACGACACGCTGGTCTTGGCGCAGGGGAGGTCGCACGAGGCGGCGGCCGAAATTATGACACGCGGGGTTACGACAGTCTTCGATAGGATCCGGCAATTGGGACTCGAGGTGGCCTTGCACAAGTCCGAGGCCATGGGTTTTCATGGTCCTCGGAACGCGCCACCTGCGGGTTCCCAACTCACGGTAGGAAGGGTTCACATCGGCGTCGAGTCGACGATGAAGTACCTGGGACTTGTTCTCGATAGCCGGTGGAACTTCGTTGAGCATTTCCGGCGTTTGGCTCCCAGACTGGAGCGGGCTGGGGCTGCATTAAAGTGGCTCCTGCCCAATCTGGGGGGTCCAAACGCCTCCTGCCGGAGGCTCTACATGGGGGTCGTGCGGTCCATGGCCCTCTACGGGGCACCAGTGTGGGCGCCCTCATTGAGGCTGCGCCAGCGCGCCGGTTGAGTGCAGGCGAGAGGCTCATGGCCATCCGGCTAATCCGAGGATACCGCACGATCTCGTGCGAGGCGGCGAGCCTCCTTGCCGGAGTGCCACCATGGGATCTGGAGGCAAAGGTCCTCGCGCACATGTGGGAGTGGCGCGAGGAGGCGAAACGCCGGGGCGAAACTCCGCTGCCGCGACAAATCACGGCACGGCGGACAGAGCTCCGGCAGGATCTCATGGCGACATGGCAGGTACGATTGTCGCAACCCAGCGCTGGGCACGCCACAATTGCGGCGGTAAGTCCCTTCTTTGAGGAGTGGACAGAGAGGCGCCACAGCGTCCTCACCTTCCGCCTGACGCAGGCTCTCACCGGGCATGGGTGCTCCGGTGGGTTCCTGTTCAGGATAAAGCGGGAGGATACGCCCGGGTGTTTCCATTGCGAGGATCGTCTGGAGGACACGGTGGAGCATACGGTGGAGGTGTGCCCTGCCTGGGCGGAGCACCGCCGTGTCCTCGTGGAGGCGATCGGTGGCGGCGACCTCTCGTGTCCGGCCCTGGTGCGAGCCTTGGTACGGAGCGAGATGGCATGGGAAGCCGTCACCTCCTTCTGCGAAGCAGTAATGCTCGCAAAGGAGGAGGCGGGGCGTGTGAGGGAGTAGCAGTCTCTGCGCCCTCACGTCCCTAGCCGCCGCAGGAAAAGACGCCCCGGGCGTCGGGAGTCGATTGCGGACTCCCGGCCACCGTAGGCGCGAGCTTGCGGGTGGCGAGCAATGGGTAGCTCGCCGCCCGGTAAGGACCAAGCTCGGGTCGACGGCGCGTAGTGTTCCACGCGCGCCTCAAAGAGATGTCACCAGTGCTGTAGGGGTCTGCTAGGACCGATGCCTGCCGGGGTCGCGTGATTGTTCGAAAGAGATACCGTAACCCTGGCACATGGGCAACTGATGGAACACGGGTGGGTTTTAATCAGTAAAAGTCTGACACGCCCTCCCGCTCCGCCCAGAGGGGTAGAAGTCATTTGATGATAATCCAAAAAAAAAAGGGTATAAAGGAGTGTTTTAATGTCACGGCAGCTATTTTGAATACTGAACGCAACGAATGATTGTAGGGCTCCCGAACGCAGAGAGAGAGATGTGATTTAGACTAGAATCTAGCTAGGAGTGTAGCTATGGATTCAAGCTTACCTAAAACGAAGACACCTTCATCCCCGAGAAGATAACTCTAATTTTTGTACCTCTGCGAGAATTAAATAAAACATATAAGAAAAATAATTAAAACCAATTCAACTATCGAATTAGTAGTTTATGAAAATGTTATCGGGGAATACCTAGTTATGTGCAGTATCATGCACTATTGTCAAATTTACAATTTAACATCAGTACAAACCTAATTCTCGGCTAGAGCAGTGTTTCCCAATTAGTGGTACGCGTACCCCCAGGGGTACGTGAAGTTGCATCAAGGGGTACGTGCGGCTATTAGTAATAACAAGAGCAATTTCCAAAATATTATTTTATAACGATTATCATCGTAAAAGCACGGAGCACCGAGCACTATGACCGACCGTGCGCTATCCCGCGCCTCCCGCATCTCGTGTCCAAACCTACCTTTGCGAAAGCGGATCTTCGGCTATGACGAACTTAAAAACTAAACATCGTCACAGACTTCAACTTGAAGACGATTTAAGACTGAAGCTGACTGAAGGACAACCAGATTTTCAAGAGCTGTGCAAAGAAAAACGTGCACCTTTGTCACATTAGCGTCTTCGCCGATACATCATATTATTCTGATTTTCACTATTGTACTGTCATTTGAAGATAATAAATGTTATTTAAACTGACTTGTTTTTTATTTATCACTAGCTGTGCCCCGCGGTTTTACCCGCGGTCTAAGTAGCCTATCTGTTAATCTACGGTGTCAACTACCTGTATACCAAATTCCATCAAAATTGGTTCAGGCGTTTGAGCGTGAAGAAGTAACAAACATACACACACACTCACAAACTTTCGCATTTATAATATTAGTGTGATTGCTACAATAAGGGGTACGCAGGTTTGAGGTCTTTTTTGAAGTGGTACGCAGCAAAAACTAATTGGGAACCACTGGGCTAGAGCAAAGGAATCTAATGACTTGCTTTAATAGTTTTAAGTTTTCATGAACTGGTGTCACATGTAGGCTCGAACAAAAAGTTCTCACTTCATAAAGTTTAATTACCGTCGACGAACAAATTAATTAAAATACACAATTTTAATAGAGGTGACATGTCGTGTACTTGTAAATATAATATTTTGATAGAACAAGATCAACTGTAGGTGTTCAATGTATGGTGTTTAAAATGATTGAATAATCTGCTTATCAGAATCCAATCGCTGTTTCTACATTATCTGTAGCGATAATGGCGACTGTCATCGCAAGCTGATCGGCTGGTGTGGCGCGTATTAAGGGTCGGTTCACATCTGACGGAAGATGCGTTGCGTATCATCGGTCGCGTAACGCCAGAACAGACAATTATATGAGAAAACATTCAAACTTTCACACTTAACCGAAGATGCGTTAGTGCGTCGAGCGTACAGCGTACAGCGTCTGTTCCGTTTCCGTCAACGCATTGTCGGCCGACGTAAAGAGCAGCAACGTTCCGCCACGTGTATTTTGACTGATGCATTCAGACAAGGCGTAACATCTGCGGAGATATTTGTGTACTGACCGTTCGAAGTTTTCTTGCATTGAAAATGTTTGATACAGAACGATTTATCACGGAAATGCAAAATTACGCCCGACGCATCTTCCGTCAGATATGAAAACACACTATTTGACCGAATAGTCGCGACCGATGATACGCTGACGCATCTTCCGTCAGATGTGAACCGACCCTTAATGTCCTCTGCCTGTGAGCCCATTGCACCGCCTCGGTTTTTGTAAAACAAAACACGCTGACGCCCGTCTTGACCTATCCTGCACAGATTACGTTAAGCTGTCTTGAATGTGGATTAAGCCAATTTAGGTTTCACATTTACGATATTATATATTGTGGTTTTTATTAAATTGCATGAATTTAGACGAAAACTGTGTATGACACTGCACATGACTAGGTATTCCCGGTTTATGACAATCTCATAAACTATTAACTAAATCGAATTGATTTTGACCAGCTCGCCCTTCGCAGAAGGTGCGAAAAGTAGACTATACTCCTGGGGGATCACGGTGTCTACATCTTGGGCGAACGTGCATCCCTCTCTGCACTCCGGAAAATAGTCTTATTTCCCTCGGTTCGCTCAGGCGCTAACACAGAGCTCAACCATTCCGTTCGGGAGCCTGTGGGTCCTTTGTTGCGTTCGGGATTCAATAGGTAAAGGGGGGGGGGGGGACAGACTCCGATGGAGATTTGCAAAAATATTAAGAATAAAAGCAATCAAGAGCAAAGGTACTGCCAGAATCAACAAATTGTAGACTGTAGTATCAAAAATTAAAATATCATAATTTGTAAATTAAACCACCTAACCCATAAATAAGATCTTCTCTTAAAAAGATTGATATAAAACATATGCTTTTGCCAGCGGTTTCGCCTTCGCGAAGGTCGGAAACTATCCCGCGGGAACGTACTATCGGGGTAAAAAGTACCCTATGTGTTAATCTAGGTTATAAGTTTATAACCTAGTGAAATTTGACAAACAGAGAGTTCTCTGTTTGTCAAATTTCATCCAAACCCGTTGCTAAAATTTATCAGACTCGCTTTGCTCTCTCTTGCATTCTAAATTCTCTTGAAACTTGAGCTTTCCTTTTAGAACGATCAAAGAAAATGTAATCTATCGGAGTGTATGGAACATTTTCGAACTCACATTGCTCGGTCTTGCATTCATAATTCTCATAGTTACCTGGGCTTTCCTGGCAAAAATCGACAATGTAACTCCTATTTCTGTTGAAAATATAAACAAAACCGAAACTAAACCCAGGCGCGTTATTAAAATTGTCGAGCTCGCTTCGCTCGCCCTTGCATTCATAGTTCTTGTAGTTACCTGGGCTTTCCTGGCAAAAATCGACAATGTAACTCCTATTTCTGTTTGAAAATATAAAAAAATCGAACCAAAACCAGGCGGGTTGTTAAAATTTTCGAGCTCGCTACGCTCGCTCTTGCATTCATAATTCTCATGGCTACCTGGGCTTTCCTGGTATAAATCGACAATGTAACTCCTATTTATGTTGAAAATGTAAAATAAACCAAACTTAACCAGGCGGGTTGTTAAAATTTTCTAGCTCGCTTCGCTCGCTGTTGCATTCATAATTGGCTTTCCTGGCATTAATCGACAATGTAACTCTGTGACTTCAGAGAAATTTCTGACCAACAATACTATCTGACCTGGGAATCGAACCCGGGACCTCATGCTCATCAGTAGCGCTTGCGGCTCATAGACCAACGGGGTGATATACTTTCCTAAAAATATTCCTCAATACTCATGGTGACCCCCCCCCCCCCCCCCAAATCTTAGGCTGCGATCGCGCCTGGCGTCCGTGACATAAGACAGTTGTGTATACTCCACTACTAAATGGACGAGTTAAACATCAGTCGCAATGGGATTATATCAAGCGTCTAAGTTCAGATACCAGTCTATAAAATTCCGCGTTAATTTTGCCGTTTATGGTTCATAAAGAAATTATGTACCTAAGCTACTGAATTTATGAACCAAGCTTCAAGAAAACATTCAAGCACTTAGTTGAAAAAATAATAAAGTACAAGTTGAAGTAGCGATGCACCGGAGTTGTGTAGCAGTGTTGCAGACGTGAGTAACTCTTGAGTGAGCAATATTCTTGCCACAAAGTTCAAAGAGTTTTCAAGTCTTTTATGCTTTAAAGTTTTTGCTCTTTTAATATTTTAGTTGATATCATATGAAACTTGGCGCGTAATTTTCCAGTTAATTTACTATTTTTGATTGAAATGGTGTACATTTTTGTCCGACTGCGAGACGCAAAGGAGGTTGAATCACAAATCAGCAAATGTATGTATGTTTGTTCTTTTGTGGCACTGTACAAACCACACGCGTGGGCTGATTTTGATGATTCTTACATCAATCCATTTGTCCTAAACTTGAGATTGTCACTAAAGACACATCAGTAATGAAATTATCATGGCGACAATCAGACGACATCTAGGTTTTTTTTAATGTTCAACGAAAAGGGGTTAATTTAAATAGGGGGTCAAATGTATCAGTATGGAAGTTCCGCTTTTTTGTCGATGGGAAACCGCATCGAGCACACGGTGTATATTAATATTATTTATTTATTTTTTCGGATAACAAAGATCCATTGGGTTAGTAACAATAGTCTGAACCTATGTTAGTATTACATTTTTTATGGTTCCTACACGTAGCTAAAGCAACAAATCAAAAGAGAAATTTTGTTAGTTTCAAACATTCGCCGCTGCGCTTTCAATGTTAACATGCATGCTTCACATCTAGTTTAATTATGTCCAAACCGTGCCAACGCTAAAGTTGCAGACGGACATGACAGCCCGGGCACGGCGGGGGACAAGGCAGCACTCAGACCTTTACTGGTACGTGCATAGTTGTCATGAAGAGGACAAGCCCTTGTGTATAATATTAGTTGAAACACAAATGAGGAAATGTGTTTGTAGTAGTTTATATAGTAGGTACTATAGGTAGGTATTATGTTTTATTGTTATATAATATAGGGTATTTTTTATTACTTCATTGGTAAAACGTCACAGAGGTGATGAGTATCTGAGGGAGGGGTGCCTATCTAATAATAATACTTGAACAAAAAATAAAACGAGGTACCTATGTTACATATCAAGCTATACATTTCCAGTTTCAGCTGACCTCGCATGGTCGCATGGCTTTTCGTACAATAACAGGTGAGCTTATACTGAAAATGTTTAGCTTGATTTGCGTACTTATAAGGATTTAGGATGTGAGTCTTGTGTTGTTGCATGTACAATCTGTAGTGAGAATGTTTGACATTATTGCCTTACATCCAACAACCTCACTCAAACACCAAAGTAATGGACTGACTACTGACTGGTGACTACTGAGATGACGACTAATAGAGAAGAGTGGAAGAAAAACACATGTTGCGCCGACCCTAAATAAATTGGGATAAGGGTAAGAGAAGGATGATAGTATAAATCTCACGGACAATTAAAAAACCCCTAATAAAGTCTTTTTAGACAATAACTGCTAGTTCAACCACGTGCGACCTAATACATAAGGGATATAATAGCCATTAGCTTGTGATCTGACGTCGACACCGCGCGCGCTATCATTCGGTATAGATAGTTAAGTAATTGGTACTCAAGTAAGTACCTTTCACTCGACTTGGTAACCCTCTAACTTGGTACCTAAGTACGTCAGCAGTGTCGATAACTTCTCGCGAGTTTGCGTTCAAGTTCACTGAAATTTCAGGCGACTACTGAAACAAATCCGCAGCTTCGTTAATTAAACTTATGTTTATATGCAACTTTCAGGACCCGTTTCGTATCAGATTTTGTATACTAGATGCAAGTGTTGCTTTTACTTAATTACAGAAATTACTGAATAGAAATGTTCAGTCTAACTCGTAACGCGCGCTCTTTTAGCGCAAAACAACAAACTCTGAAGATACGGAGTTACAAAATAGCTACTGTTTTATAATTCAAATGCAATTCCGAGCAGCCTTCGATGATAAAATGTAAGTAAGATCAAGATAAAGCAAACATCCAACAATTCACGAGAGACTCACTTTGGTACGACTTGCGCGTCGCAGGCTTTATAAACAGAACAAACGCTTTTTTTTTTTTTTTTTTTCAGGGTGGGAAATCATCATATGACTTCTCCCGCTCTGGGCGGAGCGGGAGGGCGTGTCAGGCTTTTACTGACTAAAACCCACCCATGTTCCATCAGTTGCCCATATGCCAGGGTCACGGTATCTCCTTCGAACAATCACGCGACCCCGGCAGGCATCGGTCCTAGTAGACCCCTACACTGCTGCTGACATCTCTTTGAGGCGCGCGTGGAACACTGCGCGCCGTCGACCCGAGCTTGGTCCTTACCGGGCGGCGAGCTACCCATTGCTCGCCACCCGCAAGCTCGCGCCTACGGTGGCCGGGAGTCCACTATTGACTCCCGACGCCCGGGGCGTCTCCTCCTGCGGCGGCTAGGGACGTGAGGGCGCAGAGACTGCCACTCCCTCACGCGCCCCGCCTCCTCCTTCGCGAGCATTACTGCTTCGCAGAAGGAGGTGACGGCTTCCCATTCCCTCTCGCTCCGTACCATGGCTCGCACCAGGGCCGGAGGCGAGAGGTCGCCGCCGCCGATCGCCTCCACGAGGACACGGCGGTGCTCCGCCCAGGCAGGGCACACCTCCACCGTGTCCTCCAGACGATCCTCGCAATGGAAACACCCGGACGTATCCTCCCGCTTTATCCTGAACAGGAACCCACCGAAGCACCCATGCCCGGTGAGAACCTGCGTCAGGCGGAAGGTGAGGACGCCGTGACGCCTCTCTATCCACTTCTCAAAGAGGGGACTTACCGCCGCAATTGTGGCGTGCCCAGCACTGGGTTGCGACAATCGTACCCGCCATGTCGCCATGAGATCACACCGGAGCTCTGTCCGCCGTGCCGCGATTTGTCGCGGCAGCGGAGTTTCGCCCCGGCGTTTCGCCTCCTCGCGCCACTCCCACATGTGCGCGAGGACCTTTGCCTCCAGATCCCATGGCGGCACTCCGGCAAGGAGGCTCGCCGCCTCGCAAGAGACCGTGCGGTATCCCCGAATTAACCGGATGGCCATGACCCTCTGGGCCGCAAACAACCGGCGCGCTGGGCGCAGCCTCAGTGAGGGCGCCCACACCGGTGCCCCGTAGAGGGCCATGGACCGCACGATCCCCGTGTAGAGCCTCCGGTAGGAGGCGTTTGTACCCCCCAGATTGGGCAGGAGCCGCTGTAATGCAGCCCCAGCCCGCTCCAGTCTGGGAGCCAAACGTCGAAAATGCTCAACGAAGTTCCACCGGCTGTCGAGGACAAGTCCCAGGTACTTCATTGTCGACTCGACGCCGATGTGTGAACCCCTCCTACCGTGAGTTGGGAACCCGCAGGTGGCGCGTTCCGAGGACCATGAAAACCCATGGCCTCGGACTTGTGCAATGCCACCTCGAGTCCCAATTGCCGGATCAACAGAACAAAGGCTTGGAGCGCATCTCACTTTGACTCGTTCCATTTAGTTTCACACCATTATCGGCCATGCCGGTGATTTTTTTTGTGGGTGGTAAATCGTCAAATGACTGGATGACTGGATGAATGATGGGTGGAACAGGAGGGCGTGTCAGACTTTAATGACTAAAACCCACCCGTGTACATTCAGTTGCCCATGTGCCAGGACCACGGTATCTCTTTGGAACAAATCTCGCGACCATGGCATCGGTCCTAGCAGAACAATTCATTGCTAAAAAAAAAAATAAGTTTAATATTGAATTTTTCTGTTGGCATATTTTACTATCTTTCCACGAAAAAAAAACTTCAAGTGATTTGCAAAGAACGACGAAGCGTCATACATTTCTTTTTATAGACAATTTCTGACTTTTTCCACAAAGTCTCACAGACTAAGCGCCTATTTATAGGAAAAGCTTCGTTTATTTTTTCAAGAGTCTGTGAAAGCACCCAGGGATCAGGAAAACAAATAGCGCAATGTTTAATAAACCATAGATTCTTTACAAACTGGTATTGTATTCATACTGATAACTGTTTTTGCGAAGATGACTACAATAGATAATAGCGCTTAGGTAGATGAATAAAAATATGCTTTTGTAAAATATGAATACGGTCGGCTCAAAAAATATTAATTTATTGTCCTCGGTCAAACCTGGGTTGCCATAATCACCACGATAGGCAGGCGGGTTGGCGATCGCAGTATGTTGGAAAAATACATAGAGAACGCTGCCGCCCGTCCTCTAATAAGTCCCTTAGTCGCCTTTTACGACACCCACGAAAAGAAATGGAATGTTGCTATCCTTTACGTGCGGCACCACACGGACAAATAAAAGAACATAATTATTGTTACTCTTGCTCTCTCTGAAACTATATGACGAAACAAAAGAACGGCACGGCACCATTTCAGGAATTTAGGTACGTTTTTAAAACTAGTTTCATGAAACGACCCTTGACCAAATAGTTTTGTTACGTGTTAGGTGCCGCCTTCCCTGCATGTATAGGCATGTATAGGTGCCCTGGTGTATAGGTATACTCGTACAAACTTCAAACTTAATGGACTAAGAGGAAGTTGGCGAAAACGGGACCTTATAAGATCACTCGTTGTCTGTCTGTCCAGCCAATTTCCTCCGAATCTAATGGACTGATTAACTTGACATTTTGAATACCCATGAATTTTTATGTCTCAAACACGGACTTGTCACGTTAATAAATGAATTTTAAATATGGAAAAGTGACCACTTTGACAGGCAAATAAGGCAGGCAAGTGGTGCAAATTGTATCGTGTGGCCTATCAAATAAAAAGGGCTCACTGATATGGTCTCAAATATATTATTTTGTATAATATTTAAATAAATAATTTTATAGTTAAATGACATCTTCCCGTGGGTGTCGTAAAAGGCGACTAAGTAAGGGAGTTGCAGAGAATGGGTAGCAGCGTTCTCTATTAATTTTACCACCATACAGCGATAACCAACCCGCCTGCCAAGCGTGGTGATTATGGCAAATCCCCCATTTATTGGGGGAAGCATATATCCTGCAGTAGACGTCTTTCGGCTGTAGTGATGAAAGCTATTTAATAATAAAATAAATAAAACTCTTTCCCCCTTACTTAGTATTTTTCCCGTCCTGCATCATAATAAAAACTATTTTAATGCAAGTCAATTATTAGGTATAACTGTGCACTGGAGCTGTCGAAGTCGTTAGATCGGCAAAATTGAATTTACCCGGCCGCTTCTCTTCCTACCTACGCGCTACGGTCTGCACTAAAGTGACGTCTGCACTGTTATTTTCGGAGAAAATCACTGACGCTACTGATGCAGCCATGACAACATTTTAACGTTGACAGGTGAGTTATAAAATTCAGGTTAGAAATGAATGCATAACTTAAATGAGATTTTAAAAGTTTATTGTGTTTATGTCATTACTCTTCCTAAAAACATAAGTGTTGGGGATTGAGGGGAGCAAAATTCAAATCCTGCCAGACCCTAGCTACGACGCTGCTCATGAGTAGCTAACCCCACCGTGAAGGACAAGACAACCTGTTATCCTTACCATTGCAGCATAATGTTAGCACGGTAAAAATCTGCGTGAAAAGCTCAGGAATAAGTACTCAGAATCGTAATTAAAAGTTTGCATTTCGCCCAGTTTATCACAGAAATATATTTATATTCCTTGTTACTTTATTTGTAGCTTCAGAAGAGTAAATAAAACAGACTAAGTACTTAGTGCCTACTGTTTCAAACTTGTCTTGCTTGTAGTTTGCAGTCTGGAGCAGCTAGACTTGCAATTTGTTCTGAAGTTTTCTCAAGTACCTGCCTAAATAATTAACTACTACTTTGCAACGTTTTCCGCTATAAAGGTGCCTATTTTAATGAAACTGTGAATCTATACTTCTATACTAATATTATAAAGCTGAAGAGTTTGTTTGTTTGTTTGATTGAACGCGCTAATTTCAGGAACTACTGGTCCGAATTGAAAAATTATTTTTGTGTTGGGTAGCCTATTTATCGAGGGAGGCTATAGGCTATATAATATCACGCTACAACTAAGAGGAGTGGAGCAGTAATTAAAAATGTTGCAAATACTGGGAAAATTTATTCCTTTTGAGAGTTTACGTTTCGTGCGCTGCGTAAACGGTTAAAGTAACGCAAAAATCATGTATAACGGAATTGTTCCTTTTTAAAAGTTCTAAAAAAAAAGGCCGGGAGGGCATATGTCTATCTCTTAAGGTTGACTCACTATAACTCAAAAGGAGCGAGCAGCAACGAAAAGTGGACGAAAACTAGCAGGCAAATCGATGCGACGGGAAGGGTCAGGGGAGCAAAAATTTGACGCGGACGAAGTCGCGGGCAGAAGCTAGTAATATTATATAACGTCTCGGTAGGTTATCCATACAGCTTAAAGCTAGTTAGATCAAAGGAAAGGCAATTTTATTTTCCTGGCACCGATTAGATGTCCGCTAAATGATATTAGTGCCGGCGGCGGCACGGCACTGCAACAATAAAGCTGTGAGTTTGTTTCAGAAGAAAAATTATTTATTATTCTCTGATATTCAATACAAATGTAATTAAAAATTTATAATGCCCTGGAGCTTTAACAATCTAGAGAGGCTGTATAATAATCATATGACTAGTGTTGTGTATAACGCATCAAACAAATAGCTGGTACGTACCTATACTACGTATGTATGTCCCCGCCTATACTTTTTCATATCTATTAGTACTTCAGATGAATAAGTATCTATAAGAATAATATTTTGTACCTAATTTTATTATTTATTTTATCATCTGCAATGTCTCCGGCATTTCTCGCATCTCGACAAATACAACTCGGGCACCCATCTACTTCTACTTGTATTTCGAAACGTGCGTGACGAAATTAACCAGCGGGGTACCTACTTGTGTAACAGAGTAACAGAAGGAATTGCTTTAATTTTGAGCAGCTAAACAATATTCATTATACATATGCAACAATGGCTGGGACAAACTGGATGCGGAAGGCGGAAGACAGGGTGTTGTGGCGCAACATGGGAAAGGCCTTGTGAAAGTTTGTTTGTTTACATGTTTGGATGTTTGTTACTTAATCACGCAGAAATGTACGAACGGATTTTGATGAAATATAGCTCACAAATAATTCATAACCTGGATTAACACAAAGGGTAAGTAAATACTTTTGATTCATATTATTGTGATCCGTAGTAAGATCTCGTGGGATAACTTCAACCTCCACGCGGGCTAAGCCGCTGGCAAAAGATAATCAAGTTATAAGAGAGAAAATGTGGCAATCTGCAACATTCATTATTACAACTAACCTACAAGAAGATACTTACAACCCTTTAAGAACATAATAGACAGGATATTTGAAAAGGCCGGGATTGAAGCTTCATTATACGAATTATACAGTTTATGAGGAAGCAGCCAAGTGGTTCGATGAATGTACCTTTAACGAGTAGATATTGCATTGAATGGAAGGCGCGATGAATGCACTTGTTAATATCGGCCGTACCTATTTGTCAGCCAACTGTGACTCGCGTGCATGCATATTGCTTATTTGGTTTAGTAGAGTTCGAATTTTTGTTTTAAATGTTGGAACCCCTACTGGTTCCAGTTATTTTATTGCTTCCCACAGTACCCTACACACGGCTACACATCAAGCTATATATTTCCAGTTTTAGCTGACCTCGCATTTTTCGTACAGTGAGAAGTAGATTATACCAACTGGAAATGTATGACCTGTGGCCGTGCGTACCTTGTCATAATATTATTTAAGCATATTTCAACAATTACTTCACCGTATGTTATTAAGATAGAGATAAATAAATAATATCTAATAATTTTGTTTAATTAATATCTGATTGTAGGTACGGGGAGACTGGGTACCGTTATGACAGTCGTCATATTAGCGAATCTGTAAGGATTACCGGGGAGGGTGCAAGGGGAGAGAGGAGCAGTGTGACCGTCTGAATGTGTGTCACAATAATGCGTCAGCCATTGCGCGACATTAACGCTAGTAGAGGCCTATATTACTTTTAAACAGTCAAAAGTAAGTGCTGTTATTCGATATCTATATATATAAAAGAAAGTTGTGTTAGTTACACTATTTATAACTCAAGAACGGCTGAACCGATTTGGCTGAAAATTGGTGGGGAGGTAGCTTAGAACCAGGAGACGGACATAGGATACTTTTTTTTATTCCATTCGACTATAAAGAGGAAGATTTGATTGTTTGTTTGTATTGAATAGGCTCCGAAACTACTGGTCCGAATTGAAAAATTCTTTTTGGGTTGGGTAGCCTATTTATTGAAGAAGGCTAAAGGTTATATAACATCACGCTACGATCGACTATCAAAAGGAACAGCAACGAAAAATGGACGAAAACTGGCAGGCAATTCGATGCAACGGGAAGGTTCAGGGAAAAAAAAGCTTTGACGCGTACGAAGTCGCGGGCAGAAGCTAGTATTTTAATAATTGTTGTTATATGTGTACAGATATAGCAATGAGTGTTTTTCTTCTTGAAAATTGAAACATTAGTAGTTATATAGCTGTAATTACTTTTTACATATGTTATGTTGTATCGTCATGGCAATTGTTTTCTCGCGAAGGAGTGCATTGGGTAGGTACGGTTGTGACAAAAGTAAAAAAAAAACATTTTTGATTATAGATGCCCAGGAAACGTTTGAGAGAGATCGAAAGAGCGCAGTGTGATATAACACAATATGATAATGCTTATAAAGAAGTGAAAAACAGAAATTCTTTACGGAGAGCTGCGGAAATGCATGCAGTTAATCTCATGTCTTTTTTGCCATAAATCCGTAATCCAGATTTTTTCAGTTTGTATAACTAAGGACGAACCTTAGATGCCTTCTATATTTTTATTTTGCATGTTGATAGCAAACAAACACAACATATAAATTTTTAGTTTTTGTTGGAGAAAAAGTTGAGTTTATTTACTTTGTATTTTAACACAGTTACCGCAATATATTAGATATGTTTAGTTAACTTTTTTGACTGATTGTAATATGAAGACTGTTATACCACAGGTTATACTATCTGCTTTGTAGTTGTACCGATTAGATTGTAATTAAAGACTGTAATAGTACTCGTGTATAGTAACTCCACCGTAACATAGTTGTTATAAGCCATAAAAGTGTTCCTAGACTTTAATTCTTTTGTTTCGTTAATGTTATATTTTCCCAGAAGAAGATTAATGTTGCCTTATGTAGGTTACCTATCATAAGTTCGAAAAATATTTGACTGAATTTCATTTCCCCTAAAACTTTTCAACTATTATCGTTTCGTTTTTTTTTTACTTCATCGAAGTCACGTCTGCCACTGTATCAGTTGACCTATTATCAATTCGACTTTTTTCGTTACTCCGACGTTTCATTTGGTCGATAAACTCTTTACCGAAGTTACACTTAGCCGAAATAACATTTGTTCGAAGTAGTATGTTTCCAGACATTCATTTTACCTATATTAAGATTAACCTACTCTTTGGTTTAATTAATTAATTATTTAAATGTAATGGCACTTAATAAAACAGTTTATTATGAACAAAAGTGTTTTAAAGGGTCCCAGTAAGAAGCATGCAAACAATGCTGCTTGCTTCAAGCATGCAACATGCAACCATGCATGCAGCGTGCAAGCAGGCATGCAGCAGGCAAGCAGGCAAGCAGCAAGCAAGCATGCAGCATGCAAGCAAGCATGCAGCGTGCAAACAAGCATGCAACAAGCAAGCAGGCATGCAACATGCAGCAAGCATTGTTTCTGTCACGGCTCCGGCGCTGCGGGGTTTGGGCGGCCCCACGCGAGCTTATCGTCGCAGATGGTTTTAATGCTCACCACCGCAGATTCGGCTTGCTGGCTGGCTTTGCCGGCCAGCAAGCCGAGCGAGCCTTCAGACCACCTGCTTCTCAGCTCGCGGGGCGCCCTACCCCTCCGCGCCTGCACGGGCTTAAATTACACTCTAGGGGTAGAGCAGACAAGACTACTTAAAGTCGGTTTTACAGCGATTCGTTTCTCACTAAATTTTGTAGCACAATATATTGACTTTTTATGACGCTACATATATTTAATTTAATATTGAAAACGCTACCAAGTAACCGGCTATATATATGTGACCAAATAATATTCCCTAAAATTTTGTTTCACTGTGGTGAAAATATGGCAAAGAAATCATTTGGCAAATGAAAAAAGTTCAAAAGAGGCTTCGGCCAATAGCAAAAAGTTATTTCGTAAATCTGCGAAACATAATTCGGTAAAATAATACCTATGACACATGATACTTCGATGATTTAAAAATATGTCAAATGATGCGTATTGCAAAAAAGACGTCGGCCAATAGTTTTCGGTAAAATGAAAGTCGAACAAAAAAAAATTCGGAAAAGTAATCGGTTCCCCCTTATGTAAGATATTATTTGCAAAAAAAGTGATTTTAGACCGTTTTTGTGTATTTTTAACCTGTCACTACCGACCCCAAGCACTGTCACTTCCGTCTCTGGGGTGTGGTCCATTGTGACAGTTTTCCTTTTTTTTCTGATTATCGTGTGAGCTAACCATTGTACTTAGGTGCATTTTTTTTGTATTTTTACGTAAATGAGTGTATACTTTACCATAAAAAAACATCTATCTTCCAGTTAAGTGGCATACTAACAAAATTATCGGCGATCCATTGAAAATTGTCACAACCGTACCCAGTCTACCTATTACTAACTACACACAATAAAAAAAAGATTTTTACTGAAATAACAACTGTAGGACTAATTTAGTTTTAAAAGGATTCGTACGAAACTAACACATTTTGATGAAAAAAATCAACAACAGAGTGTAGGTATTGTGTTTGCCGTTTAAAAATTTGGGGTTAATTCGGAATAGGTAGTCTTTGTTATTTATACGTTTTTAATACGTTATAATCACAGATAATAAATTGTATCTAACTGCTCTTGTTATACATCATATCCCGTAGATTTAATCGGGAAATATTATTACAACATAATAATGTTGGAGTATCCGAAATTAAAAAAAAAATAACCAAATTACTATGGACTCGAAAAGAAGAAAACGTCTGAATGTCTTGTTTTGCAACACATTAAGCACTTAAACTTTATTTAGACCTTTAAGTACAGCAAAAGAATTTTACGGTCTTACTATATCATATGAGTTTACCTACCTATGCATCAAACAAAAATAAAACTTTTGGGACATCAAATTAATGCTAGCACACTCCACATCACTGTCACCGGTGTGTTAAAAGACCAGCCGGCTGCCATTCAACGTTAGCTTGCCACTATTGCCACTAATGTAATAATCTCTGTCAACGTAGCATTGCAATCAGCATTGCGACGTTCGAGTAAATAATGACTTTGTTATTTAATTATTTCGAATTTGTAATATTGTGCTGTATTGTAAAACGCCAAAAGAAAAAGTGGTCTGGTAGAGTAAAGAATGCCTCTTCCACAACTGTGTCTACCTACAGGCAGTTTAAATTTTCTTCGGAAGAATTCTTCCGCCAATGGCTTATAGTTTTCAACCGACGAAAAAAAACGGAGGAGGTTCTCAATTCGACGCGTGCGACAAAGCTTATATGCGTAGTTTTGTTATAATTAACACTATAGGTACCTACAATAAAATTTCCCTTGAATTAAAGTACGTTCATCGAACGGTGTTGTGAGTGGTACAGAGAAGATGCTGCTTCACAGAAATCTCAACAAAATATCACACAATACTTATTGCCACTTGTTTGACTTCAAACGTAGGACGAATATGTGTTGCCGTAAATACTTAGTATCTACTTATATTGTGTCGCACGTGCCCTTTGACGAGCATGATGCTCGTTATCTATTTGAATGATAAAAATAAGACGAGAGTACCATCGTCATTATATGTATTTATATATGTTCTTTGATCTCCTGAACTGCTAAGCCCCTTGATACTTATGATAACGTTGTCGCACCCACATAATATAAAATACCCACGTTGTGTCTAAAAAACCGTCTTACTGTAGGTCACCTTTACCCAAGTTTTTTGCCTCACTCTGTTGATACTGATGGTAGAGAAATGCAGCTTGTTCAAAATGAACTATTCAAAGTGCAGCTGACTTTTTGTCATTCATTAATCTTTTTACCCAGAATGGTTGCCAAATATGTATCTAGTTAATGTTTACATAGTATAAAACAAAGTTGCTTCCCGCGTTTGTACGGTTAGATCTTTTAAACTACTCAACGGATTTTAATTCTGTTTTCATCAATAGACAGAGTCATTCGAGAGGAAGGTTGATATGTATAATATGCGGGCGAAACCGCTGGCAAAACCTAACTAGGTATAATTAAAAAAAAATGTATTTACTTTTTATACTTAACTAAGTATAAAAAGTAAATACATTTTTTTTTAATATTCAACCTAGGTAGTATTCTCAATTCGATATAAAAATCGTTCATGTTTAAATAGAGACCAATACGTATCACTATGCTTTGATTAAGACACGAACAGAATCATTAACCTAATTCAATTTAGACAATGTTAAGACCAACACATAATATGAAATTAAAGTCTGTACTGAAAATAAAATCAGTAAAAAAAAATAACAAAAAAAAAACAACCAAAAAACACCACACTAAATATCAACTATTGGAAACGTAGTCCTACGTTATATATTGGCTCTTGATTAACGTTCCTGAACGTTAATCAAGAGCCAATATATTGTATCAACTGACAACGATTTAAAAACTGAACCCCAAATTCGCCATGTCCGAAGAGACCACCTAATGGGCTATATCTACTAGGTACTTATATTGTTGTTGTTGATAGTAAATCATCGTTTACTACAAAGGTGCTCCGTAATTGGCCACACCAAGGTATGATGTAATATACGGATTAATTTAACTATAAATTATTTATGTCAATAGCAACTCTATTTTTGACTTCATTGTGGACATGAGATCGAGCTGGGTGCGGCCGGCACTCCTAAGTTATGCTCCATAGAGCCAGCTGATATCACTGTCGAGCCAACCAATTAGGTATATTATACCTTGGTACTCGCCTGGGCTAATTGTCGAGAGATCAATCCAACTATATTTAGAGGACTCGAATCTGGTTTCAGCAAACAGTCGAAAAAATCGTCTCTGTGCAAAAATCCTGTTATTGGAAATGTAAGAAAGATTTTCGAAAAAAAATCACGTTACTGCCAGTATCATTGAAAATATAAAAGTTGTTGCAATTAATTACTGAGCTGAGTTTCCAATTTATTTAAATAAAAAAAAATTAAAATAAAAACGTTTACAAAAAAATAACAAATGACTTAATAAAAAAAAAACACAACAAAGTGAAAAATAACTTTAATTTCGGAAGTCGGTGGCAAAAAACCTTAATTAGACATCCTAAGACACCGACTTCCGAAATTAAAGTTATTTTTCACTTTGTAGTGTTTTTTCAGGAAGCCGGTTGTTATTTTTTTGTAAAAAGTTTTTATTTTTAACTTTTTAGTTATGGTAGATACACCGCACTATCTAATCACGCTATTCGTTCATTTGTCACGCAAATATACTTAATGCAAATTTGACTGGGTGAATCGATTTTGATGAATCTTTTTTTATTCGGAAGCTGGTACTGCCCGAATGACCCCGTTTTAATTTGGTTCTATTTGGACAATGGGATCCATGTGATAACCGGTTTTTCTTTTTTTGAAGTCGTTTAAAAATGAACTGCAAACTCAGTAATTGGATATTTGCTTTTATATGGAGAGAAAATTAAAACTAACGCAACAAAGAAGCGTTTATTTTGTTTTTTTTTTAACTCGAACATGATCTTTTAATTGAGAAAAATATGATTTTGTAGTAAACCACGTTCCCGGAAGCACATAAATACGAGCTACGTAAAATATGTTATTGACTGTTTCATGAATTGGCAGCATTTTAACTTTGTATATGCATTTATTTTCTCTTGAAATTCAATTAATGTTACTAAAATAATAAACATACAGGTACGCAGTAAAAGTTTACAGGAAAGTTTATCCTGTCTACGTCTATTGATGAATAAGTATTGAGAGGTACCTAGAGACATCCACCATTTTTGGATATTTGGCACAACTACAACTTTAATTAAAACTCGATCAGTTTAAGCAGCACATCGAAGAAAAAGTAAAAAAATTAAGAGTAGAAAATAATGAAAATAAAACATGGGGTGCTTGATATCAATTAAAAATACCTTAAAAACACCACACGCTTTTTGTCCATTATCTTCTACTTTTTAGTTTGGTTATCTATGAAAGCGTGTTTTTAAGTTCAATTTTTTCATACATACATAAGTACCAAGCTAATAAAATGTGTTAAAAAAATGTGTTTATTATTTACCTTTTCACGGCTGAAAGAATTTGGACAATAAGATACTATTAATGGTGGTAGCACGTTTTACTCGTATTAATAAAAATATCTGGATGACCGAGCTTTGCTCGGTATTTTTTGGCAAAATAAGTTTATGTTCAAGTTGATTATCGATAAAGTTGGTCATTGAAAACACGAATAAAACTGTCGTTTCGGGGGCGATAAATCGACCTAGCTAAGATTCATTTTTATAAAATGTCTTTTATAAAAATGAATCTTAGCTAGGTCGATTTATCGCCCCCGAAACCCCCCGTATACTAAATTTCATGAAAATCGTTGGAGCCGTTTCCGAGATTCAGATTATGTACCTATATATATATATATATATACAAGAATTGCTCGTTTAAAGATATAAGATAAGATAAGATAAGATTATCCCGTCAGATAATTTCTGATACCCACTCGAGTGAAGCCGCGGGAAAAAGCTAGTTAACCAATAATGTTCTCACTACTGAGATACAGGATTACTCTCTTTGAGAGTGAGTGGGCTTTAATCTACCACGCGGGCCCAGTGCTGGTTGGTAGATGTCACAAGTCTTCGAATTTTTGGTACGAACTAGGACATGCCAGTGTCTTCACGATATTTTACTTCACTGTAGTGAAATTGTTTACACAAAGTGAAGCGCCTGCCTGGCTTCGAAGTTTGAACCCACGACCAACAAATCGTAAGTTAGTGACGTTACCACTGGACCAACACTTGTTTAGGTGGTAAGTCAAGTGATCTTACATTAAATAAGAATGTTCAAAGTAATGCAATAAGAGCTCTCAGAAAGTACGAATAAAAGTAATAAACTATCGGAACCTATAATTAACGTAAATATTTGGAACACTATTACCTATATGGCATAAAAACGTACGGCGGACCTTGTTTCTATTAAAAAATACATACGTACAAAATCATTGCAGGCTGTCTTGACTGTCTTCCAAGAAATCGATACAATAAATAATTATTGAAGTAGCTTGTTCTATATCACGCACGGTCGAAGCTTACACGGCTCAAATAACTCTTTAGTTTAAAGCCAACCAGACGTTTTTAATCCTGGTTGCATGAAAATTAGACTAGTCTGCCAATCCAGTTTATTTGTTTAGTTTTTTGCAGTCGAAAATTGATGTT
This sequence comes from Aporophyla lueneburgensis, assembly GCA_932294355.1. Lineage (NCBI taxonomy): Eukaryota > Metazoa > Arthropoda > Insecta > Lepidoptera > Noctuidae > Aporophyla > Aporophyla lueneburgensis. The sequence goes on from OW028733.1 coordinate 24,476,512, forward strand.
TTCCAATGACGGCTTCAAAAGCCACGAATTTGATAATTTAGACGGCACATGAATGTGCAGGGGCGTTGTTAGGCTCTCAAAAAAAATATGTAAGTACGTACAGCGAACCTCCCCTACCTAAAAGTAGAAAAAACTGGTGAACGCTCCGGTGCAACGTAGCTGACGGAGTATACGTCTTTTTATTTGACTAATTATTGCAATGCTACATAATTTTCTTCTCGACTAATTGGAATACATCGTTTTATTACCTATGTTTTTAATGATGTAATACTTTCATTTGATTTTGCTTGCATAGTTAGGTAGGCACTTCGTCCGCATGTATTTTCGTATTGTCTCCGACAAAATTTAAGACCCTCTCCACCACCCTTAACCGATAGTTTTGGGAAATTAATAATTATTTTCGGTAATACCGTTGTTCTAGGTAAACGGACCTGTACAAACTTTAGCACCCCTTATAATCCTTATGACAAGTATTTGTGCCAAAGTTTCCAGTTTATTAACTCAAGGCATAAAATTGTTTTACAAAAGGAATCCCCCTTCAAGATCAAATTTCCAAAAATCTCTTCTGCTTGCCTATAAGTCTCAATTCCATCAATTACACTAAACAGAACACACTTCTCCTGCTCTTGAGTTAATTATAACAGGTACCTAATTCAGCTTCATTATTGAATTAGTAATTAGATTTGCAGTTGGATGTTATACAACAGTAGTCAGTAGTGGACAATTCAATAAAGCTCAAAGTAAGGACATGTCAGAATCAAGCCCGTTATGTTCGCATGATAACTCAATGCTGATTTCATTCATGAGACCCCTTCAGTGCTGCTGACATCTCTTTGAGGCGAAAGTGGAACACTACGCGCCGTCGACCCGAGCTTGGTCCTTACCGGGCGGCGAGCTACCCATTGCTCGCCGCCCGCAAGCTCGCGCCTACGGTGGCTGGGAGTCCGCAAACGACTCCCGACGCCCGGGGCGTCTCCTCCTGCGGCGGCTAGGGACGTGAGGGCGCAGAGACTGCCACTCCCTCACGCACCCTGCCTCCTTCTTTGCGTGCATTACTGCTTCGCAGAAGGAGGTGACGGCTTCCCATGCCGTCTCGCTCCGTACCATGGCTCGCACCAGGGCCGGACGCGAGAGGTCGCTGCCGCCAATCACCTCCACGAGGACACGGTGGTGCTCCGCCCAGGCAGGGCACACCTCCACCGTATGCTCCACCGTGTCCTCCAGACGATCCTCACAATGGAAACACCCGGACGTATCCTCCCGCTTTATCCTGAACAGGAACCCACCGAAGCACCCATGCCCGGTGAGAACCTGCGTCAGGCGGAAGGTGAGGACGCCGTGGCGCCTCTCTATCCACTCCTCAAAGAGGAGACTTACCGCCGCAATTGTGGTGACAATCGTACCCGCCATGTCGCCATGAGATCACACCGGAGCTCTGTCCGCCGTGCCGCGATTTGTCGCGGCAGCGGAGTTTCGCCCCGGCGTTTCGCCTCCTCGCGCCACTCCCACATGTGCGCGAGGACCTTTGCCTCCAGATCCCATGGCGGCACTCCGGCAAGGAGGCTCGCCGCCTCGCACGAGATCGTGCGGTATCCTCGGATTAGCCGGATGGCCATGAGCCTCTGGGCTGCACTCAACCGGCGCGCTGGGCGCAGCCTCAATGAGGCCCGTAGAGGGCCATGGACCGCACGACCCCCGTGTAGAGCCTCCAGCAGGAGGCGTGTGGGCCTCCCAGATTGGACAGGAGCCGCTTTAATGCAGCCCCAGCCCGCTCCAGTCTGGGAGCCAAACGACGAAAATGCTCAACGAAGTTCCACCGGCTGTCGAGGACAAGTCCCAGGTACTTCATCGTCGACTCGACGCCGATGTGAACCCCTCAGTTTCGTACGTCTTACTAGCACTCTAGAGCTTTTATCAGTTTTCTATACTAAGAAATGCTCGAAATAGACCCGTACAATCTCATGTCTGCCAATCTATTCATCAATTTGCTATGTGATGTACGTGTATTTTTACCGGTAAGCAGTATTTACTAAACGCGAATGTATCTACGTTTATCGATAAAGCTACTTAGTATCAGTTCGAAAAATGTTCCAAGATTTTTTTTTTCTATATAATTTTACTAATTGTAATTATTGTACTAATCTCTGTAGAGAGAATAAGAGTGCGTATGGGAGGAACTGCATTTAATTAAACTCGATTTCGGACCCAATGCTAAGAGCACAGTTACGACTTTTAACAGCATTCTAGCATCGTTCAAATTAATATTCTTGAGTTACGAACGAACAAGGCAGCGAGTTTACAAAGCTTCTCACGAGAGAATGGTTTCTAGAAAGAAGCCGTCAAATCGAGGCGTGTAAATATAGCACAAGTTACTAATTGTTTTTAAATACAAATGTATAAATATTAATTAATACGACCCGTGATACTCTAAAAATAAAAGCACCCTGAGTTTAAATATTTCCATTTATAGTGTTCATTGTGTTATTTACATTGTTGAACAGACAAGTTTTCGAACATATGAAGCAGTGGATTAACAATATCCTTGACCCAGGTTCCGCATGATAGTCTGTTATGCAATTAGGGTGCCGACACTTGCAATAAAAAAATTGAGTTTTAAGGCACAATACCATCCTTTAATTATTTATTGTGAGTTGCATTATAATAAATTAATGACTTTTTGGGTCAACGTTGCAAACTGCGAACTATATTTAATTAAATCCTACTGAGTCGTCATAGTCTTCCAAAGGATTTGTTTTTACAAACTTATGTATCATTATTTTATTTTTATCTTCCTTTGTTGCAGTAAGTTACTAGGTTTCTTGCAAGCTTATTTTGATCTACTTCTGTGTATTATTATTCATTTTAAAGTAATAGTAATACCACCTACCTACTCTTAAACTTGTTCCGTTTCGATGATAATTCATTTTTATGATATTGCAGCCAGGATTGTACCTAGCCATGAGTCGATATTCACTCGGACGTAATGAAGTCGCGGCGGGATTTTCAACTGTCAGTGTTGTACCGAGCATTGAGAATACAATACAGTACTACTCAACTCAATTCGTCGAAATCCAAAAGTGTGGTTTAATGGTCAATAGAAAATCTATCCAATCCGAGGCATGGTGCTGAAATTGCTTTTTGGAACGCAGTTCTTTAACGCGTCTCCAGAAAATCTTCTTTTTTTTTATCATTGCTGTCGTTTTCTCGGTTTTCGAGAGTGATGAAGTCAGTAATAAGGTCAAAATATAAATCCAAGTTGGCGCTACGAAAGCTTCATTTGTCGTCATAGGTGGCTTTTTATTAAAGTCACACTTTCGCCCTCTCTTGGTCTCTTTCTATCTATACTAATATTATAAAGCTGAAGAGTTTGTTTGTTTGGTTGGTTGGTTGAACGCGCTAATCTCAGGAACTAGTGGTCCGAATTGAATAAATCTTTTTTTGTTGGGTAGCCTATTTATTGAGGAAGGTTATACGCTATATAACGTCGCGCTACGATCAAAAGGAGCGGAGCAGGAACGAAAAATGGTCGAAAACTGGCAGGCAATTCTTTGCGACGGGACGGGTCAGGGGAGCAAAAATTTGACTCGGACGAAGTCACGGACAGAAGCTAGTTATAATTATATGAAGGTGTGTGCATTCGGGAATCACCTAAGGAACTTCGATTCTCATGGGGATTATTGAAAAATCATGAATCCCAAATGCATTGTAGTAGAATACTAGATGTGTGAGACACTTCTTAATTGTCTGGTCTATCTGCCCCTCCCAGTAATAAATCTTGTACCTACACTTGCAGTTACCTACCTACTAACTTACTAGTTATCTTTTACTACCTAGGAAGGTAGGTAACCGTTAAGGTAGGTAAGTTAGTAATTTAGTATGTCCTAACTTACTGGTTAGTCTTCATAGAAAATGGCACATTACATGCACACCGGCCCTAATTCGTTACGTACTTTGAGACACTATCATTTTTATGAAAGACACGCTCGCGCTTTCCGTTCAGGCGTGTGGAAGGAAGCGTATATGCAAGAGATCCGAATTCGTCGTTTGGAATGGCAAGCTCGAAGTCCCGACTCGGTTCTGAAACGCTAGATCAGTGCTACCCGCTTCTCAATAAATCGGGAGCTGAAGAATGTAATTGCCGCTGAAAGCATTCCACAAGAATTCATTAGAAATATCCTCGATAGTATGCACAGACGAATACAAGCTGTAATTTTACCTAGAGGGGCCACACCCATTATTTAAGTTATTTAAATATTTACTGATTTTACTTACCCTACCAACTGTTTGGACTTGGAAATGATTTATCATTGATTTAATCGTTTGGTGACGAAATTGACAGAAACTACTCTTTGCTTATAATATTTACAATTTGCACCATCATCATAATTCTCCTGCCCTTATTCCAATTTATTTGTAGTCGGCGCAACATGTCTTTTTTCCACATTTCTCTATTAGTCATCGTCGTCTTACATTATGCATATGAACACAATTCTGTACGACTACTGAGAATAAAGCTCTGTTTTCAATAAATGGTACCTAAGTTTAAGTAAATCCGTAGTTTCGCTATTTAATAAAAAAGGCCGTGAGGAAAGTTTTGAGTTATAATGTCGATGGATATAAGAGTAGGGGAAGAACAAAGAAACGATGGATGTAATGTGTGGATGATAATATGTTTAGAAAGGCCGTACTCTTTCTAACCATATCATCATTGACAGAACCCAGATCACGAATAATAGAATAAGGAAGAAAAAGCCATGTTGCAGCGCCGACCACAAATAAATTGGAACAAGGGCAGGAGAATGATGATGATGTTAAAGAGACTTTGATTTAGTTCTAGGTTTTGGTTATTTATGTATAAGAACAAACAAGTACCGCGGGCAGTGCCTGCCCGCTTGTTGGTATCCCGATTATACCTTTTAGTATGCAAACTTATTGACTTTACAAAGTGTATAAAATCATTAAACACGTAGATAATCGAGATAACTACAGTGACATCACTTTCTCGTCGTTCACTCCTGATAAAACATATTCAAAATTGTTTGGTAACTTTGATCTAATGTGTGTGGAGCGTAAAACTCAGATTATGTAGGCATTTTAATAATATAGGTAGTACTAACAACACGTACCTACTTACAAACAATATGATTGTTTAAAATTGTTAGACCTTTAAGCCACTGTATTGAATTATCCGTCTGAAATTATTTACTTAGATTAGTGTTTTTCTATTTCAACATATCGTCCTAATTCTATTTATCCAACCAGCTGAACAACTGTGCTACATTTCTCACCAGTTTTTAACCTGCGTCACAAATTAGAAAAATTCATAATTCTCTTCGATTTCAACTTTAGAATTTCTTGAAGGATGTTTCTGCTCTTAATTACTGGTTTCATTATACAGTTTTTCATGGCCTCATAAAGAACTCTGTTTAGTATGTTCCCAACCCTAAATAAATCAGCCTATCTCCCACGATTTCTGCAAAACTAAAAGCAAATACATTCTCAATAAAACAATCTTCCTATTACCTAGCCTTTGCCTAACTTTGTTGGGTTCGGCGTCCAGTCTCACCGGATGCAGCTTTATATCAGTATTTTACATGGAGCAACTGCTTATTTGATAATCCGATCTCCACATCGCTCATTGTTAAACAAAAATTACCACTATGAAAATAATTTTAAACAAGGGAGGAAGCTATACTTAGGTATCTTATTTCAGTTTGCTAAACCATTTAGATTGTTGCAAAAATATATCAACTAAGCAGCGTAAACGCCTGTTCCCTGCACTAGCGTTGCTGCTTATAATTCAAATCAACGCCTAATTAGTGTGTTTCGTTTAGTATAAATCAACAAACTGACTGAGTGAATTATTTCTTGGAACGTAGAGTTGCTATCCTGGAAAAAGCTAAGTATCTTTAACGAATTAGTTCTAAACATACTTGTTGTTTAATGCTGGAATCTGTAGGAAGATATTAACAAAGATTAAGAACTACGGTACGATATACCTGCCCACCAACTTACTTATATTTTATAGCTATTTTTTAAACAGCTCTAAAATATAAGTGAGTTATGTTCTTTTCGCATAGACGTAGAAAGAAGTAAAACTAACAATGGCGATGGTAGGTTAGGTTGTAAGGGGTATCTGCAACTATAGTCACTTTCCAAATTTTCAAAAAGTTGTGATTGCGATTAAATTTTCTGGAGAATCTCTTTGAGTCTTTCTTATCACGGCTACGAACAGAGATACAACTGTTTTATAATTACGAACTTAAAACTAATCGCAAAGCGTTTCCTTGGAATTTATTTTCAAATTAGAGCTTTCAAACGACGGCTGAAACAGATGCTTTCGCAACAATAACATTTCGCGGACGCCTGTTCGCAGCCGTCGCGATGAATCTCACACTTATTTATAAAACCATAGTAACAACACGCTATTTATAATCGAGCAGGCAACAAAACTTTGTAAACTTAAGAGTAATGTAATACTTACAAACTGCGAGTGTCGCCCGGCGTCTTCGGAACGGTCAACAGGTCTTGGTGTAAGCACGCAACTTTGCTCCGGAAGCATTGACATTTAGAAGGGCAGTTTTTGGATAAAGTTAAGTTTAAAAAGTTGAAGAAGAGTAAAAACTTAAAATAAATGATGGGCCTCATTGTTGAGAATTAAAGTTGAAGAAGTTTAAGTTGAAAAGTGAGTAAGTATGTAACGCTGGTCGAGGTACGGTGTGCCGCTGTGCGAGCGAGCGGCTGGAGCGAGTGCACCGTGCAGACGACGACTGGCGGAGTGTCGGCGGCCGGCGAGCGACTGTGGCTGCGTGGCGCCGCGCGCCGGGCGCGGGATGCGACCACAGCGGCAGGAAGGCACCCGCACCGCGCCGCGCGGATTGCGTTTCCCAAACAATCGCGTAGCGATGCGCTCGGACGCCTGTGACATACGTTCAAAGAAGGGATAACAAAATCTGAACTTTATTAAGTCTAATATATTTTCCTTACCAGGCTTACAGGTTTTTTTGAAGAACTTCGTCGATGAGATAATATGAACCAACATGAGTGCCGATAGCAACGAAAGTTCAGTTTTTAAATAATTGGACACATTTATTATAACACTTACTTCAATAAAAACCGGCCAAGTGCGAGTCGGACTCGCGCACCGAGGGTTCCGTACAAACCTGTAGGTATTTTCGGTTTAAAAATATATATATTTTTTTAATTTTTATATTTCAGTTGATTGAATATAAGGTAAATTGCGGTTTACGATTTATGACATTTAAAAAAAAAACTACTCACTCGATCTCGTTCAAACCAATTTTCGGTGGTAGTTTACATGGTAATGTACATCATATATTTTTTTTAGTTTTGTCATTCTCTTATTTTAGAAGTTACGGGGGGGGGGGGACAAATTTTACCACTTTGGAAGTGTCTCTCGCGCAAACTATTCAGTTTAGAAAAAAATGACATTAGAAACCTCATTACCATTTTTGAAGACCTATTCATAGATACCCCACACGTATGGGTTTGATGAAAAAAAACATTTTTGAGTTTCAGTTCTATGTATAAAATTTATTGTTTTTTTTCTATTTTAGTGTGAAAATCTTAATGCGGTTCACAGAATACATCTACTTACCAAGTTTCAACAGCATAGCTCGTATAGTTTCGGAATAAAATGGCTGTGACATACGGACGGACGGACAGACAGACAGACAGACAGACGAATCTATAAGGGTTCCGTTTTTTGCCATTTGGCAACGGAAACCTAAAAAGTGAAATAGATGTAAAATTTAAAAAAACTTTGAACTCTTGTGTTACCTAAGCATGAAATGATGCAGGTGGTTTTTTGAGCTAATTTAAATGTTATGTAAATCTTTCAGTGGTCATTGAATTTTGTTGCTGATTTTACCAGCCTTTTTTTAAACTTAGATCAAGACAATGGCTGCCATACTGTATGTGTGCCTGCTTGGAGTTCGATTTCCGAGTAGGGCAAAATTTTATGTGGTTATATGGATTTGCATTGCTTGGCAAGAGGTACCAGTCTTTAGATGAAGCAGGTCACTGTAAGACCGCGGACAAAGTTCAACTCACACCACCAGTGTCCGCGATGGTACGTAGGTACTCGCTAAGATTCCAATTGTGAAAGATTTATCATCCTAGTTTCATTTATGTTTTTATTTTCAAGTGACTTACTGAAAGAAGGTACAGTACCACATCCTCCTTTAATTTAATAATTCTTAAGTTTAACCAGACAGTTCATTCTGACAAAAAGCTATTACATGTTTTACACGACTATCAGCCGCACGGGTTGATCGTTCAGGTTAAGCTACGCTCTCCGCGGTTGGTTCGTGGATGGGTGACCATCTTTACATACCAAGACCCTTCCGTGCCTCGGATAGAACGTTATACCGTTGGTCCCAGCTATCATGTGTTGAACTTGACAGTCGTTACGGGTCATCAGAAGCCGGAAAGTCTGACAACCAGTCTTATCAACGGGTATCGTATTCCCCAGTAACTGGGTTGTGGGGTCAGATAGGCAATCGCTCCATGTAAAATACTGGTACTCAGCTGTATCCGGTTAGATTGGAAGCCGACCCTAACATAGTTGGGAAAAGGCTAGTCAGATGATGATGATGAGTTTCAGAGGTTCCTTTCAACCAGCCTTAGACCTACGCCGCCAATGAAAAAGTAAGATTCTCTATTTATACTTACCTATAGGTCGGACATACTTGGTTTAGTTTTTCACCCAAAAGTCCCATCTTAAAACTGATCAGTACCTACCTAAATAGGCTCTTCTTATCGGTGATCGTAGGCTTCAAGTGGCATCTTATCTATACTAATATTATTAAGCTGAAGAGTTTGTTTGTTTGTTTGATTGATTGAACGCGCTAATCTCAGGAACTACTGGTCCGAATTGAGAAATTATTTTTGTGTTGGGTAGCCTATTTATCGAGAAAGGCTATAGACTATAACATCACGCTACAACTAAAAGGAGCGGAGCAGTAATGAAAAATTTTGCAAAACTGGGAAAATCGCACGCGTAGGCGATTCGACGCGACGACGGGAAGAGTCGGGGGAACAAGAAATTTAACGCGGACGAAGTCGCGGGCAGAAGCCAGTACATTATGAAGGGCTAATGGGGAGAACTGGCTTAGACGGTTACCTATCTTAAGTTCGAATAATATTTGACCGAATTTCATTTCACCTAAAACTTTTCAACTATTATCGTTTCGTTTCTTTTTACTTCATCGAAGTCACGTCTGCCACTGTATCAGTTGACCTATTATCATTTCGACTTTTTACGTTACTCCGACGTTTTATTTGGTCGAAAAAGTTTTTACCGAAGTTACACTTAGCCGACATAACATTTTTTTTAAGTATTATGTTTCCGAACATTCATTATACCACTGTTCAGATAAACCTACTCTTTTGTTTAATTAATTAATTATTTAAATGCAATGGCACTAAATACAACAGTTGATTATGAACAGAAGTGTTTTTAAAAGTTCCAATAATAAACATGCAAACAAGGATGCTTGCTTCAAGCATGCAGCATGCAAGCAGGCATGAAGCGTGCAAACAGGCATGCAGCATGCAAACAGGCATGCAGCATGCAAGCAGGCATGCAGCATGCAAGCAGGCATACAGCATGCGAGCAAGCATGCAGCGTGCGAACAAGCAAGCTACATGCAATCAGGCATGCAACATGCAGCAAGCATTGTTTCTGTCACGGCTCCGGCGCTGCGGAGTTTGGGCGGCCCCACGCGAGCCTATCGTCGCAGATGGTTTTAACGCTCACCACCGCGGCTTCGGCTTGCTGGCCGGCGTAGCCGGCCAGCCTCAGCCGCGGCGGCAGGCCTTCAAACCACCTGCTCCTCAGCTCGCGGGCCGCCCTACCCCTCCGCGCCTACGCGGGCTTAAATTACACTCTAGGGGTAGGGCAGACAAGACTACGTAAAGTCAGTTTTACAGCGATTCGTGTCTCACTAAATTTTGTAGTAGAATATATTGACTTTTTATGACACTACGTATATTTTAACTTCATATTGAAAACGCTACCAAGTAACCGGCTATATATTTGAGACCAAATAATATTCCCTAAAATGTTGTTTCATTATGTTGAAAATATGGCAAATAAATAATTTGGCAAATGAAAAAAGTTCAAAAGAGACTTCGGCCAGTAGTAAAAAGTTATTTTGTAAATCGGCGAAACATAGTTCGGTAAAATAATACCTATGACACATGATACTTCGATGATCTAAAAATATGTCAAATAATGCATATAGCAAAACAGACGTCGGTCAATAGTTTTCGGTGAAATGAAATTCGAACAAAAATAATTCGGAAAAGTAATCAGTTCCCGGCTTAGACACATTCACCAAAGTCAGTATTGGATTTGTTTTTAATTTTAAGTTTTGATACCCTTTTATAGCTAACTTAAAAATATTTCTTATACATAAATAATGGATTTTGAAAGGAAATATAGTAAGTACCTATGTTATCGATATTGGGATCGTCATCTCCATAATAATTACCCATTTTACATTCTTCTGTCATACATTCTTCTGTCATACATTCTTCTGTTGCTTAGTCATGGACAATTTACCTATAGTTATTAAATTCAAAATGCAGACCAATTTTTTAAGTGATGCAACGAGTTCTTCTCTTGTTTTAGATACGCATATATGGTAAAATGTGGATTTTGTGACCATAAACAATAAAAAATCTATTTAAAAAAAATGTAAGGCCTTCATATAAAACGTTTCTACGCGGGCACAGCATCGTAACTTTGCTTAAAAGTATGGCATAGCGACGGATTTACGGTGTTCTACATTTGGAAGTTATATTTGGCTCGTAGTTCCAATAAAATAATTCTGGAGAAATACCGTCGTACCTAATTAAGTCATTAAAGACGGTTGCGTCGGTACTGCACTACAGTAGGTACAACTAACCTTTTATGCTGTGATTTTGCGAATCTCGTTTGTAAGTTAATTAGACTGAGTTTTTTTATTTATGACTAGCTGAGCCCGTGACTTATTTGCGTGGATTTCGGAATACAATAATGTGACATTAATAAAACGCGTAGTTACTTACATTGAAAAGCGGCGCGGCTTTGCCTGGTGAGAAGTGCGTCCTTTTTAACACGCTTTTATTAGGTCGACCTGTATGTAACTAACTATGTAATGGAATCTAAGGTAACTTATTTAACCATCTTCCAAAGATCGTAGCGTCATGAAAATTGGCAGCTGTATGTAGTTCTGATGACAATACAATAATATGGTACTGTCGAACTGATCTGATGATGGAGCCGGAAGATATGAACTGGAACTTCATGGTGGAACATCGTACCATAGCTGTGTTTGAACTTGTTATAAAAGTTTTGTAATGAACTTTGACCACGATTAGGTTTCAAGGTCTGATGATGAAGTCAGAAGATAGGTACTGGCATTCCATGATGGAATATCGTATCATAGCCGTGTTTGGACTTGTTAGAAAGGTCTTAAAAAGCGTGTTAAAGCGTGTGGTAAAAGCGTGTTTTTCTAGTGATTTTTTTAAACTATAAATTTATTATAAGGACTAAAACCCACCCGTGTTCCTTCAGTTGCCTGTGCCACGGTAACGGGGAAGTGCTGCCTGGAGTTCTTTACCACAGCCCTTTCGAATGCAGTCACTGCATAGGTAGGTAAGTAACCAAATATTTTATTTGATGTCTGAACAAAGCACAATACGTGAGCTGTACAGCCTTTACCTTATTGGGGAGTTCCATTGTGAAATGGGAAATCTCTGTCTTTTTTTAAAAGCTTAGCTGTGTAAACTACGGACGGCAGGACAAAATGATAAAGATTTCCGTTTTTATGTGCTATTAGGATACGGAACCCTACCAACAGACAAATTGAGTAAGTACTTCGTCCTGTTTGAAGTCGATAAAAAAGATCCTAAAGAGAATCTTCGACATTTCGTCTAATTTGGATTCGCTTGACAACAACTGGGAAAGAATTTGAGTAAGATGAGACAAAAATCCAGAACCAAATATCCCAAGAGGCAATCCTGAGTTCAGAACTCTAGTACCTCATCCACGAAACTATGATTTTGTAGTTTTTTTTTTTTCAAATATGATAGAAACTATATCTGTTGGTTATCTTTTAACAACGCAATCTTTTTTAAATTAATTTGAATGTACAGAAACGCCTCAAAAGTACTCTAAGTATTCAGAGATGTTTCATAATTTCCATGTCTCTGAAGCGTGGCGACTCTGCCTAGATGGGCGGTTCGCGCGCTATTTTAGCTATGTCCTTCGTATTGAAATAAATACACATTTTGAAGACTTAAAATGGATAATTGTACCATATATATATAAGACACATATAGTTTTTGTTATTATTAAAAAGATGAACTTCCATGAAGTATATTATATAATATACTAAGGGATTATTTTGTTTGTATATTTTTTTCTACTGAGGATACTACAAGTAAAGGTAACCAAGTTTCTAAAGACTAAGATTAATAGACTGAATCCTAATAATTCTTCAATATTAATCGCATAACTAAAGTAAAATTTAACGATGCATCAAGGGATCAAACGAACGCAATTATTTCGTAAATTCTTCGGTGCGCCCTTACCTAAATATAACCTTGTTACAAACACAACACAAAAGGGATGAATGAAAAGCGATTTACATGCAGTTGAGATCAGAATGTAAAGAGGGATGTGTGGTGTTACACGAATGGATAAAATAAGAAATAATACATAAAAGGAAGTCTGAAATTGGCATCGATAGCTGAAAAGTTGTGTGAAAATCGGTTGTCATGGAATGAGGAAAACGTCGTGTGGAAAGTTTTGAGAATGAATGCCAATAGCTATAAGAGTAGGGCGAGATCAAAGAAACGACGGATGGACTGTGTGAATGATGGCAATGGATAGAAAGGGGATGAAATATATGTTGCACCCAGCCCAATGCAGAAGCATGATGATGACCCTTAATTATAACTTTGGACCACGTGGTCCAAAGTTATAATTAAGGGTCATCATCATGGGTATGCCACTTTTTAATTAACAAGGATTTCGATATACTTTCCAATGACAATGATTCGGTCCAAAATCCTTTATACAATACTAGCTTTTGCCGACAGCTTCACTCGCATTAAAAATAACAATAAATTTAGATATTTTGTTCATAAAAGTATCTTATGTTACTTCTGATCCCCCCAAGAATATGCGTACAAAGTTTCATGATGAACGATTACGTAGTTTTCGCGTGAAAACGTAACAAACAAATTTACATTCATATTTATAACTAGCTTTTGCCAGCGGCTTCGCCCGCGTGGAGGTCGGAAAATATCCCGCGTTAATCCAGGTTAATTTATTTTAGCTCAAAAGCGCATTTTCATCCGATTTGCTTCAAATTTATCGTCACTGCTCAGCTCCTATGTGTCTTAGCGTTATGTTATATAGCCTATAACCTGCCCAGGAGTATGGACTACAATCGTACCAAGTTTGGTTAAAATCCCTTCAGTAGTTTTTGACCCATGCGTTCACTACAGACAGACAGACAGACAAAAAATATACTGATTGCATTTTTGGCATCAGTATAGATCGCCATTCATCCTCCAATATTAATTTTGAATATATTTTCAATGTACAGAATTGACCTCTCTACAGTTTTATTATAAGTATAGATAGATATTATTACTAGCTTTTGCCCGCGGCTTCGTCCGCGTGGATGTCGGAAATGAACGCAGGTATTTTTCTAATATAAAAGAATTTTTCTAAAATAAAATTAGCCTAGGTTAGGGTAGACTGGGTACGGTTGTGCCAGGTTACGGTTGTGACAGTCGTAATATTAGCGAAACTGTAAGGAATACTGGGGCGGGTGCAAGAGGAGAGAGGAGCAGTATGCCCGTCTGAATGTGTGTCACAATATTGCGTCAGCCATTGCGCGACATTAACGCTAACAGAGGCCTATCTTACTTTTTACCAGTCAAAAGCAAGTATTTTTATTCGATATATTTTAATAACTGTTGTTATATGTGTACAGATATAGTTATGAGTGTTTATCTACGTGAAAAGTGAAACATTAGTAGTTATATAGCTGTAATTACTTTGTACATATGTTATGTTGTATTGTCATGGCAATTGTTTTTTCGCAGAGGAGTACATTGGGTACGGTTGTGACATATTTTCAGGGTACGGTTGTAACAAAGGTAAAAAAAAATATTTTTGGTTTTAGATACCCCGGAAACGTTTGAGAAAGATCCAAAGAGGGCAGTGTGATATAATACAATATGAAAATGCTTATAAAGAAGTGAAAAACAAAACTTCTTTACGGAGAACTGCGGAAATGCATGAAGTTAATCGCATGTCTTTGTTGTCATATATTCGTAAACGCAATTTTTTAAGTTTTTACAACTAAGAACGAACTTTGGATGCCTTCCGGTTTTTGGTTTTGCATGTTGATAGCAAACAAACACAACAAACAAATGTTTAGTTTTTGTTGGAGAAGAGTTTTTGAGTTATTATTTACTTTGTATTTTAACACAGTTACCGCAATATATTAGATATGTTTAGTTAATTTTTTTGACTGATTGTCATATGAAGACTGTTATACTAGATCTGTTTTGTAGTCATACCTGTGATTTTAAACCGTTTTTGTATATTTTTGGGCCTGTCACCACCGACCCCAAGTACTGTCACAACCGCCCCTGGGGTGTGGTCGGTTGTGACAATTTTCCTTTTTTTTTCTGATTTACTCGTGTCAGTTAACCACTGTACTTAGGTGCATTTTTTTATATTTTTACGTAGATAAATGTATACTTTACGATAAAAAAACATCTTTCTTCCAGTTAAGTGGCATACTAACGAAATTATTGGCGATCCATTGAAAATTGTCACAACCGTACCCAGTCTACCCTACTCCTTATTATATCAGCTACCTGCCAATAAAAGTCCCGTCAAAATCGGTCTAGCCATTTCAGAGATTAGCCGGAACAAACAAATAGATAGACAGACAGACAGACAAAAGGTTAAAAAAGTATTATTTGGTGTAAGTACCGTATTTACTTTCATATGCATTTAGTGAAAAGCTTTTAATTTGAAATTACAAACAGACACTTCAGTTTTATTTATTTGTATGTATAGATAATTATATAGTACCGTGTGGTGCCGGACGTAAAGAATAACATCACCCCATTTCTTCCCGTGGGTGTCGTAAAAGGCGACTAAGGGACTTACTAGAGAATGGGCAGCAGCGTTCTCTATGTATTTTACCACCATACTGCGATCGCCAACCCGCCTGCCAAGCGTGGCGATTATGGCAAAGCCCCCCAAATTGGGGAGGCCTAAGTCCAGCAGTGGACGTCTTACGGCTGTAATGATGATGATTATAGATAATTATATAATTATAGTATAGATAGATCCATACAAGGGCGAGCCAAGCTAAGTCGGGAATTGCGGCATCCCGCTCTTAGGCGGGTTTTCAGACCAAAAGCTAAGCTAAGTTAGTTTAGCTTAGCTCGCATAGCTGACGCAGTTTTCCATACTTGTGTGCAGACCGCAAACTATGCGATATGTATGGAAAACTACGTCAGCTATGCGAGCTAAGCTAAACTAACTTAGCTTAGCTCTTGGTCTGTAACCCGCCTTACGAGGCGAACTTCAGGATTTCGGATTCAGTAGGCTAGATTCCAAAATTTAAACTGCTGTAAAACGAGTTTAAAATTTTCATCATAACTCGACAAAGTTCTCTTTCTGTATAACGGTCAAAAGAAAACAGAACCTACTCAAGGCCGGGTGCTAAAATTCTAAAGTTCGTTAAGCTCTTGCATTCTGTAGTCTCTTAATACTTGAGTTTTTCTTCATAAATCGACAGAGCAATTAATTCCTAGTCACATAACATCACGCTTTGTTTCCCCGAAGAGTTATGCAGAAGTGTACCTAAAGTAGAACCACATTTCACCTGTTATGTTTAAGTAAGTCCCATGTCATGTTGGGCGTCATTTTCGTCGTTATCAAAATCTTACTGTAAGCTTTAAATGTAGCCTACGCTCCCACGGACGCAATAAAACGAGGCGGGACTTTGTCGTGCGTTGGATTAAAAAAAAACAGTTGAAGATGTAGTTAGCATATTTTATTTGTCTAGATTTTATACTTTGGATTTATTCATAATTAATTATAATTATTAATTCCTTTATTTCACTATAAACACAGATGAATTATATTTTTAAATACTAGAAAATAAAAGTATAAATAAAAAAATATATATATATTTTTAGAGCACTTCTATCCACTCTACGATAAGCTGAAATCGTCTGAGGGGCAGTAGTTCATCCACAACTTGGCACGCTCCAAGGTCAAATCGGGCACAGGATATTGCCCAGTGCCGTTGTGTGTAGACCCTCACAGCAACCTGTTATGCTAGGACCTCGCGATGAAGGAGAGATGGGGCACTTACTTTCATGACCTGCTAAACAAGCCGCATAAAAAGGTGTAGCCACCAGAGTTCCCTCCGAATCCAGGACTAGTGCCGCGAGTAAGGCCTGAAGAAGTTGATAAAGCTCATCGTCGCATGAAAAATCGTAAAGCTGTCGGACTCTATGGAGTCCCCAATCGAGGGCTGGAAGGCGATGGGCTCTTGTGGTGTGGGCATTTTATCCAACCTTTACAACCGCATACTCTTCACTGGCGAGATCCCTCGTTAGTTGAGACTGAGTGTTATCACTCTGGTCATCAAAGGCAGAGTATCAGTGCAAGGGTGCGGGTGCGAGGGAGAAGGTACGGGGATATAAAGGTCATGGTCCACACCATGAAGTTCTTTGAGGTGTATGATGTTATTTGTGAACCAAGAGTAAGCTTAATCTGAAGGAATAGGTCTTTAAATCCATCATTAGGCAACTCAACTCAACTTACATCTTGGTAAAAATGTATGTCTCGGCCGTTCCATTGGACTACTGCATGTCATTAAAGACTAGTGACTTACCATAAGCCCATAAGAGTCTCTGTGCAATGGCTGCAAAATGTCCAAGCCGTATATTTTGATCAGTTTGTACACATTATGTTACACCTTGTATAGTTAAGACCTTGGCTTTACATTATATCTGATAACTTTTTAATAGTGAAAGCATTTGTTAAGTTTTAATGGCAGCCTACTTTACATGAAATATTTTTTGTGGTATTATTTATTACTGGGTGTCATATAAATGGTTAATTCAGCTGGACGGCTGCCCCCCCCCCCCCTACCCCTTTGCTTAAGGTCTGAAAATTCATAACATCATCATTATAATAAACTAGCTTTTGCCAGCGGCTTCGCCCGCGTGGAGTTCGGAAATTATCCCGCGGGAACATACTACCGGGATAAAAAGTAGCCTATGTCCTTTCTCAGGCTCTAAACTATCTGTGTACCAAATTTCATTTAAATCGGTTCAGTAGTTTTAGCAGGAAAGCGAGACAGACAGACAGACAGACAGACAGACAGACCGACAGACAGACAGAGTTACTTTTGCATTTATAATATTAAAGTATGGAAGTATGGATAGTATGGATATGGATTGGTTATTATTCTTACCTTTCTTGTACCTAAGTAGTTTATTTTCATGTAGCTATGTATTCACTGGAAATATAGGAAGGAGTGTCCCTGTACTATCTATTTACCCACAAGTCACCAGTTATGTTATAGGTTACATGTAATACGTGTAGACACAAGACGAAATACTAATAACCGGACCATCATCATCATCAGCCTATAATGTTCTCTCACTGTTGGGACACAGGCCTCTTCTCGGTGAGAGGGAGTGGGCCATAATCTACCACGCGGGCCCAGTGCGGGTTGGTAGATGTCACATCTCTTCGAATTTTTGGTTCTAAGACATGCTGTTTCCTCACGATACTTTCCTTCACCATTTTGAGAGCAGTGTCGATGAAATAATTTACACAAAGTAATGTGCTTGCTTGGGTTTGAACTCACGACCTACTACTCGTAAGTCGCGGCCGTTCCCACTGGGCCACCACTGCTCCGGACCAGCGGAAACAAAATCTAGGCCCCAGTATATTGGGAAATATCAAATAACTTTTTGCCCCCACTCAAATTTATAGGTACCGATCCCGGTCTTATCCTTAGGTAATCACTTTGAGAGCAGAAGCTCACAGTAACTAGGTACCTAATGAAGTGTCACAGGTTTGTGGCGCCATCTACACCTACACCCCATACGAACTACGCAGACACTGACCTCTCGCAAAATCCTACATCGCGTAACTATAGGTAGATACATCTTCCCGACATCACACTGTCGGGCCTGCCAGACATAGCACCCGTCAGTTCGGCGCCTCCTCTCTTTTCTCAGGATCAGTGAACTTTATCGACACCTTATTTAATCGATATATTGTACAGACTTAAATATAAACAAACAAACACACACTATACACAAACTAACACTAAAATAAATATATTATACATATACAATTAAACAAAGATTTTAAAAAATGGGAAGAGTCACTGGGCATCAAAGAATTCGTCCGCATCGCTGTCGGTGGGAAAAGTGCCCAGAAGGCTGGCAGCGTTGCCCCTTATTATTTATCATGGCTCTATAGGTTTCTCCTACCTAGTAGGTAATGACTTCGTTTGTAACTAAACCAAAAGCGAAAATAAACAATTATTAAAAATCAGTATTTTGAAATACTACGGGTAGGTAATCCGAAAGTAAATACCTAATGAATTCGCTAGAAATATTATCAGATAGTGAAAATCCCTTATTGAATTCCGTGAACACCTAGTAGGTACCTTAAATTCAATCAATTATTTGGAAAATTTCGATGTGTCAACGTGTGCGTGGAAAATAGTGAAATATCGTTTTTTTTTTTTTTTTTGGTCGGTCCTGGGCCATTTGATTTTATGGCCTAAAGTTTAGGTCATTTAATCGAATGTAAAAGCGTTCCCGGCATTCAAGGACGTGAGGGTGCAGAGACTGCCACTCCCTCACCCGCCCCGCCTCCTCCTTCGCGAGCATTACTGCTTCGCAGAAGGAGGTGACGGCTTCCCATACCCTCTCCGTACCATGGCTCGCACCAGGTCCGGACGCGATAGGTCGCCGCCGCCGATCGCCTCCACGAGGACACGGTGGTGCTCAGCCCAGGCAGGGAACACCTCCACCGTATGCTCCACCGTGTCTTCCAGACGACCCTCGCAATGGAAACACCCGGGCGTTTCCTCCTCCCTTTATCCTAAACAGGAACCCCCTGAAGCACCCATGCCCGGTGAGAACCTGCGTCAGGCGGAAGGTGAGGACGCCGTGGTGCCTCTCTATCCACTCCTCAAAGACACACAGACCCTCAGCCAAACAAACAAATATAATAAGTACTTTTCTCATTTTTTTCTAAATAAGTCATTAATTGGAAAAATTGTAACTCTAACCGACAAATATATTTTATATTATTTTTATGATTCGGTTCCGCTTCAGGAATCTATTTTTCATGTACTGCCAGGGGGATCTTTTAAGAAGCACTGGCATATACAGGGCGTCCCACGGATATGCCACATGGAGGGAAAGTACCTTGAATATTGTAGATGGAACATTTTACTGAAAGAAGACATTATTTCAATTTAAAAAACAATTTGAACTGCATTCATAGATATTTAAATAATTGCATGGTTAACCCGGGAATCGAACCCGTTGCACGAGAAAAATAATCATCCTGTAGTTTTATCATACCGATCGAAAGGCTTTATCATAAGGATTTTTTTTTTGCTAAATAACATAGTGTCAAAAATAAAAGGAAGACCATGAATTTTAACATTTGATGTGAAATTTTGTTTAGAAAAATTAAAAGCTGACATTGCCGTAAGGACATACAACTGACATTATCATAAGTACCTATTACCAATAAATGTATCCTGAGCCGACAGACGCGTAAATTATTTCGTCCATCGCAATGCGGCTGGCTGATTATAAAAAAATAATATAAAAAATATCCACCACGACAAGATCAAAAAATTGACAGGGAGCGAAATAATCAAAAGAGTGCCACTTTGTGTTCATTTTGAGCTTTTGATAAATTGATTAATTTTGTATTACAACTGTTAAAATTCATGGTGTTCCTTTTATTTTTGACACTATGTTATTTAGCAAAAAATAATCCTTATGATGAAGCCTTTCGATCGGTATCATAAAACTACAGGATGATTATTTTTCTCGTGTAACGGGTTCGATTCCCGGTTCAACCATGCAATTATTTAAATATCTCTGAATGCAGTTCAAATTGTTTTTTAAATTTAAATAATGTCTTCTTTCAGTAAAATGTTCAATCTACAATATTCAAGGTACTTTCCCTCCATGTGGCATATCCGTGGGACGCCCTGTATATTTTTTCTTTTGTCGTTGTTACACGGGCAATCGAGTAAACTGTAAAGGTTATAATAATAACTGGTTGAATATCCGAACTGCTTTTCTTACCTGTGGTTTAATCAATTTATGAGTCACTGTCAAATGTGTCGAAGTGTCTAGTACGCTGTCAATATGTCAAACTTGCGTGGTGGTTGCTTTGGTTGATGTAATCGGTGTATAATATTTGATAAAGAGTGTATAGTGTACATAGCGGCATGCTCATGCATGATGCTAAATACCATAGTATTTGTGACTGTTCACTACAGCTCAGGCTCACGCGATCGGCTGCAACAAATGCGCCTCTGGTAACTTAACCGTGTATAAACAACGTTTTGAAATACGCGAGTGACGTGAATGCTCGTGCGATGGTGTCTTGAGATTAGTAAACGGAATTTCCCCCACATCAAACGAGTTATTGACTGTCAACAATGGCAGGATCCACTCTCCCCGAGAGGGTGGCTCAGATTTATTACACTTACGGATTATTTTGTTCGTCTTATCCAATCACAGCTATCACAATAGCATTATCTGTATTATTACTATGTTGGTAAGTGGTCATTTTCATGTTAACTATTATTAAATAGTCTGTAATCGACGACTTGCTGAATTGTATGTATTTCCAGCTATCCACTTCTAAATGTGCCTCTCCCTGGAAACATACCAACTGTAGTAACATTGCCGCTGCATGGTGTTGATATCTATGATTTCACAAGTCTAGACTGCAGTAAAAAAAAATGTTTACAAGGTAACTACTTGATGATATAATATATAAATGATTAAATCATTATTATAAACATTTTAAATATGCTAATGTTGATTATTCATACATTTACAGAAAGGCCCTCACATTTAGATATCCTGTACAATGAAACACAGAAACTTCCTTATATTTGGGCGAAGGACAAACCTCTTCTATATGTGCAGCAAATCATCATGAAAATAGGTAATAGTTATTAGTCAGTGAGTACAAACAAATACACACATCAACACAGTCTAGGGATATTTGGGATTTTCTCAATGTACTCCATATAGTATGCTATAAATAACATAGGGTGAATAGGCCGGTTCACGACCACTTAGTCGACTTGCAATCTTTAAAAACACATTATTATTATAGTAAGAGTTAATATTTTGATATTGGACCTACATTCGAAAGAAGAATGTTTAAACTACACGATGTGATATATTTTTTTGCATTACATTAATGTATTATTTTACAATTTAAAGATATATCGAAAAGTGCGATTTTTTCAGTTCCCGGGCACCTACAGTCAGTTTACGTCCGTTTTTCGTTAGTTCTCGACCATTACAAAACCACTGTAAAAACAACTCTAAGATTATCGGATTAAAGTCGAAAATAAAATCATTAAACAAATGTTTTGAATAATCATGTTTATTTAATATTAGGGTTCAAAACTGGCAGGTATAATCTAATTGAGCTGCTTCTATTTAAGGAATATTTTTATATTAGTACATCTTAGATGAAACCAGCACATACATTCATCACAACCAATGTTTTTTTCTGAGTCATCTTCGATATCGCTGTTCAAATTATCGGAACATTAGCTGCATTTTAAAAACGACTGTTTTGTTGTTTTCTGTACTGTTTTCTTCTTTCTTAATATTTTCTTTATCTCGCCCCTTATTTTTTCATTCTTTTTCCTCTCCTCTTATTACTTGTTTCCCAAAACGGGTAGATTTTGTTCAGAGTAAACTCAATGCTCGACAACGGATCAGTTGTCGACCATCATGATTTGATTATTTTTAAATGCTTAATATTTTGATTATATTGTACAAGTAGCCGGTCGCAATCTGACGAGCAAATTAGCCATACCGAAATGAATACAAAAAATCGAAGTATTTCACTTCATTTAACGCAGTAAGTGCACAATCTTTAAAAAATAACTAGTCTAATAAAGCTAGTTCCCAACCAGGTGGTCGTAAGCTAACGAATGTGTAATTTTAGTAAGTTAGTTGACCGAACACCCATTATTTTAATAAAACACTCTTAATTTCCAATATATTATTAGTTATTAAGTAAATACAAAGATATTTTGACACACAAAGCATAATATCTATGTTCAAAACTAAAC
Source organism: Aporophyla lueneburgensis (assembly GCA_932294355.1). Lineage (NCBI taxonomy): Eukaryota > Metazoa > Arthropoda > Insecta > Lepidoptera > Noctuidae > Aporophyla > Aporophyla lueneburgensis. The sequence continues at coordinate 24,498,957 of OW028733.1, forward strand.
AGTAAAATGTTTTTCTTACATTTGAAAAACTGTCCGCTCACTACTTTTCGCTATAATTTGGTGACCGATTACTGTAGCTCAAGTTCATTACCTCACTGAGCGGCATCAAACTGTCTTATGTGGACCAACGATGGTACAGGGGAAGGAGACAGGATGACCGTACGTTTGCATACAATTCCAACATTTGTCGCGCTTCGATTTGACTATTTTTACGTGATTTACGCTTAATGGTCGAGAACCAGCGGTGGTCGGCGAACTAGCGTAGTCACCCTACAACATTTCAATATTTTAATAAAGCCCATTTATCAGGCTGGACTACTTTAATTTATATAAAGATGAAGGTCAAATACTGGTATAACTAACAGTGAATGTGTTTTCCAAAATAAGTGTAAATATTCTGTTTTTTTTGTTTGCAATTTTGCAAATTCAGTAAAACCACCAACAAACTTAAAAATGGTGCTGCAAAGGTTTTTTATGCTTTGAATCAAGTCCTCAAAGTCTTGCTGCGGGAGATTATACAGGTCCTACTAATATACCGAAAAAGAATCTCTTCAGTCCCAATGTTTGTCGAAAAATTCTTCATAGCCCTTCTTTGGAACATGTCCCACGCATGTTCTATGGGGTTTAGGTCTAGTGATTGCACGGGCCAGTCGTAAGATCAGCCAGCTAGTCGGCTAGTGGTTGCCCTGTGTGCTGACGGGCGTTGTCATGCATACTCATGCATGACAACGCCCGTGAATCCTTGCGTGAATTCACACTCGTGAATCCTTGGCCCATTTGTAGTCGATGGAGGTAGACTATTGGTACACTAGCAAGTGGTCACGGTACTTTTCAATAGCGGCCACGGTGTTTCTGATCAAAACGAGCTATGCTCTTCCACCAACACGAATTCCTGGCCATACCATAATTGTCCCACCGTGTTATGGATGGGATTCCTGAGGGTGTTGCAGACAAGTCTCACGACCAGAAACTCGCCGTAGCCATACTCTTCGCGAAAAACCGAATCGGGACTCATTGGTAAACAGCAGGACAGAGGTTATCTGCCCAGGGCAAATGATTACGAGTCCTTCTACTGTAATCTTCGTCCACGATTTCCTCGGCGTAGTGCTGGAGTACGAAGCGGTCCACAAGCAAGAAGATTATCATGCTCGTGTCTGTCAACAGACACATGAGTTTGGTCACTCCTAAGCAACTTGTGCTCGGACTAGAGTCTTTGAACCAACGGCATATCTCCTTGTGGCAACTTGCAAAAATCAGTCATTTCATTGGGTGATTATATGATTCGCACCTGAGTGTTATTCAGCCACTTCACAAGTAGCATGTTAACATAGCTATAACCTCGATATCACTTTTTGTTTTGTTCCAATCTCCTCAGCAATACAAGTAAGCTTGAAGCCGCCCTGTAGGATGCCCACCACCTTTAACATTTCCTCTCTTATTAAATGGCGCCGTTTCATGATGCATACAGTGGCATAAATTCGAAATTAACTGTGTCAAGGTTAAGTAAATTGAAAACAAACTTCGCTAAAGTTATGGTGTGCAAGTCTTTTATATTTTTATTTATGTTTTTAAATTCAATGTTGGAATCATCCAAATAGGGCTACAGAATAAGCTTTCTCAAAAGATTTTAAAACTGGCCATTTTTTTTCCAAGTTTTATTGATTACACAAAATATCCCATGTTGTTGTGTGTTGTGATAATAAGTATTGTAAGTATCTTACAGCAAAATATATTAGGTCATTTAGTTTTTAACACTAAAATTTTGTTTGCTGACTACAGAAATTACCATATAATTTAAGTGCATCATTATTACATCAAGCAACTGTCACAATGTTTCCTAAATCCTTATGTATAACAATATTTGTTAATGACTAATGTTAGTTACATAAACCAAAACTTAGATACAATGCCCCGTTTCGAGTTATTCCAATTCAGTGTTTATCTATTTGTTGTCTACCACAGTACGTATGAACATGTAAATTAGAGAAAAAGTTTACTTAAAGATATCTTTGTTGCATCAATTGCTTTTGAGAGTTTATTTGATGTCCTCTGACACTGAGCATTCTATACCGCATAACTGAGTAATAAAAAAAAACATTTTATTGTTTGAAGTGTTTAAAATTATTCCTTTTTACATGTTCTTATTTAGTTTTACCAAGATTTTATATAGTTTCACCTGTCCTGGTGTATGCTCATCTGTTATCTCGTCTTGCAAGTTAAAATTGACACACTTCCCGGTATTTTAATGAACTGTTATTTTGCATGCATATGTAAATTTAATGATAATGCAATGTTACTATGACATAAAGCTATTTAATGATGTAGCAGGATGGAAGGCCATGAAAACTTTAAAATTATGCAACCTGATCAAGTTTGGGCTTGCTTGATTTGTTGAATAAACAAAACTGCTGAGCTTAAAGATCAAGTTACAAGAATGAGGAGATATGATAAAGTACCTATTATTTTTATCATTCTCTCCACAACAGATGTTATGACCTCCGTAGCCTCAAATTAATAGACCTAGAAGAATCCATTAACATCTGCAGAAAGCAGCCATCTTAAACAGATGCACTATTGTTAGGAAATTCCTGCAGTTAGACAAAAGCGCACAATAAAACTCACCACACACTGCAGTTACTTGGCTTTGCCTCTTAAATGTAGCTAAAAAGATAAAATATAAATATATCTTAGAACATTTAACACACCATTATCTGATACCAAACTAGGCAGAGCCTGTACTATGGCAACTAGACAACTGATAAATATACTTATATATTTCTAAATACATACATATTATAGATAAATTACACCCAGAGACAGAAACAAATGATTGTGCTCATCACACAAAGATTTGTCCTGGGTGGGACTCAAACCCACGACCTCAGTCTTAGCAGTCAGGGTCACTAACCACTAGACTAACAGGCCAGTCTTTAAAACTAAAATGATCCTTAAAGCCCACATAAAATAAACTTCTAATAATAATAAAACAATAACTGAAAATGAAAAAATAATTGATTCCGATAGGAATTATTGTTTTTAACTTTTTTTTTACTAACTACTAATAAAAGCTATAATTTAAATATTATTAATTTCAATTCTATTTTCTTTAGGTGTCTCTCCATGGAATAACAATCTAAAGATGTGGGATGCATTCAGGGCTCCTTTACAAGAAGTGTTCCGATTGCTGGAAACTATACGGAACCATGAAGATCCAGAAATGTAAGTCTTTACCACGCTTATTAAATAATAGCTTACTTGTACGTATTGTATGAAGGTGGATCTGCTAAGGTAGCCCGCGAAATTGATGAGTTCAATGATTATGATACTGTAGAGCCATATTTTTTTTTTATACAAATCATATTTTAATGAAAAAACAACCTGACACAGCCTGGAAATTGCAACATACGAAAGAAAATTAGATTTCGCGAGTACCTTGGCGCTTCTCCCTAATGAAGGAAATGCAAAGATTAATTAATGCCAGACACTATAAAGATAAAATCCGAATAGTAGGTATCAACTTTAACCAGTCAATTACCGTAATTACAGACACAATTAAAAAACGATTGTGTCTGTACCAAATGTGGTATCTCAGGGACTTAGAGGTTAAGCAAAATACGCGCTCAGACGTGGAGTTGCGGACACCAACCCGTTCTACCTATTACCTAGGTATCAACTAAATAATAATAATATAGTTGCTTTTTTATGACAGTGAGTTTGTTGTTCTCTTTCCAGTTGTTGCAGCAGTTTCACTAGTAATATAGCAGATTTGCTTTTGATTGTTTTAAATATAGTAGAAAAAGTATGTTTTATTTAGAATTAATGTCATAATATTTATTGTACCTGAAATTTCTTTACTTATTGCCTAATCACCCTCGTCCCCCTCATAATTCATTTTCTGTTTTGAAGTAACTGTTATTTCATGGCTGGCGTATTAAACATTTATAGAAAGAGTCATTCTCACCATCGTAATGATCAGAAAATTCAATTTTCTGTTATGAACCGTTATTGGCTCAACCGGTGTCATCATGTACCTACTAACACAGAATCTTCAGTTTTCTGTCATGAACTATTATTGAACTGTTATGAACCGAATTACATCGCTGGCGTATTAAAAACAATTATTGTATGAGCCTCTCTCATCTTGCTACAGAAACTTCACTTTCGCATTACGAACCGTTACTTACAAAGCTGGTATCTTCGTAACGTCATACAGAAACTTCGGTTTACCTTTTTTTTCTGAAGGGCAACTCGCCGGTCAACCCAGGAGGTCGTTTCCTGCTTAACCGATCTAGCCTGGGTATACATTATAAATAAAGTCTCCAGCCACCGCATTTCATTTTTTTTTACGTTTTGAACATTTTCGGACAGCCATGACAAACTTCAGTCGTCGGTTATGAACCATTACTTGCATAGATGGCGTATAATACTATGTTAAATACTAATACAATACATGTATTGTATAAGTCATTCTCATCTTCATAGTCATCAGAAAATTAGTTACTTGCATAGATGGTGTCTTCGTAATTTTATACAGAAACTTCACTTTTCTATTATGAACTACGTATCTATTGCGTAGCTGGCGTATTAAATACAGATTGTATGAGTCATTCTCATTTTCGTAGTCATTAAATATTTTAATTTTCGGTTATGAACCGTTTTACTTGCATATTGCTGGAATCTTCATTAAATCACACAGAAACTACAGGCTATATCAACGTATAGCCTGTTTAAATACTAAATAAGAATGTGTAATGTCAAACGAATCTATACTTATAAAAGCTTCTAGCAACTGCCTAGACAATTACAATTCTGAAGAAACAGTAAATCTATACGGTACGTAAAATGATACCCAGTCACATTCACCATACACACCACAACCGCACACGATCACTCACGCTAATACTCAATACACAACTCACTCACCTCATGATCACTCTTCACAAAATTGCAGTGTTAGTTAAAAGTCTTATTATTATTTGTTTTCTTTTCTCTTTTATATATTTTGTAAATCTACCAGTCAATGCATGCCGTTACTGCATTTCATGATTGTCTTTCGCGCTTCTATTCCCTGTAAATTGATGGGATGGATTTGACTCTTCTCATACAGGAACTCCTTATACAGGAGTCAGGGCTACACAAATGTTTGTAACTTTGAAGTGTACATAAACAATATATTAATATAAATAAAAAGAATAAAATAAAAATTAATATATGTTATTATTATTTTCCTGTCTATCTCTGTGAGAGCGTAGTTCTTCTAAATTTCAAGGTTTTTGATGCGGTTTTCACCATCATTTAGAGAACGTATTCTGGAAGACTTGTTGCATATAATACGTCAATATTTAACGTACTATAGATATGGGTCAGAAATCTATAGGTTATAAATGTGGCCTTATCAGCAGAGTAGATCGCAACCGTGCTAAGCAGGACCGGGACACTAGTTATGTTATCATGTATGATTTGTTTCAGAAAAAGCACGCTACTTCAACATTGCTACCAAATTGGTGGCATCAAGCGGAGAGACAGTAAGGCTAGCACGGAGCGAGTGCTGCCTGAATACAGCTGCTTATTGCTGTCGCCTGCCAACCTGTGGCAGCAGAATCTACAAACATTCTCACTCGATGCCAACATTATTAACACAGTTTACAACTACCAGGTACGTCTAACTAAAATTATAAATGCAAAAGTGTGTGTTTTGGGTTGTCCTTCTTCCAAACGTTTCTCCGGATCGATGTGATTTCTTGTAATTAATTTGCCGAAAAATTAGTTCTTATCCCATAAAAAAACACATTTTCTGTGGGCTAGAATACGGAAGCAAAGCCGCGGGTAAAAGCTAGACGTGTATCTCAAGGGGTTGTCTCATAACAGACGTTAACTTATTCTATTATAAATAACTCTGTTATTACTAGCAATCTTCTCAAGGCCATCCTCAGCTAGGCGATGATTGTAAGCAAATTGCCGAGAGCGGAAACAACGCGGTGGCGAGTTACTGCTCTGCATCAAGACCTTGTTGACGAGATGACTCAATGACTGACTATATTTTATTGAACGCCTTCGGTTACGCCTATTGGACTACGAAAATTAAGCGTTTTTGAAAAACTACTATTCTTAAGCGCTGTACTACCGACCGGACGACACCTGATAGGAAAGCCCAAGTTCCTACGGACTCAAAAAAAAATCGAGGCGGGATATTTGTGCGCACAGGATTTTTAACCGACTTCAAAAAGGAGAAGGTTAACAATTCGGATGTTTATATATTTTTTTTTTATGTATGTTCGGCCATAACTGCGTCATATATAAACGGATTTGCAAATTTCTTTTTTGTTCGAAAGGGGTTTATTCCGAAATGGTCCCATATAAATTTAATATAGATCTGATGATGAGTTCCTGAGACAGACACCGGAACTCTTTAAAAATTACAGCTAATCAACCGCGATTTCTGCTATCGCATAAATATGCATTGTTTGTTTGGAATTAGTGTGGGGTAAATACCATAACTAAAAATTTAAAAATAAAAACTTTTTTACAAAAAAAAAAAACAACCGTCTTCCTTAAAAACACTACAAATTGAAAAATAACTTTGATTTTGGCAGTCGGTGTCTCAGGATTTGTATTTAAGGTTTTTGCTGTTAGTGTTTTTAAGGAAGTCGGTTTTTTTTTTGTAAAATAGTTTTTTTAACGTACCTACTGCTCAGCGCCGAGAGTTGAAAATCGTAAACTATGTTTATACGACGTGCTAAGACACAGTCGCGCTGCACTCTGTTGGATTTTCTATGCTAGGTTCAAAATTGAAAATCCAGTGCGCGACAAACTATCGTCGCAAGTTTATTACGTCTGTGTGGACGTCGACAGTTCGTGGCTCGAAGTCCTTGCAAGTTGAGAACCTCTGTCGTCGCAGATGGCAGTAGATAGCAGTGGTGACCGAATGGTAACGACCGCGACTTACGAGTAGTAGCTCGTGAGTTCGAAACCAAGCAGGCGCTTTACATTGTGTAAATTATTTCATCACCACTGCCCTCAAAACGGTGAAGGAAAACATCATGAGGAAACCGGCATGTCTTAGTACTACAATTCTAAGACATGAATTCATAAACATTCATGAATTCTAAGACATGTGACATCTCCAACCCGCATTGGGCCTGCGTGGTGGATTATGGCCCGCTCCCTCTCACCGAGAGGAGGCCTGTGCCCCAGCAGTGGGAACGTTATAGGCTGCTGATGTCGTCACAGATTAGCAACTGAGTCTACACAAAAATGACAGTAGCACGTCAATACATTTTGAATGTCGCCGAGAAATCGAGCGCATAAAGTACATGTCAATCATACCATAATGCATCCGGGTACCACGTGGAGTAACTCGCCAACGTGATTCTTTTTAAGAAGGCCACCGACACCGTGTCGTCAGGCTGTGTATGAATCAGACAACAATTGAACAAAAAAAAAAAGAATTTTTCCGCATTTTAGAAAAAAAAAAACATGTTTTAATACAGCAAAGCTGTTTCAGTAGATCCTGAGATACTGCTGGTCCTCCCTATTGTATGCAATTTTGAATGTCACCAAAATCACAATAGAATATATAATATCTGATTCTGGCATCTCTAGATTGCAGTAATTTATTGCAACGATTGATGTAGTGTTTGATATCATAAACTACTATTTATAGTAGGTATAAAGAACTTAGATATTTAAATCTAATCTACTAATATAATTAGATTGCAACGATCATCCAGAATAAAATATACACCGTGACATTTTAATCGTCTTACAAGCGCAACCCACTTCATGTATCCAATGACTGCTACACATCCATAAAAAAGGAACATTTGCATAACTAAAATATAAAAATATTCATTATGATGACACAGGACGTACTTTTAAATTGATATTTTGTCTCATAGAAAATGGAGATCGCATGATCTAGTCGACTCATGCACTGGGTAGGTATGTTCTGTACCGTCTAATACGTAAACATTATTAACAGGATGTTTCATAATTCTAATACATTTTTAGTACCGATTATCTTAATTAATGATAAAAAAAAATAATCACGCCTAGAGGTATATTATGTCGGATACATTGAGTGGACAACTTTTGTAAGACGACTAAAATGTCACCACGGCGGTGGTGTAAATATATTAATTATCATACAATTATAAAAGAGACAATATGTTTTGACCAGGTTGCCTATTAAAATGTGTTTCAAAATCAAAATCAAAAGTCATTTATTCAAACTAGGCTGAGAGTCAGCACTTTTTGAACATCAAAGTTACAAAAGACAGTCCCCCCAAAACGCCCGCCCTTCGACACTTCCTAGTGCTTTAGCTGGGAAGAAGAAGTGGCGGAACAAACTCCCCAGCAGCACAGCTGTCTGTCTTTTGCTAGTATTTTAAAATAAATTAATATTCATTGACTTCTTGGAAAGGATTTAATACACTCGTTTTTAGGGTTCCGTTGCCAAATGGCAAAAAACGGAACCCTTATAGATTCGTCATGTCTGTCTGTCTGTCTGTCCGTCCGTCCGTCCGTCCGTATGTCACAGCCATTTTATTCCGAAACTATAAGAGCTATGCTGTTGAAACTTGGTAAGTAGATGTATTCTGTGAACCGCATTAAAATTTTCACACTAAAGTAGAAAAAAAACAATAAATTTTGGGGTTCCCCATACATAGAACTGAAACTCAAAAATGTTTTTTTTCATCAAACCCATACGTGTGGGGTATCTATGAATAGGTCTTCAAAAATGGTAATGAGGTTTCTAATATCATTTTTTTCTAAACTGAATAGTTTGCGCGAGAGACACTTCCAAAGTGGTAAAATGTGTGTCCCCCCCCCCCCCCGTAACTTCTAAAATAAGAGAATGATAAAACTAAAAAAAATATATGATGTACATTACCATGTAAACTACCACCGAAAATTGGTTTGAACGAGATCGAGTGAGTAGTTTTTTTTAAAACGTCATAAATCGTAACATTCAATCAACTAAAATATAAAAATTAAAAAAAAATATTTTTAAGCCGAGAATACCTACAGGTTTGTACGGAACCCTCGGTGCGCGAGTCCGACTCGCACTTGGCCGGTTTTTTCAAATAAAAAATGTACCGAACTTGAAAACTGATGATGGCCGTTGCTTGCTTTGCCGCAAACTCTTCGCAGCCGGGTCTAAGCAGGTAATATTTTGTTGCTTTTATACGTTCATGACGTATATTCATCAATAATATATGTATCAAGTTGAAGCTATTTTTATGTACATGATAATGTATATAAAAGTGGATAGGGGTTCTAGCTGTTAAATTTAGTTAATCGTGAAGGAGAGTTAGCGCACTACATCATTCGTTAGACAAGGGTGGATAGCTAGGTGTGACAGTTTTTAAAGCCATTGCGCGCATAGAGCAAGATATGAATATTTGTGAAGAGCAATAACCCTGATTTATTTATGCAAACAAAAATAGTCGGTATTATTTAAGTACGGGATAAGGATTACATATCTATAAATAAAGAGGTAGAGCGCTAACTCTCTTTCACTCTAAACAATATTTAACAGCTAGTAACCCGTATTTACAGCCACTTTTACATAGGCAGAGGTAATTTATAATATACAGAAAAAAAAACTTTAACTTGATACATAAATTATGAATATATATCATGAACGTATAAATACAACAAAATATTACCTGATTAAACCTGGCTGCGAGTAGGTTGCGGCCAAGCACGCAACGGTAACCATCACTTTTCATGTTCTCTACGTTTTTTTCTATGAAGTAATAGACATCTTTCGTTAACGATAACTTAATTTTTTTGTACTAAGATATCTATATATATAAAAATGAATCCCTATTTCCCTTGGTCACGCCATCACGCGTGAACGGCTGGACCGATTTCACTTTTTTTTTGTTGTGTTTGTTATTATCAGGAGAAGGTTCTTATGAAAGAAAAAATTTAAAAAATTGCGCGGAAAATTAGAAAATTTAAGAATACAAAGTCACCTAACATGGGTGATAGCTAGAAAACGCTTTATGTCTTCGAAGTACCAGGTTGGCATAACTTGGTAGGAGCTCACCTATCATGGGTGTGTGGTAGCTAGAAAACGCTTTATGCCTTCAAAGTACCAGTTTGTGATAACTTGGTCTAACATGGGTATATGGAACTTGGTGCTCTTTGCTTTGTGTTGGTGGGATCTGATAAGTTAACAAAACATTTATTGATTCTGAGGCGGTACAAAGTTCGCTGGGTCAGCTAGTATCAAAATAAAAATTGCATGATTATAATAAGTCGTTTAAGTTTCATTTGTTAAAATTTGCGCACTGGATAAAAAATTACCTTGTATAAAAACATAATTTTGATTAAATACTCGAAGGACGTAGCAATCTTGCAGTAGGATGTCCTACTAAACACGATACTTACAGTTAATCTTCTTACCGTTTTCAGAATCTTCAGAAAACTAAAGCATCAATAGCGGAAATGGCTTTTGGTATGCAGCTCCGAGAAACTGGCATCAAAAGGTATCCCCTAAGAGCCAGGCCACGAGTGCTACAGTATGCTGTTACGATATTCTATCAACAGCCAGACCAAAGGCAAGTAAAGTATTGAAAAATATTACTGATCCTAGGTTAGAACTCTATCAAAAAACAGTGACACTCTAGCCCTCTCCCCTAACACTTTTTGGAAATAAAGATTCATAAGCTGTTTTATAAGCAACACGCATTCAAAAATATGTATATCATAAAAATCCACATTATTTTTTATTATTTTGTTTCAGATTTATCCAATCTCTAACAAAGAAGCTGACGGAAATGTACCCACTATATCAAGAGATGCCATACACACACGTTGACGAATTCACGCTAGTTTATTATCCAGGACAGTTTAACTATCGTGAACTCGTCCCTTTGACTATAACATTTGTGGGACTCTTTCTTTATGTTTATTTTTCTGTGAGAAAAATAGAATTTATTAGATCCAAACTAGGTCTTGCTGCATGTGCCGTTCTTACTATTGGCGGGAGTCTTGCCATGTCAATGGGCATTTGCCTTTATTTCGGATTTTCCCTGAGTTTACAAGGCAAAGAAATTTTTCCCTACCTAGTGATCATCGTTGGACTGGAAAATGTTTTAGTTCTGACCAAGAGCGTTACATCCACTGATTCCCGGCTCGATGTGAAGATCCGCCTCGCTCAGGGACTAAGCAAAGAGGGCTGGTCCATCACCAAAAACTTACTTACAGAAATAACGATACTTACTGTTAGCTTCTTTACTTTTGTTCCATTTATCCAGGAGTTTTCAATTTTCATGATAGTCAGTTTAATATCAGATTATTTTATTCAAATGGCATTTTTTGCTACAATACTTGGTGTCGATGTCCGCCGTTTGGAATATTTTAAAGAACAAAACAATAAGTTACACCTGAAGGAATACTTCAATGCCAATAACGCTCTTAACTGGAGATTTAGTAAGAACTACGTGGAAGAAAATAGTTTTTCACCGCAGAGGATGACAAAGTCAAAATCTCATCCGAGATTGAACGGCCTGGCACACAATAGCCCAACAGACGTCGTGGCCAAGAGAAACTCCAGTCCGGGTCATCACGACCACAGAGTACCGAAGCGCATCCGTTTGGTGAACATGTGGGCGAGGACGCGCTTCTTCCAGCGAGCCTTCATGGTCTGGATGCTCGTGTGGATATCAATGATTGTGTACAACTCCGGGGTAGTGGATTATTTTATAAGCAACATTGAAAAAACTGAAGCCGAAGTTAATAGAAAGAATTATGAGAAGCATGAGCAAAAACAATCCACGTTCGTATTTTACAACAATAGCGAACGAAATCCACTGGTGTTTCCGCCACTTTTAGATATTGACGCCGAAAAAACCGTAGTGGATGCAAATGACACAATTATGCTAAAACATTCAGCACACTCACGGCCCTGGTCGAGGTGAGATCAGATTAATACATATTTATTACATCAATATAGTAAACATATTCATTATCTTATATTTTCATACTGTCAGACTTGTTTCACAAACTCTGCTGTTCTTGCTATTCATTTTATTTTAAATTGCAATAGAGTCTTGTTATGTTGTAACTTCTTAAAAATACGTAGGATCCATAATTAAGAATAGGCGGCGTTGTGATAATATTATAACATTTCACATATTAAAAGCGATCCTGCTAAAACATTCGAACATTGGTGGCAATAGTCCTTTCTAGCATTTTCGTCTCTCCACGATGTTACGGTTTATACAATAGCTTTTCTTATTGCCCGGGATATGTTAAACATCTTATAGTAGACTTTTTGACTCTTCCATTTCAGTGATGTTAAAACGGCAAACTATTAATTCATAAATGTTAATGTGATCATTCTTAAATTATCGTTATTTTGTTTGATTAAAATACACCTTTTTGTCCATAAACGCTGATAGAGACAGTGAAATAAGCTCAGTACTAAATGTATAAATTATTCAGTGAAGGGTTTACGTGAGCCTTAGTTCAGCAACGTTGACAAGCCTACTCCATTCTTCAATTCCTATTACGCTGTAATTCAGAAATATTGATAATTTAAACATAATTACTTTTAAAATTGAAACAGTGAAGTCTCTTAACGGTTCTATAGAAAGGACCAATTGTAATCAACTTCTTACGTTTCATAAGTGGCTATGTAGTTTAAATATTTTCTTCACTGATATTTGTATGTCATCAATGGCAAAACATAGCGTGTCATATAATTATAAATTAACACCATGTTTCACTAATAAACAATTCTGTTTCTGATTGTAATGTTAATATGGCAATGTAGGCTGTCGTCTCACCACTGGTCGGCGATCCTGTCGCATTACAACGAGTCGGTGGCGGGGCGGCACGTGGCCGTGCTGCCGCCGGTGCTGCTCAGTCAGCGCGTGGCGCCCGAGCTGGCGGCCGGCGTGCGCAACCCGGACGAGCGCGACCCTCCGCCGCTGCGCTGGCAGGCGCTGGCCGCTGCGCTTGATCCCATCGACATGCTGCCCGGTACTAACAACTCTTGATTCTTGACTCATTTTTTTTACTGTCATTACTTTACCTGCGCATAAACTGAAAATTCAAATGCAATGGTGTGAGCGGTTACAGTTATCCATATGAGCTGTTATAATTTTTAGTGTACTGCCAAGTCTTTTATACCTATCTGCCTCATGTTTCAAATCATTTCGTTTTTCAAGTAAGGGCAGCCTTTTGAAGCTACAGTACTGAAAAATTGCAGAAAAAACTATATTTCATTACTTGATAACAAAGATCAATAAAGCATACAGCTTTGACCAATGTCGAGTTGACAGCAGACTGAAACCTTATTAATGAAATATTTTCTGAAATATATAGTTTTTTTTTTGTGGTCTGAATCTGTCAGTGTCACATTTTAATTCGGTCTGACGTGTAATGAAGATGGCTGCGACATTTAGTGATCTTTAGACAGAATATACATAACGACGCCATTTATAATGCTGAGTGGGTAAAGCAGATTCTATTGATCAATGAGCAGACAAAAATAGCCCATAATGCCAGAAACATTATCTTGGATGTGTCTGGACATACCATATCCCACTATAGACTGTTTTGATGCATAGGCCACTTTCGTTACTGTCAACTTATAACTGCGGATAAAATTTCATGTAAATTAAATAGTGCAGGTCGTTATTGTGTTTTATCACCGTATACAGCTTTTTTTTATCTCTTTGAACAGATTTCGAGGCAACAGAGGGAAAGGGCACCCCTCATCAATGGGGAAAGGGCTCGGATCTTCCCATATACCCGACAACGCCGATGGAAATCCTTCTGCTAGCCATCCTCTGCACGATAAGCGTCGCCGTCATCGCATACATGATGGTAGTACTTTACCGGTAAGTTTATACCGAATTTATGTTTTTTCATAACGCAGCAGACTATCAGTTATATTACTTGCAAATATGAACTTAATGGATTGGATGACTGACTTAACTTACTTACCGTGTTTTGGGGCAAACAAATGAAAAAAAAGTATCTGTGTATTATTTTTCCCATCGAGACACTACCTTTTTCATTTTTTTTTAATGTGCGCTTTCGTTTCCGTCCTTGAGGAATGAATCGTATTAACAGTTTACTGCCTACATAACAAAATCTACTGCTCATAACTACTATGAATACAGAGCCGAACTCCAATGTTTCCCAGATGCGTGTGTTCTCGCCACTACGCTGAATGGCGAGCGTCGTGGAGTGACGACGACGAGTACAGGAAGATCGTCTCGAAGCAACCTGCAGTACAGGTAAATAAACTGGTTACACACAGTTTTATTATGTATTAAAACTTTAAGGTTAAAAAATATTCTGTACTCTAAACTATGCTGCGCTGTGCTGTTCCAAACTAATCTTACTATGTCAGGTATTTTTCTTTTCGAACAACTTTGAGCTGCGCGAAGTTTGCTGTGCGATAGACCAGTCACATATTGCGTAAATGTGACAAGATGCCATATTAAGTTCGAGCAAGATGAGACGCAAAACAGAGCGGTTGGGAGTGAATAATAAAGCTATTTCTCTTGTATAAAAGAAAATAAGCCATACGACCTTTCGTGTATTACAGCACGTTTTTTTTTTTTGATACTCGTGTGTGACGTTGATTTGCGATGCTTCCATGCCCCGGGTCAGGTGCGCGCAGTGTTCTGATGTAGCTTCTAACGGTCGGTAAATATCCCGCAGTTGCATTTTTTGTGACTTAGATCCCGACACCAGTATCAGCGCACCAGACGCAAACGACAGCCCAGAGCTACGCAAGAGGAAATAGCCAGATGCTATAGAGTGTACCGGGAGACTACAGTGGATATCCAACACGCCATCGTGTACGCCAGGTCGAGGTTCTGGAAAGAGCTTCTCGAGGGGCTGAAAAGAGCTTCTCGAGGAACTGGAAAGAGCTTCTCGAGGGGCTGGAAAGAGCTTCTCGAGGGACTGGAAAGAGCTTCTCGAGGGGCTGGAAAGAGCTTCTCGAGGGGCTGGAAAGAGCTTCTCGAGGGGCTGCATAGGAATGCATGGGGCAACTTTATCAGTAGATCATGGCCAAATTACGACTATAGTATTACAGAAAGCATGGATCCAGCTCTACTGGACAGAGTCGTAATCACGCTTTTTTCAGTAGTGAGAGACAGTCCTTCGCTACTTGTGTCTTCTTCAGACTGGTTTAACGAGTTTGCGGGAACCGAAAGCGAGCTAGATCGAGCCGTGAGACGAATGGAGGCTCGTAACACCGTGCCAGGCCCGAATGGTATCCCTTATCGGGCTTAGGTGCTAGCTTTGGTTCTGAGGGACCGCCTAAAATAGTTGTTCAACAGCTACCTCCGTGCGGGCGTACATATTTCGCTCCGGCTGGAAGCTGGAAGGAGGCCAGGTTAGTCTTCCTGGGGAAAGAAGGCAGAGTCCAGAGTCTCTCTGCACACCGCCCATTTGCCTACTCGACGAGGTTTCCAAACAATTCGTAAGAATAGTTGTCGAAGACTAGTCGGGCATCTATCACGTGTTGGTGCGGACCTCGCCGATTGCTAGTATGGCTTGCGGGCGGCAACGTTCTACTGTGGATGCGATTCTACGTGTTCGCTCGCTGTCTGAAACGATGATGCCCCGGGGTGAGGTGGTGCTGGCTGTAACTTTTGAAATCATCGACGCTTTTAACTCTGCCTTGGGATGCGATTTCAGCGGCATTTGTACACCATATAGTGCCTCTTTACCTGAAATTTGTCAATATCTGGGGCAAATTCGTCAGTATCTGGTTCAAGACCGTAGCGTTCATCGTCAGTTTTAGGACCTTTCTTTTGGAACCTCCTTTACGATGTGGTCCTGCGTGTTGACCTCTCCGTCGGCGCTAATGTCGTTTGCTACGCCCCAAATGACACCCTGGTGTTGGTCGGTGGGTACACCTTCAGACCATCCAGCTTGCCGAGCTCGGAGTTGCAAAGGTGGTGGCGTCGATCCGCGAGCAAAGAGGCGGTTTGGAAAACTAACCTCACTTATGGATGTTTGTGGTATTTTCCAGTTGGTGATGGAAGCAGTGCCATTAGTAGTGGCAGGCCACAGTCAGGAGGTAGAATGTTTGGTCACCGACGGCGAGAAGGTCGTCAGTTCCTGTCTGCAAGGCAACATCAAAGTTTGGGACTCTCAGAACGGGGAGATCATCACGAACATCGACCGCGGCGCGTGAGTGTCTTCAGTTGTCCTGTATTGCTAAAATATCTACACAGTTGTCAGTAATTGCAGTGATACCACAGAGTACTAATATTACTTGTGCCTGCGCTATTAGCGCTGAGCGCAAATTGGTGGTCTCAAGTATCGTCCGAATTATCACGGGCCGCAGTTTTAGTAAAACGCATAATCTGTGCGTGAGTTTTCGCTTGTTGTACGGCGCCGACCTTTTGAACCTGTCAATTTTGAGCAGTTGTCGCAGCATTGCAGCTGTCGTTAAAACAAGCTCATATTAGTCATAGTATCACTCAGATGATGGAGCGCAAATTTGGTCCACGAACAAAGACTGAAGTCTATTAATACTACTTAGCACAAACTTAAGCTACGCGTTACTCTTGTCACTGTCGAACAACTATGAAACTACAAGTACAAAATAGATACGGGAACAAGTTTAAGCCAAAGCACAAGAAAAGTAATGTTCATAAATTTTAGCTTATTTTCTGCTAAATGGCATTGAAAAAATCTGAAAACACTAGTTTGAATATTGATACTAACTTATTACTTTATAAACCTATCATTATTCCATAAGTAGTAAACCCAAACTGTAGGGCAAAAGGTTTACATTCATCTTTATTTCTTTCAGCTTCTTCAAGCTGCAAAAAGACCTGTATGAAAAGGTTTCAAAGAAAACTAATTTAACATACGAGGCACGTGAAGGTACGGTCCCTCATACATAATTATTTAAGTCCCTAATTTTGAATTCAGAATATCTGAATAACATAAACTCAATGTCATATAAGACATAGTTTAAATTCCATTGCAACAGATTTTTTGTGCTTATTTTATTATCAATTGACAAAAAAATACTTAAGTTGCTTACTTGAATCTTAAGTTGATTAATAATAATTTTGAAGTAATTAATTTGATTAATTAATTGACATTACATGTAACTTGTAATCTAAGATTATGTTTTCTAGGTTAATATTTAATAGCCTGAATGAGGTATTTAATGTATTTAAGATGCTGTTATTTTGTTTTTAGTAAATCACAGTCCTGAAACATCTCCAACGAGTGAGGTAAGTGGTCGTGATTTCTTTATAAGATAGAAACAAAGTAAGATGTCTGCTAGTAACACTGATTTCGGTTAATAGGCGACTAATAGCAACGAAGTAAGTTTTTAGGGTTCCATACCTTAAAAGGAGAAACGAAACCCTTATAGGATCACTTCGTAGTCCGTCCGTCAGTCTGTCTGTCAAGACCCTTTATCTCGGGAACGCGTGGAGGTATCGAGTTGAAATTAAAACGATATACACAAGTCTAAAATGTCATGAAGCTGCGAAAAAAAACAAACTTCTAAGTTGACGTGAAAAAAGATACGGCCGTTTATGCCGCTAAACGTATATCGACACTCTTCAAGGAAATCAAAAAACTCTACGTATTTATTTGTACTAAAAAAAATAAGTTTGTTAAAACACAAGATTTTGAGAAAAAAATGACTTTTTATTTTTTTAATTGTTCCACAACTTCAAAAAAAATTCCTGAGTATAGAGGAGTATAAAAAACATTTTCTGACGAATTTTGCTGAGTGACATCTTTCAAAAGGCTAAAAAAAGATAATAATTACCTTTCCTCCGTTAAAAAACGGCTTTCCGTTTGAGAATCATGATCATATGATTTTTTCATGTTTTGAACTCGTAAGAATTAAAAAAAAATCATCATTGAATAATTCCGAATTCTAATATAAAAATAAAAATAATTTCTAAAAAACAGGTTCTTTGATATTCTCGAATACCGTTTCAAGTTAAAGAGCTAAAAATTGATGTGAATTATTTTCATTCGACGCCAAATCGACCCCTTAGGGGGTCGATGAGTCAAAAAAGCCATGGGGCAGAATTCTTATGTTAATCCGGCTTTGCCCTTTGGCAAGTAATACCATCTTATACTAAAAGTATACGGAAAAATCTGAAAACTGTACATTTATAATTAAATCATTAAAAAGAAATGATATTTAAGTAATTAAAAAACGATTTTTAATAATTTGCACTTACAAATTTGTACGGAACCGTCCGTGAGCGAGTCCGACTCGCACTTGCCCGTTTTTTTTTTAATTCAGTGGAATAATTATCTTAAATTAATAAATGTTAACGAGCTTTGTCGTGGTTTAGGATAATTCCGGGGGAGATGGCCGTACAGGAGAGATAGCCAATAGAAAAAAAAATCAAATTATTATTCATAGCACTACTTTAATTTAGGTCGATTCGTTTTGGCACGGGCAACAAATGTTAGTGGAATTTATTGCAAAAAACATATGGAAAGTTGAGTAATTTTACTTTGTTTTTTTTAGCACGTTCGATTTGATCTTAGGAATTGACACATTAAATAATCACAAGAAGTTTTGAAAGTTTGGTCCGTATTTATATTTTCTTTTGAAGTAACAAACTTTCTAGTGTTGTAACCTCAATATTAATCACAATACTGAGGAGCTACTTTCATTTACTTTATTTTGTTTAATACTTTAATTAATGTGGCCATCTCACCCGGACAATCGGGAGAGACGGCCATAGTATTTAACCTTTTGACCGCCAGAGTCATGTATAGATGACAAACCAAAACGTGCCCAGCACGCCACGGTCAAGATACCGTGACAAACTTTTAAACGTAAATAAAACTCATAAAACGACATTGTTTGTTTTTTAACCGACTTCAAAAAAAGGAGGAGGTTATCAATTCAACTGTATTTTTTTTTATGTTTGTTACCTCATAACTTTTGACTGGGTGAACCGATTTTGATGATTCTTTTTTTATGTGCTTCCCGAATGGTCCCATTTTAATTTGGTTCCATTTGGACAATGGGGTCTATGTGAAAACCATATAAGTCTTAAATTTGCATTACGTATTTGCGCGAGAAATGAACGAATAACGCGATTAAATTAGTGCGGGGTATCTACCATAACTAAAAGTTAAAAATAAAAACTTTTAACAAAAAAAAAACAACCGACTTCCTTAAAAAAAAACACTACAAAGTCAAAAATAACTTTAATTTCGGAAGTCGGTGGCAAAAAAACTTAAATACAGATCCTTAGACACCGACTTTCGAAATTAAAGTTATTTTTGACTTTGTACTGTTTTTTTTAAGGAAGTCGGTTGTTTTTTTTTTGTTAAAAGTTTTTCCTTTCCTAATTATGTTCCTTGACTCATCCTAATTTATATTAGTTGAACTTCTTTCTTTATATTTCATCCATATTGACATAAGATGGCAAAAACGAACACCAATTATAACGTTCGAAAAACATAGTGCCCTCAGCGCCACAGTCATGACACGTAGAGATGTAGCTAGCAATCAATTTAACAAGAATATCGACATCGACGGTAACCTACGTTATATTCAATTTCTTTAAATTTTTCAACAATATATAAATAAAACTTCTGATATTGAATTTGAATGATTCAGGAATCATGAAAATTATGTAAATATTATTAAAATACTGAACTATTTGCTCATTAAATGTCGGTGTCAGTTGATTATCGATAAATTATAATGAGTGTAATGCCCATCGCCACCATACTGTCATATTGTCTGTGCCTGGAGCGCCAGAGTCATCTAATCCTGACAATCCTATGACGTCACATGTGGTCGATTTGTAAATAGAGCTGTTCCTTTACATGTATCAGTAGTTTGATCTCATTACTTTATTATTCTGAACGACTTTTTTTTTGTGGGTGGGAAATCATCAAATGACGTCACACGCTCTGGGTGGAGCGGAAGGGCGTGTCAGACTTTTACTGACTAAAACCCACCCGAGTTCCTTCATTGCTTATGCTAGGACCACGGTAACTCTTTGTAACAATTTCGCTACCCCGGCAGGATTCTGAACGACTTAAAATCTCATATTAAAATATTCGTTTATCATGTCAATACATTTTGTGAGATCAGTATCAGTCATCGGAATATACATCCTTGTTTAACGATACTATTGTGTTTTAAGTAAACTGTTTTAAATAAAACTACATAGTGAAGTTCAGATTTTGTAATTAAAAAGAGAATAAAATTAATGTAAATCATTTCAAACCGCCACAAGCTTGGCTGGCGTGTCATAAAATAAACACGGATCCGATTGAGGTTTATTTGAACTAAGTTTCGGTTGTTTCCAAGGATAATATTGTCCCTTTCTTTGTGTTTATTATAATACTAGCTTCTGTCCGCGACTTCGTCCCCGTTAAATTTCTTGTTCCCCCGACCCTTCCCGCCGCGTTGAATCGCCTACCCGTGCGAATTTCCCCGTTTTTGGAACATTTTTCATTACTGCTCCGCTCCTCTTGCTTGTAGCGTGATGTTATATAGCCTTCCTCGATAAATGGGCTACCCAACACAAAAAGAATTTTTCAAATCAGACCAGTAGTTCCTGAGATTAGCGCGTTCAATCAAACAAACAAACAAACACTTCAGCTTTATAATATTATTAGTGTAGATTTGTACTTACAAATCTTGGGTATAAAAACTTCGTTTAGTGATTAAAACACAAATTCATTTGAAGATTTAAATTTGCTTTCTAGGTGAAAGCAAATTTAAATCTTCAAATGAATTTTCGTCGTATTCTGATAATTATATATCTACAGTAAATGGTATTTATTTCAGCTGAGATATCATCAGTACCTATGTGGCGGTACATTAAGGCATTATTACTGGTTGTTCTTTCAGAGAAACTTAAATCTATATAAATAAAAATGAATGTTGCGAAATCGGTAAATTTTTTTTGTATGTGCCTTACGTCCTTCGAAAGGTTATAATAATTATAAAAAAAATGCGTGGACAATAGTAAAAACAATACTTTTATTTTTCACATAAAAAATATACATACGATGCGACGGGATGGGTGGGGGGAGCAATAAATATAACGCGGACGAAGTCGCGGGCAGAAGTAAGTTGTATTAAATAAAAATGCTGCTACTGTATCTAAAAAGCGAAACCATTAAAAAAAAAAAACTCTTATTATTTCGATATTATTCATAAATATCGGATGCGCACCTCTAGAGCAGAAGCGGGCAAATTAAGAAAAGCCGGGCCAGCCACGCCAGTGTCATCATACAGTGACAAGAAAGTACGTCATGACTGAACATAGTGCTGTGATGTTATTGCCTTGCTTTTATCGACTGTTGTTTTGAATTGTGGATTTAACGCCGAAACTGTGACACATATCGTATCATTTCTGTCATAAAAGACAAAGTGGGATGAAATAAAACTCCTTTATTATATATTTCTTGTATTAAAAACATACTATATGTTAAAAAAATAAATGGTTAGTGCTTTATCGATATAATATTTCGTACTCACTACTATTTTGTAGGTATGAAAGGATGAATTTATAGCTTGGTGCTGAGGGCACGATTTTGCTTTTTTGTCGTGGCGCTCAAAAGGTTAAGGGAGAATAGCCTTACAATTTTTAATTTTGCTTACGCCTATTTTGAAATGCTAGAGGATTCTCAGTGTTAATAATTGCAGAGGTTATGGTGATTATTATTACAGAACACAGTTAGCTGAAGATTGAATACATTGCAATACTTGCATGTTTTGGGCGCATGAAAACTGCACCGAGTATGAGGACATAACGAGTATGTGACAGTGGCGAAGGGTGATTTTATTAGAGAGGTAAGCCGGAGCAAAAAATATGCTTACCTAGGCCGGACATGGCGCACGTAGTCCAGTTACTTAAAATCTGTGACTGACTTCCTGGCTTCAGTCTTCTACAAGCAGATGTCTTCAATCCACCTTTACTATACATGTAAGCACTGGTGATTGAAACAGTGTCTTGCAAGTATAATAAAAGCGGCTTTGAAAAAAGCCGTTTGTGGTGTGATCAGTGTGATGATGTTGACGTATGATGTCTACTAGAAAAAACTACTTAACTACAAGACTACTGACTTATTCTACTTATAATACTACTTATACTCTAAAGCTATTCGTCTATTCTTTAGTACAAAGTGCGCTAAGACATTATCATAAAAGCCGAGATGATTCTTAATTTTTAACAATAAATGTTTTTCTATAGAAAAAATGGCTAGATCAGATAATCGTTCTTGTTTTTGAGAATTACGCATGTACGTATGAATTCGCTTCAAAGCCGAAAACGACCTCTCCGCGGATGCAACTGTAACGGGAATTGTCAAAAATATACTACACTAGCTTCTGCCCGCGACTTCGTCCGCGTTAAATTTCTTGTTCCCCCGACCCTTCCTGTCGCGTCGAATCGCCTACCCGTGCGATTTTCCCCGTTTTTGCAACATTTTTCATTACTGCTCCGCTCCTCTTGGTTGCAGCGTGGTGTTATATAGCCTATAGCCTTCCTCGATAAATAAGCTACCCAACTCAAAAATATTTTTTCAATTCGGACCAGTAGTTCCTGAGATTAGCGCGTTCAATCAAACAAACAAAGTCTTCAGCTTTATAATATTAGTATAGATAATGTTGTAATTTGTGGAAAAGTATCACACAATAATGAATTATGACCTAACCTAATTACGTGTTTCTTATTTTCAAAACTTAGGACTTACCACAAATTACTAATTGCGAACGCACAGTTTCACAACAAACTCACAATTATCAAATTCTTATCGTGCGTTATTAGACTAATAACTTATATGAATACAACGAAATAAATGCTAATTAACCACAAATATCAACAAAATAAAAGGTTTGTTATAAGGCTATAATTCTATTGACGTCAATGGTCAAACAAACATTTAAAATGACAAAGTACTTTCGCGTCGAGCGGGCGGGGCTCAAGGGGGCGGGGGAAGGGCCCGAACACTTACGAAATTCAACGAAAGGACGATATTGCTACTCCAGTTCGTTCGGATAACCCGACGTCTAGTGGCTTGCCAAGGCCTCTAAAAAGTATGTGGCACGTGACCTGAAGTGACGTCATGACGAGATGATCTTGTATAGAAATTGATTTACTTCATAAGCCGGCGTTGTAAGCGAGATCACTGCAGAAAAATCTTGACGCGCTTTAAATGTTTTGTTTTCGTTGGAATATAAAGACAAATATTTTTTATGTAGGTTGGTTTTGGAATACTTTAATTTTATGGTGTAAGATTAAATACATTCAGTGTGATTATTAAACACTGCTGAGAACTCCTGACTGTCATAATTTCGTAAGGGAAGCCGACAGGAATGGGCTTATTAGTTACCTGCGCCACTGGTATGTGACATCTTACAGCGGTAATAAGAAAAAAAGGAGTTAATCGACCTCAAGGGGAAAGGCAAAAAGAGTTCTGGCCATCTCCACCAAATACTATAGCCATCTCTCCCGGACATTCTGGAAGAGATGACCAATCCCAGTATTTTTTTAAATTTTATAATTACAGTGTTTGCATTCTTTAACGTGATTAATCGTTAATGGTTGATATAAGAGTAATAAATAAAGTTTATGTTCTATATTAATTCGATGTTTTGTTCATCATAATTCCTTCAGAATAGAGTCTTAAAGTTACTATGGCCATCTCCCCCGGAATTACCCTATATATTTCTGGGTAGTGGACTGACTCCTTATACTATCAGATCCCGATACCCTAACGCATAATTTTGTTTTTGTTCCATACCGTAGTGTATCTATTCCATAGATACGTAAACACTATCTCATGCACACAAGCGGATGCAACTGCTGTCAATAATGTCATCTGTCAGTCAGTAGCATGGCGGGAAACAGAGGCGGACAAGCAGGTTTGCACGGTCGCGCTTGATGTGGTGATGAGCCAGTGAAGTGATATTATTCAACTTAAATACGGAATCAACAGGATTCTACACATACTACTGTATTTTTTTATTACACTTTGAGAAAAATTGTCGTAGTTTATATACGTGACTTAATATCATTAAAAATTGAGAACCAAACAGAAAATAAATCCATAGATTTAAATCGTCACGTTTCCGTTTTATTGACATTTGAACAGTATTGCTTCGCTCTTTATTACTGAAAATCGTATCTATTGTTTCATGCGGTTGTGTGAACTCACTCTTCATAGTACGTGCAGTTTTGCGCGACTGAAGTACGTTGAGGGCAAATCTCATAATTTCAACCTTTTCCCAGAACGTGCACAGACTCCGCAAAGGGTTGAGCAGTTACCTGAGCGGTCTGCGATTTCGGGCGGTGCGACCGCGTGACTCACCGCGCCACCTCTCCACCGCCGAAACCACCAAATATGATTTCGCAAAAAATTACAGGTAATGTATAAACATAAAAGAAAGTTAAAGAGAGTCAAAGTTATAAAAGCAGATGCAGAGTATAAACTCTGCGTCTGCTTTTATAAGTTTCAATCAAGATATCTGGACAAACTTTTACAGATCATAGTACTCAAGGATATGAACAACTTTCACTATAGCATCAACAGTGAAATGTGAATTTGCCTATCGGTTTTACAACACTCATCCGATCGAGATTGATCGAAAGGATTTGAGATTAGGAGAAGCTGATTGACAATTTTCTTACTAGACGATCCAATGGATCCGCGTTGTCCAATAAAGTTGATCGACCAGCTGGCTTTGTGACGTCACTTCACCTAGAACAAACTATGGACAGCGTTTAACTGCCCATATTAACTAGAACTTTAAAATAATCACTTTATTATAAATTGGGTTTATAGTGATTCGGCAAACTGCCCATTAACTTATAAAAAAACGTTTTGCCGTGCAAACTTATTATAAACATATTAAAACTCCCAAAATAACTGAGAATTATCATATTTCAGAAACTTATACTGCGGCGACGAACAAGACGTTTTATATAATTGTTACGAGGCTAAAGAAAATGTGGATACTAGTAATTTAAATATAAGTAATCAAGATTTATTAAATAAAAGTGTTACGAATAGTGATGATAGTGCAGAAGACATATTCGTATTTAATTCAAGTGAACACTCTGTAAATAGTGTACCTATTAAGTGTAATGATAAGTTGACAATAAGTGACAATGGGCCCACAGTTGAGGAGGACAGTAGGGAAGACATTGTGAGTAATTTAGACTGGAGAGGGAAGGCGATCAAAGAATCTCCTGTGTGGTGTATGGACTTTTGTAACGATCTTATTATATTGGGTTGTGCTGACGGACGACTCGAGTTCTGGGAAGCCAGCTCTGGGAAGCTCATGGTAAAGTATTACAATTATTTGACATAGACAAACTATATATATGACTGGCCTGTTAGTCTAGTGGTTAGTGACCCTGACTGCTAAGACTGAGGTCGTGAGTTCGATTCCCACCCAGGACAAATGTTTGTGTGATGAGCACAATCATTTGTTCTGTGTCTGGGTGTAATTTATCTATTATATGTATGTATTTAGAAATATATAAGTATGTATATCAGTTATCTGGTTACCATAGTACAGGCTCTGCCTAGTTTGGGATCAGATGACGTTGTGTTGGATGTCCTAAGATATGATTATAAGATATTATTATTATATCTCCGAAGATATTCTTGGGCACTATGTGCGCCATTTTATCCATTTGTGCAGTGAAAAGTGCATTACTTTTATGCCTATGACATGTTTTAATTTTGTAGGAAATACTACTGTACTTGGCTTCTGTAAAGTTCGTTCTATACAGGGTCAAATTAAATTAACTTTCGAGATTCCGCAGACTTCATGTACGCACAGCTGCAAAACAAGATATACATTTCCAGTATAAGCTGACATCTCATTCTACCAAAGGCATGTACAATACGAAATCAGCTAAAACTGGCAATGTATAGCTCGACCTGTAGTCGTGTGTACGTCTGACGAATTCCCGCCATCATGTATTTTGACATAATATCACAAAATAATTGCACAAATGTTTGTCACAGCATGATTGGAGCGTCAAAATAAGTAAGTAGCAGTGTATGTTCCTGCCAGGGTCGCGAGATTTGTTTGGAAGAGTTACTGTGGCCCTGGCATATAGGCAATAGAAGGAACACAGGTGCGTTTTAGTCAGTAAAAGTCTGACTCGCCCTTCCGCTCCGCCTAGAGCGGGAGACGTTATTTGAAGATTTCACACCCATAAAAAAAGCCTTCTTGTATTTTGAAAATTTTCAGTTTAAGTGGCATATCCACAAAACAATGCAAAAATGTTTATCAACAGTACCCCCTCGGCTGTGAAATATCAAAACTCAGTATCTGCATAAAACTACATTTTACAGGAGAGCCGAATAAAGATTTCTGATTTCTCTAAATCGGTTCGGTCGGGTCGGTTTCCAACTTTGTGTAACTTCGTATTTGACTAATTTCTGGGAGTGTTTGCTAGCCTAGTATGTGAAAGGTGGTCTATAAGGTCGAAAAATGCAAAAACACCCGTTTTAAAATAAAATTCAGATACTAGGTTTTGAAATAGAACAGCCAATCAGCATCAGTGGGTCGTCAGTACTCACTACGAGTGTGTGTGTCGCGTGTTGCAGTGCGTGTGGGTGAGCGCGGAGGCGCGCGGCGGGCGCGGCGCCACGCACGTGCGCGCGCTGGCGGGCGCGCGCCGCGTGTGCGCCGCCTCGCTGGCCGGACACCTCACGCTGCTGCGCCTCGACGCGTACAACGCCGCCTCGGGCGCGCACGTCGACTGGCAGTTCAGCACGGCGCATCGACGCAGTCAGTGCACACCACCTTTTTAATCTGCGCTTACGATTTGTATTAGTTTCAACATTCCCAATTTTTTTGGGGTCGGCACATCGTGCCTTTTTCTTCCTAAATGGAAGGTTCCTATTATTCATCATTTCCTTTTCTCACAGTAACTTCATTTCTTGCCATGCCATTATTCACACAGCCCAACCATCGTTCTGAAAGCCAATACAAGGTGAAGGACAATACGTTACAATAAGTGATATTGAACAGTGGTGGCCCAGTGGTATCGGCCCCGATTTACGAGTAGTAGATCATTAGTTCGAACGCAAGCAGGTACTTTAATTTGTGTAAATTATTTCGTCAATACTCCTCTCAAAACGGTGAAAGAAAACATCGTAAGGAAACTGGCATGTCTTAGAACTAAAAATTCTAAAACGTGACATCCAACACGCACTGGACCCGCGTGATGGATTATGGCCCTTTCTCTCTTACCGAGAGAAGGCCTGTGTCCCAGCAGTAGGAACTTTATAGGCCGCTGATGATGATTCATCATTCGAAAATCACTTCCTTTCTTGCCATATCATCATTCACATTTCACACAGTCCAACCATTGTTTCTTCGATCTACTCTTATAGTTGCTTTATTAGCCTCGCATTGTGTTTAGTTTCCACTATTCTCCGGATCCATCTGGACTAGTTGGCGCGCCAGCACGATGCAGATGTTTTAAATAGAAAAGCGATCTTCGATCGACCGATGTCAATAGAAAATATCGCAACCTTTTTACTCTTCACAAAAATTAACTAGATATTTTTATATTCCAACAAAAGACTATCACTGTTTTTTTAATTGATAATAGTTTACTAAATATTGTAGTTTAATCCTAAATTGTGTTTAATCACTTCTGCCAACATTGCTGTTATCCCGCAGCCATGGTTTTCGTACCACAGTAACCGTTTATTGCTCTGTCCAGCGCACAAACGCACGGGCTCGGCCGGCTCGCTGCGCGTCGCACAGGCACCGGACGCCGAAGCCATGCGCGCCAGGATGAGCTTCTCCTATGAGACTGACTACAGCGACGGAGAAGGTAAGCTATTAAACACCAGTCTCACCGCCGCCGACGACAAACAGAGGCTATACTTCGACTTAATCGTATTCAGTAACTTGACAGTTGAAGAGTCAGATTTTGACAAAATAAAAATATTGACGTGGTGTAAGAATGAACAAAATTGAATGAACGTGGACTAATGTACTTACATGCAATTTTTTTTTATTTCGTCAACAAGTTATTGAATTTATTTTAATAACTCGTCGACTAAAGTAAAAAAAGGTAGAATGACATGACTTTTATATTTAGTTTTGTATCTATTAGAAGTTACTCAATACGATTAAAATTCGAAGTATAGTTATCGACTATTTTCTCGCTCTAGAAAAGTACACAAGATTGTAGGTCCCGAGTAGCCATGAAAATTGCCGGCAATATTGCCAAAGTTGCCAAGACTGCCGGGAATGTTTCCAAACTTGCCGGCAACATTGGGCAAGAAACGTATAAATAGAAAACAACTTTTACTATTATAATTGATTAGTAGAATAAAATTGCGGTATGCAGGATGGTAGTTGTTATGCTTATCTATAATATCCAACCTAAAATTTTCGTTTTTACATTTATTTACTTACTGATAAACTAAAGAAAAGAAATAAGCTATCCATGATTGTTCATTGGTGATGAAACCATAACTATTTTAGAGATATCGTATTTATTTTTCTTTTACGTTCTTATAATTTAACTGCACTTGAATGTAAGAAAGTATATATATATCTATATGTATACATATCTGTATGTATAGAAGGGTCAAACCTTGCAAGACGATTTCATCAGCAACAACAAGTTGATGTTTTTAACCGATTTTAAAAAGGAGGTTTTTTATTTGATATTAATGTATGTATGTTTGTTTGTTTGTTTGTTTACGATTTTCTCAAAAGGTACTGATCCGATTTTGAAAATTCTTTTAATGGCATGATTTGTGCAGTGGTTAAGCGACTAGTTTGGGGTACGTAGTATTCAAGATTTAAGCTATCGTAAATCAACATAGGTAAGGGTACAAGAAGTCCGTCATGGGATCTGGAGGCAAAGGTCCTCGCACACATGTGGAAGTGGCGCGAGGAGGCGAAACGCTGGGACAAAACTCCGCTGCTGCGACGAATCGTGGCACGGCGGACAGAGCTCCCGTAGGGTCTCATGGCACCATGGCGGGTACGATTTTCGCAACCCAGCGCTGGGCACGCCACAATTGCGGCGGTAAGGTCCCCTCTTTCAGGAGTGGATAGAGTGGCGCCACGGCATCCTCACCCTCCGCTTGACGCAGGTTCTCACCGGGCATGGGTGCTTCAGGGGGTTCCTGTTCAGGTTAAAGCGCGAGGAAACGCCCGGGTGTTTCCATTGCGAGGATCGTCTGGAGGACACGGTAGAAGTGTGCCCTGCCTGGGCACCGCCGTGTCCTCGTGGAGGCGATCGGTGGCGGCGAGCTCTCACGTCCGGCCCTGGTGCGAGCCATGGTACGGAGCGAAAGGGCATGTGAAGCCGTCAGCTCCTTCTGCGAAGCAGTAATGCTCGCGAAGGAGGAGGCGGGGCGCGTGAGGAAGTGGCAGTCTCTGCGCCCTCACTTCCCTAGTTGAGCCCGCTCCAAGAGCGGGAGACGTCATTTGATCAACATCAGACAATGGTGCCGATTCTGTTGTACACCGAACTAAACTATCTCTAATCTATCTCTAAAATGCTTTACTTTTGGCTATGAGAATTGTAACGCTATTCTGCAAGAAAAAATCTCTAAATTAAAAATTTAAAAATAATTTTGATACGACTAAAATCGAATTTAACAGCCGCGACTCAACGTGGTATTTTTTTTTCTTTTGGCTTCAACGTGGTACTTGTGTGCGCTACGCAATGAATTATTTGAAGGGCAGCCTGGACGTGTTTTATACGGAATTTTTCACTTTTTGTTTGAAAAAAAAAAAATATTACCCACGTTTTGAGATTTAAATGTGCAGGGGTTTATTAAAGGGGGTCGAAAATTTCATTATTTTTGCGATAGGATACGCCATTTTCGAGATATAAGCAAAAGAAAAGAAAAACAAAAAATACAGTACTGTTTTTGCACGTGAATGAATGAATTTTAGGTCATGACCACTAGTTTTATTTCACACCTTTTTAATCGCTATTAAAAATAGTCAGATTTAGTTAAAATAAATTATTATAGTCAACATTTTTAGTGAAAACCGGCAAACTCAGAATAGCAAAATTGTCATTTTCACTAAACTAATAACTCAGTGCAATCTTAGTGCTGTCAAACTAAAATATATTTAATTTGTGTCACTTTAGTCTATAAAGTCAGTACAGTATAAGTCAGTAAAAAAAATAGCAAAAGTAGTGTCAAAATAATTTTTAAATTTACTTATTTTTTTGCAGAATAGCGTTACAATTCTCATAGCCAAAAGTAAGGAATTTTAGAGATAGTTTAGTTAGTTTAGTTCGTTGTAAAACAGAATTGGCACCATTGTCATGGAGAGTACGCGGCAGCAAAACGGTGGCGATCACGATAGTCAATATGAATGAATTTTTAGTTTTTATTAAATGCTAGTGTTATTTTTAAAAAATACTTAACACATTAAATTCTCCGGCAGATGGAAGAAACAATAGACCTAAAACTCACGTACCTATCACAAGAGACCAATCTCGTTTCGTTCAACAGAGCGTAGATCCTATAACCACCTTCCAACTCCATCATCAGGTTGGCACACAGTCATCATAACATTGCGTTCTCACCAGATATACATAGATATGTATAATTTTAGCGCTATCAGACTTCAGGAAATGATTAAAATCGATTTTATTTCAAACAGGAAGTTCTTGATGACAAGATGAAAATATTTACAAAATAACACTACACAGTTGTGTGATTTATATCTACTTTATTTGGTATCAATACCCTCTTTCTTTTTGTATAAAATGTTTAAGTGATATTCTCAAAAAAGTATGGGTTCAGCTATCATGAAGTTACCAGTGGCATAATTTAACTTTATCTTCACATATAAGCATGGATAATTAAAAAGTAATTATAATTATGAATTAATAATACAGGCTTACTAATAATACCTATAATTACACCATTACATAAAACCTCACGAGCGCACAAACTTTGAAAATGGCATTTGAAAAACCCTATGTAATCTGGCAACTTTGGCAACATTCCGGCAATATTGCCCAATATTGCCGGCAATATTGGAAACTTTCCTGGTAACTTTCGGAAACATTCGGCAATTTTCATCCCTAGTCCCGAGTCAGTAAAAGAGATACCAATATATTGTATTAACATTTGATCGCGAACTGTGCTGTGTTCTGTGTGTCACACCCGGGACGAGAACTCTGTCCTTACTCTCTTGTCGCTTCTCGCTAGTCACCGACTGTGGAATATGTGTCTTACAGTTATTGCATATTTTGCAATTAAATCAATTGAATTTATCTCCGATAAAGATCGGATACTTGCTTGTGTATGGCAGTCATAGAGATAGGCCTCTTCTCTAGACTGTTGGACATAGGTCGACGGTCTTTCGGCTCAACAATGATGATGGTGATGGAGACATTATCATGTGGTGATAATAGAAAACTGCCTATATCGTAAATACTAGGTAATTGCTGATTAAAGACCCTCTTTGATAAATTCATTTCCTGTGTGACTACGCAATATTTTTGAGAGACATCGTCTGGCAGATTCAGCTTGTATCGGTTACAAATTATTAAAAAATAAAATATTAGAAATCTCTAGAACCCGTTTTTATACCTCAAACGAGGTTATGGTTCACTATACGAAATATATTTATAAGTGTCCTAGCAGTGACTACACTAAATATAATTTCGTAACCGATAACTATATCGGTACCTAAATATTGGGTCTACCGGAAAGTTCTGTCGGATCTGGCAGTACATAAAGGTTTGTCTATTTATTTCTAGATGCAATGGGTTAAAAACATTGAATTATATTGCGTCACAATTTCTTCGATATGTATTATAAATAGACGTGTTGCACATTAATTTAGCTAGAGTAGCCGCGGTGTCAAGATGAGTGTCAACAATAAAGTTCATCTAAGGCATTGTATACTTTACGAGTTCCAGAAAGGCAATAACGCTGCTACCGCCTGTAAGAATATGTGTAGTGTTTTTGGGCTCGACAGTGTCTCTGAACATACATGTCAAAGATGGTTTGAGAGATTCAGAAAAGGGGATTTAAGTCTTAATGATGAACCTCGTTCTGGAAGACCATCCTTAATTGATGACGACCTTTTGGAAGCGATTTTAAGAGGAAAGCTATTTCTTACATCATCAGATATTGCATCGTGACTAGGCGTAGCACAGCAAACATTTCTGACCATATTCATAGGTAAGGATATATACTTAAATATTCCCAGTGGGTACCGTCGGAACTATCGGAAAAAAACTTGGCAGAGAGAATAACGGTATGTTCTTCACATCTTAATCGTTACAAAACTGAACCACTTTTGGATGGATTAGTTACAGGCGATGAAAAGTACATTGTCTACAATAACGTATCAAGACGGAAAGTTTATTTCAAACCAGGAGAACCTGCAACTCCTACGCCGAAATCAGATTCACACCAAATAAAACAGCTGTTATGTATCTGGTGGGATTACAAGGGACCTTTGGGTTTTGAATTGCTACGGCCAAAGAAAACTATTCCCACTGAAAAATATTGCAATCAGTTAAGTAAATTAAATGAATCAATTAAAAATCACCGACCTTATATGGCCAACAGAAAGGGTGTGATCTTACACCACGATAATGCGAGGCCGCATATTTCAAAGACAACTCAACTTAAAATATCTGAACTAGGGTGGGAAGTCCTCACTCATCCTCCGTACTCCCCAGATATTGCACCATCAGATTTTTATTTATTTCGGTCGCTAAGCGCAAGTTTAAAAGGAAAAACATTTAAAAATGAAGGAGAGGTTTCAGCAGCAGTTGAAAGTTTTTTGGCATCAAAAGATACAAAATTTTACAGGAATGGCATTTATATGCTAGTAGATAGATGGAAGAAGGTAGTAGAAAATCAAGGACAGTATGTAATTGACTAAAATATAGATAACTGCATTAAAAATTAATCACGACTTTTATTTACAAAAACCGACAGAACTTTCCGGTAGACCCAATATATTTGCTAAAATACCAAATTGACCTCGTGTTTCTACTGTATGTTTTTATTTCTTGGCTTACCTGATTTTAATTGGTTACCCATCACATTTTTGACCAAAAACACACACAGACACACACACACACATACACACACACACACATACACACACACACACACACACACACATACACACACACACAGACATACACGCACACACCCGCACGCACACACACACAGACATCATATTGGTGATTGGTGAGCGTCTACTTGTTATGTAATGCCTTCATTAGATGAGCCTTCAATGTCATGTGACTAGTGGTTTGATTCTTGATATTTTTAGTTTGATTATTCTACCATATAAAAATTCATAAGGTGTTTGACTTGTAACGCTGTTTGCGGCAGATAAAGATATGTTACAACAAGTGCCGGCTAACAGATTGATGGTTATAGAGGTGGTGTGCGTGAGGATAGCGCAGTGTCGACCGCATCAGCAGCCCATCACTGAGATGCAGTCCGAGGGAGGGCGCATCGTCACCGGCGCGCAGGACCACGTGCTCAAGGTACTTCAATATCACTCTCATCATTAACAGCCTATATTGTTCCCTCTGCTGGGACACAGACCTTCTCTCGGTGAGAGGGAGTGGGCCATAATCTACCACGCGGGCCCAGTGTGGGTTGGTAGATGTCACATCTCTTCGAATTTTTGGTGTTAGGACATGCCGGTTTCCTCACGATGGTTTCCTTCACCGTTTTGAGAGCAGTGGAGAAGAAATAATTTACACACAATAAAGCAGCTGCCTGGGTTCGAACCCACGACCTCGTAAGTCGGGGCCGATACCACTGGGCCACCACTGTTCAATATCATTCATTGTAACGTATTGTCCTTCACAAGTGATTGATCCGGTTCACTAATGTTTCACCAAAACACCATTGACAAATTTTTAGTTTACAACCAACGTTTGGTATACTATTTATTTCACAAACAACTTATTCCGAAAATGTTTTATTTTATAAACAAAATGTGCCGGATGATATTTATTCATTTATGCATTTTTCATGTAATATTTAGATTCTTTTTGAAAAATGTCGTTTATACTAAATATCATTTTATAATCTAGTCACAAAGTGATCATGACGATAATGTTTTGCATAATTTTATTTCTATATTTTATTCTACCTCTCTAAAATCTAGTCGTTTCTGAATAAAAATTCCAAACGTTGTTTTATGAGATAAAATTAAAAATAAAATGAATTGTTTGTCAAATAATACGTTATTAAAAGATAGTTTATCGGATAATTATTTTTTTAAGTAAATTATTATACAAACTTGTTGTTGTAAAATGCTGAAATGACAAATAATGTTTTTGCCAATCGTTGCTTGTCAAGTAAAAATTTGTAAATTAATTTTTGGTGAACTGACAGGACACCGATTGGTCCCGTATCCTGTTGTAGCTTCGTTAGTATTAGAAACCTGAAACTCGCATGTACAGTCAGGGAAATGTATTTTTAACATTATGTAATGTGCCGTGTAATAGATACGGGCAAAAGTTAAAGTTGTGATTTGCAAAACAAGAACGAAAGTTAAATTTACTAAACGCTAGCGGGAATTGGCATCGGCATGTTCTAGAACCAAAACATCAAAGACATGTGATATCTAACGCACTGGACCAGCGTGTTTGATTACGGCCCACTCCCCCCACACCTAGAGGACGCCTGTGTCCCAGGATTGGGAACAGTATAGGGTACTTATGCGTTACGCTAACGGGAATTGTTCATTGTCTCGTTATTGTCTCTTCTTCACTAAACTTTAATCAGTTACCGCAACGCCTTTGTTATGACGAATAAAACATTTTCAAATTTAAAAAAGGTCTTATTCATGTATGACTGAATTCTGTGGAAAAGCGAGAGAGAGGCTTTTACCCTGCAGTGTGACAATACAGGCTAGTTAGATTAGACCGAATCATAGGGACTATTATTTATCGATCTTAGTGTCCAATGTAACCAGTTGAAAATGTATTTGTAATTCTAGAATTAGTACCTACTGTGATGGCATGTCAATTCATAAAATCTCGCAAACTCTTTCAGTAATGCAACTGAGAAATTCCCGTCATATTCACTTTGAAGGAGTATCACAAAGATCACTGAGTAGTAACTGGACATAACGGCAATTAGTTTGATTAGTTGGGAGGTAGCCAGTAATGTGTTCGTGTGTGTCAGGTGTTTTCCAGCGCTGACCTGACCCCGCTGTTCACGCTGCACGGTCACTGCGGCCCCATCACCAGCTGCTTCATCGACCACGCGACCCCGACCATCGCGGGCAGTGGCTCGCAAGACGGCCTGCTCTGCGTATGGGATTTACATACTGGTAGGTTACTACATATTGACAAACTTTAAGCTTTATCACACTGGTGACTTTTTTTTGGCTGGGAAATCGTCAAATAACGTCTCCCGCTCTGGGAAGAGCAGGAGGGCGTGTCGGACTTTTACTGACTAAAAACCACCCGTTTTCCTTCAGTTTCCTAAGCCAGGGTCACGGTAACACTTTAGAAAAAATCTCGCGACCCTGGTACATCACACTTGCGACTTGCGAGCGTGTTTTCAGTGAGGTGACTCATTAATGCGCTATGTGCCTAGTAAGCAGGCCACGTGTGCACAACGTGTCTGTCACGTTACGTCGTAACGAGAGCAATTATAAGAATACTATAGCTATAATAAGAAGAGCGAAATTATAAGAAAGGCCGATGGAGAATAAGCGAAACACATAAGAAGCTTGAATGCTATTGCTCTACTCTGAAGCCTAAATCGAGACTTGGCTAAATGACAGTAAAAGTGATGGCGAAATATTTGACTCCAGATACAATATTTATCGTAAAGAGAGCATAACAACCGTAAATAGCGGGAAAAGAGGAGCAAGTGTATTGATTGTTGTTTTGAAGTCAATAGACTTGCCCAGGATGTCAAACAGACATTGGTAAAACCTATAGGTCAGGCTGAGGACAGTCAAAGGGAAGATATGCCATAACTTAAATATCTACGCGGTTATCTGCCCTCTCCAGTTGAACATCGCACTCTTGACTATTTCCTTGTCATCTGTCATCGACAACACTGGCGACGAAACCTTGGTAGCTGGAGATTTCAATTTGAGATTCATTAACTGGGAAATAGACGAAACTCTTTCTCACACATTAATATGCTAGTGCAATGGGCTATACACTGATAGATTCAAATAATCTCTTTTAAAATAACGTTCGTTACTACTACGACTATTCTGAATGATAAGTTTC
This sequence comes from Aporophyla lueneburgensis, assembly GCA_932294355.1. Lineage (NCBI taxonomy): Eukaryota > Metazoa > Arthropoda > Insecta > Lepidoptera > Noctuidae > Aporophyla > Aporophyla lueneburgensis. Next base: position 24,535,187 of record OW028733.1, read on the forward strand.
TTCGGTGTTAAACGTCCTAAATGGGACATTAATATTATTAACACTTACTTCTCGTCGTAAGTTAACTAATTAATAAAAAGTCCTTGTAAACATCATCAATTTTATATTAACGCGGCAAATATTACGCCTGAATTCCCTAAAGGGAAGGTGACATCTATTGCACAGCTACGTTTTGGCTACAGAGATAAAAATACATCTTTCTTCTTTTTTCGCCAAAATTTTCTCACGCATCATAATACAACTTTTTCTAAAGCGTTTGGAAAAGTTTAATTGATTGATTTGGAATGTTATAATGAACCTTGGTCCTAGACCACATAAATGCTACATCCCAGTAGATTCCGGCAGGATAATTTGAGCCGATAAAGCCACTTTAAACTTGCAAGTTCAATCAAGTAAAAGTCATGAAGTATCAATGAAGTAAAAGTCAAATGCTCGCTTTGGATTGCCATACCATCCACATTCAGTTCAGTAGCAAATGTTTAAAAAGCACTATCACTTAAAAACATTTATGGCTATTGGGCGCCAAGAAAACTCTCAAAAATCGGTGGCAAGTAGTCGGTGATATGTAGGTTATTAAAACCAAATTGACTATCAATTGGCAAAAGTCGTGTTAGTAGCAAAGGTTCTCTTTGATAGCTCTTTCCTTTGGTGTAGTATCTTATGACTATTGTGTGCCAATAATTTCTTCACTTATGTGCCCAACTTGTTATCTATATAAGGTGTATCTATTCATACACGAAATATTTTAAGAGGTACACTTGTAGGTGGTAAAGAAGCTATAGAAGCAAAAAGAAAATGTTTATCTAAGCGTTTTTGAATTTTCGTAATTATTATAATTTTAAAACTGCGTGAGACGTTTTGCATAAAACCTTTACTCCAAATTCTATGAATGGCCCGCCTGACACTGCGAGGGCGGCGACCGGACGGCACGAACATGGCCGCGGTGTCTCGGGCCGTAAAAAATAAGAAGGAGCCAGTATTTCTCATGTGCGTCAAATTATTTATAAATATTAAATTTAGAAAAAAATACATTTAAAAAAAAATTTGTTCGTTGCTATAGCTTCTTTAATACCTACAGGTGTACCTCTTAAAATATTTCGTGTATGAATAGATACACCTTATATAGATTAAGATATAGTGACATATTTATAAGCCTTTTATTTTTGAATGAATATTATGTTATGTTATGTTATGTTATAGGTCCTTAACTCCGAACCGTCTAATAATTGGCAAAAGTCATGTTTGTAGCAAAGGTTCTCTTTGATAGCTCTTTCCTTTGGTGTAGTATCTTATGACAATTGTGTGCCAATAATTTCTTCACTTATGTGCCCAACTTGTTATCTATATAAGGTGTTTGTGTACACCTTATATAGATTAACATATAGTGACATATTTTTAAGCCTTTTATTTTTGAATAAATATTATGTTATGTTATGTTATAGGTCCTTAACTCCGAACCGTGTAATAATTGGCAAAAGTCATGTTTGTAGCAAAGGTTCTCTTTGAAAAGCTCTTTCCATTAGTGTACATATTGTGGCTAATGGGGGCCAGTAATTTTATGGAACCACCCGTGTGACTGTTATTGTTTAGCCTTTCAAAAGGTAGAGGATTAGGTTTGAAAGCTCTTTTGGGCTTGCAGATCCAAGACTTAATATATGCGAGAAAATTAATATTACCATCGATAGCAGAACTTACAATCCATATATTTTTTCTTTGGTTCACTTGCATTGCCTATATCTGAGGTTCTCACTCAATATACTTAAGGTAATAAATAAATACTACCGCATCACGAAACCATAAACAATTTCGAGGGGCCATTGTTGTTTAAATCATTTGTAAAATTAAAAACTTAGTTTTTATTTATTTGTCCTGCAATACACATACCTACTATACACATACACATACCTATTCACATTTCAAATGATGCAAACATAAACTCATTGGAGTTTTACCGTGCACCATAATCATCGACTACCTAATTAAGATAAAACAACAACATAAATACCTACCTACCACCTATCTACATAACTTAAATTAAAAAAACTAAGAAATTACGTCCAGGGTTATAAGCGAGATAGTTATCTATCACTATCTGTTACTTACGAGCGCACATCTGACCGATCTGGCAGTCCAAACAAGTGGATTAGTACTTAACCGAAAAAAGACATCACAAAAAAAAACTAGAGTGCTTTAGACCACACGACTGAAGTAAAACTTCTGACTGAGATGTATATATCGCACCTCCGATCAAATACAGTAATAACTTGAAAAATTCCAATTTCGTGTTTTCTTATTTAAAAATATCGCCATTTCTCACTTTATATTCTCAAAAAAAATCACAGCTGTAACTTCACTAATTCACCAATAGATTACAGATAGCACAGTTTTTTTTTTTTTTTGGATGGGAAATCATCAAATGACTTCTCCCGCTCTGGGCGGAGCGGGAGGGCATGTCAGACTTTTACTGACTAAAACCCACCCGTGTTCCTTCAATTGCCCATGTGCCAGGGTCACGGTATCTCTTTCGAACAATCACGCGACCCCGGCAGAGTTAGCACAGTATTACATTGCAATAAAGTTGTATGCACGGCGTTCGAAAGTGATCTCATATAGTGTGACATTACACGTTGTGACAGGTACCCGAGTTGGTAAGCTTTTGGTAAGATAGTGTAATAAATCGAAATACTACTGTACAAGTTGACTGGTGAGTACATCTTTGTTACTTACATATTTGTTATCAAATACAGTTATAATTTGAAATGTTACTGTATTTGATATGATTTCAACGAATAATACTATTAAAGTGATTTTGAATATGGCATCATTTCAAAATATAACAGTATTTTAGAAACATTGCAGTAATAAAACATTATTTTTTAATACAAGACAGTCTTAAGTTGAATAGTTACTGTGTATGATTTATTGAAATGTAATTTATATGTGTAATATATAAATTCTATTCCCAGAATCGAGAACCACTACTTACGTATTCAGACTAGTAGAGAATTTAATGAGGGTGGGAAGACTGTATTAGATTTACATCGTGACTATAAGGAAGATTGTATTAAAAGGAATGAAACTTATGCTAATTATGTTATGTATGCGATTTTTTTAATACAGAGTTCAATTTACGTTTTTTCACGCCCAAAAAGGATCGTTGTGAATTATGTGTTGCCTATGAGAATACTAGAGATGATGAGAAGCAAAAATTAGAACAGAAATATCTACTTCATCAACAACAGAAAGTAATGTCACGTCAAGCAAAACAAAGAGACAAAGATCTTTAGAGATATGATCTGTGATCTGAAGAGTTCTGACAAGAACCTAGTGGCCGTGTTACCAGTACCAAAGGGAGATGTTTCTGTGTTTCATTATAAAAGTAAATTGAATTGCTTCAATTTCACGATCACGGACATAAAAAAAAACAATGTTACTTTTAGCATGAAGGTGCAGGTAATCGAGGATCTGACGAATTAGGTAGTTGTTTACTCAAATACATTGAAAAAGCTGTTTGTACAGCTAATGAAGATGATAATTATAACATAACATTTTATTGAAATGTAGGGCAAAATAAAAATAAATTATTGTAACCCGTTGTCTACTGTGTCAAAAATCTAAATAAAAAAAGTAAAAGTAAAATTCAAAAACCTAAATTCAATACATAAATATTTGATACCTGGCCATACGCAAAACGAATGGGACTCGGTGCACTCGGTTATAGAAAAAAGCATTGAACGAAACTTAAAATCGGGCCCTATCTATGTGCCATCCCAAGACGCACAAATAATAAGATCAGCGGATAAAAAACTGGCGAGCAGTACGACGTAAATGAACTTTCATTCCAGGATTTAATGCCATTAAAAAAGTTGTGGACTAATATTCGAATGACTATTAGTAGTATGAAATTTAACGAAGTAAAAGTTTTGAAATATTAAAAAAAAAACACCGGATGTACTTTAATATAAAAAATCTTATAACGACAACACTTTTTGGAGACTAAGATTTGGTGAAATTCACCTGGATCATTACCCGAGTTATAGGCTGCGTATGATTGACCTATGCAAGTAAATGAAAGAAAACGAAACGATTTGTTAAGTTTGGTGAACAATAATGACGTACCCCGGTTTTATTCGCCATTTTATTAACTTGTTTGTCAAATGTTGCCCTAAAACAGCAATGGTTCGATTTAATGAAATTCAATGAAACGGGAAGATTTTACTACTGTAGTAGGTATAGTAAAATCTTTCCGTTTCATCGAATTTCTTTACATTTGTTGTTAGTTTTTTACCTTAGGGATACTAAAATATGACCTACGTTATTATTAAGGTTCATTTTGCATAATTTTGATTGATAATTGTTCCTATAAACAATTTCATAAGTGCCATAAGACTGTTTTACCAGTCTGATAAAAATTACCAAAAAAGAAGCTACATATTTTTTTTTTAGAGATAAATCAAAATGTAAAATTGTTATTTTTGTTTAGAATCGTTGGTTTTACAGAAAATGTAACTAGTATATTATTTTACTTAAGAGATGTTCTTATATTAAACTTTATTTTATGGTTGATTGTATAAGCATCTTAAAAATGACTAGTGTTTACAAGATAAAGATCTCAAATATATTTTTCTAGTTATGGACTTTCGAATTTTGTTTCTAGTTTTTGATTTTATTCTTTATTTTGGTGAAAATAAAGAATGTTACAACATGAATACAACATTTTATTTCATATTATAATATAATCTTCGATAAAATAGCGTAACAAGTAAAAAAAAAATTTAAAAAAATAGTGGTGTATGGTAATTAATTATTCCATTAAATAGCACTTTTTAAAAGCTTTTCATAAATGTATAACATGTATATATTACTTTTAAAAAATGTATGGTTTTCGATTTAAAATAAAATACGTTGACCAATTTTTGTTCCTCCTGAACATTTAAATTTTTTAGTTGTTACTAGTGTAACAACTAAAAAATTTAAATGTTCAGGAGGATAAAATAGTTTTTATCGGAGGTGCGATATATTTCATGCACTGGCTATGAGATGATGAGAGAAAGAAAATGTGCGCGGGCACTTCTCTTGCTTCTATAGTAATATATGAAACGTAACTCTCTCTCTTTCTATCATCACTAACTTCCGTTCGCCACGCCCGATCACACTTTTCGTAACGCTCTCGTCACGCATTAACCAGCTTACTCCCCAAGTCAAGCGTGCGTAAAGAAGTATAACTTCAAAAAGACATCACAAAAAAGACTGACCTTATTGTGTTACGTTTTCAGGAGCTTGCCTGTACAGCATGCAGGCGCACGATGGTGCGGTGACGTCACTCGCGTACACCGCTTCCTACGTGGTGTCCGCAGGCGCAGACGAACGCCTGTGCATCTGGGACCGATTCCAGGGACATATGCTGAACTCCATTCACATAGTAACTATATTCTCTTATTGTCGTGCTGTAAACCTAGGGACACTTAAACAGCAACGCTATGGCGAAGAAAAATTTACATATCGTTACAAAAATTTGTTTGTTTCTCGCTTTAAGCGTTTTTTCACCTTGTTATAGTATGTTTACTCCATGAAATAAATAGTGTAAGCTTCACTTGTGGTTATCAACTGTACAAACGTGCTGTGAAGTCGGAAGTGTATGTTTGGGTGTGTAATATGCTGACACTACTCGTCTTCACGCATACATTCACAACGTACTAGTACACTTGATAACCACAAGTCAAACGTGCGTCACTTTGTGAGATAAAATATTGTCGCGGGGAAAAGAAATGTTAGTTCTACTAATATAAATATAGTTAATAGATAAAATTATAACCTTGACACCACTTATGAGTCTCATGGAAAGGCTTAAAAGTGTGCCAAAGGCCCTTACTATGTAAACCATCATTATTTAACAAGCGAAAGTTGCAAACTGTCAGTTTTCTCCAGTGAATAATTCATTCGAGCATAGGGGTACGGTAAAGACTTTTTTTTTAAAGTGGGGTTGATATGTGTCCATGATTGGGGGACCTAACATAACATTCGCGAAGGGTTGGACAGAGGTGTTACAGTCACGAGCATAAATATATTACTATGATCAGCTCGGCAATATCTGATTGCATAATTCATCAAAACATTCTGGCGAGACAAGCCTTGTTGAAACATAGGATGATTCATCGCGTTCAAAAATATGTGTAAATGCAATATTAACGGAAATGTGTTACGTCATAAACATCTGCCTACTCAGTTAACAGATAAATTCAGAAGAATGTGATACCTCGTTGTGATCCAAAGTATCTACCGCACTATAACAGCATACAATTTAAAAGTAAATCGAAAAGTATAGTGAAACACCAGGCTAGCTCGCGAAATTTATATTTTATTCCGTTTACTGTAAGTTGAAGGTCGGTGTTAGGTTGTATGTCGAATATATTATGATTCACGAGTATGACAAATATGGTTCACAGAATTCATCATTCTCCTGCCCTTATCCCAATTTATTTACAGTCATGTTGTCATGTATTTTTCTTCCACACTTCTCTATTAGTCGTCTTCTCGGTAGTCACTCCCTTTGTATCCATATCATCAAATGGCTTTACACAATTATAATCATTAAAGCTATCAAAACAACCATCTAAGTTTATTATCTAAGTATATCCCATTGAATGACTATTTCATGATAAAATAATTCGATGGGATTAAATGACCTTAGCGCATCCGCCTTAGGATGGGTACTGAATTGATAGATATATTGAATAGTCATTTCAGCCGTAAGACGTCCACTGCTGGACTTAGGCCTCCCCCAATTTGGGGGGCTTTGCCATAATCGCCACGCTTGGCAGGCGGGTTGGCGATCGCAGTATGGTGGTAAAATGCATAGAGAACGCTGCTGCCCATTCTCTAGTAAGTCCCTTAGTCGCCTTTTACGACACCCACGAAAAGAAATGGGGTGGTGTTATTCTTTACGTCCGGCACCACACGGTACGTAATATATTGAATATTCAACATCGGCTCAGTTGCCAAAACGAAAAATAAATCGCTTATTATTAACATTTTTACTTTCAAACACTGTAAGATATTTATGCTTCCAGTGGAATTTCACGTATTGTTCCAATACGAGCGGCATTAGTTGCGTTATCGTAGAAAACTGTAAACATCATTCCGTATGGTTTTTGTGCCATAGTGACTTCACATATTTTCCGCAAATAAACGTATTTTCTTTCTTTCTTTCTTTCTTTCTTTTAGATTACAATGCGGCATCACATTCTTCTGAATTTAACTGAATAGGCTAATATTTTATTTTATTTTTATTTCCAAAATACTTTATTTATTTATTTATTTATTTATTTACTTAGGGACAACAAACAGCAGTGTACTAAAAGTAGACATAGGTTAGAACTTAATAATAGAGGTAACAAATACACTACTCACAATGTTATCCACATATTAATAAATATAACTTCTAGTTGTTCGAAAGAACGATACAAATGAAAAATATAAAAACAGAATAAAACTAAACATTACTTAACTATTAGGGTTCTGATCACTTAAAATAGTAACAATATCTTTTTTAAATATAGCCTTACTGAGAAACATAATTATTCTACATTACATTGATTTTGCCATACAACGAAAACCTCTCAGGGTTTATCTGTGTGCTGGCGAGCCGTTAACATTTTTAACGCCATTTATGACGCCAGACAAGTCCATTACTTTAATATTTCATTGCTAAGTTTGAAGCCGACGCAGCATCCTATATTTTAGCGAGCTTGTCTTGCCAGATAATGTGATGTTCCGTCGATGTCATATTTGTGCTTCCACAATTGTCACATATATTTGCCGTCGTTATATTAATTGACGAATTAGGGGATGAATCTTGTGACGGGTCGTCGAGCTCCCAAAAATAGGGTTGAGCTACACGATGACTGATACATAAATGGCGAAGGTTGGGACAGGTCAGCTCAAAATTGCAATGACTCTTTCTTCAAAAGGCTCTTCCACACATTGCCTTACATTTATAGACTCACTTAAAATTCTAATAATACATATAATGTTTGGACTACCAACCAAGAGCAAGAGACCATGACCGCTGATTTTTTTTCAGGCGTTTTTCTCAGGAAATACTCAGCTAGGAAATGCCGACGCCATCTAGTTTAAAAAAAAACATTGAACAAAAAATATTAACGTTTAAAACTGACTTATAAGATCTACTAACAGAAATAAACATTTCATTTCAGGGACTCAAATATTATTCCCGAGCTGTTCATAGTAATATATATTTTTACTCGTGACTGTACTTGTAGTACACGCATTTTCGCCAGTTATGTTTAAGTTGCATGTAATAGGAGGCAAGCTTATTAAGCCTTTACAACTGAGAAATTATTAACCTACCACTGCCCTGGGTTTCGCCCAAATTGATGACTAAGCCAAGGGTAGAGCGGGGATAGTGTAGGCAAAGGAGATTGGGCTAATCTACCCTGATGCCCAATAGCATTAAGATAAATTTAATTGAAATAATCTCGTATAGAAGAAATTAAGTTACTACTACGACTTGTCTGAATTATAAGTCTGTTCGGCGTCACAGGAAGAGTTATCTTGTAAAATATAACATATAACTAGTTAATGAACAGGCTTGCAAACATCATGAATATTACATTAACATGAAGCATACTGCACGAATTCCCTTAAGGGTAGACAGACATGTATTGTTCTCGCACAATACATTTTGGTTACAGAGGTATTTTATCTTATATATATAATTATGAATCAGTCGTCTTTCGTGTCTCTGCGTGTTTGCTTAGTTACTCCAAAATACTCTTAGTTATGTCCGTACCTAAAAATATTCCTTTACTATTGTAATGTAAACTCATAACAGATCCAATAACGACCTAATAGTTTAGCTAGGCCTGCAACTTTATATCTACAGGAACATTAAATCGTAAGTTCAATATAGCTATAGAATGCATAACTGCATATTTTATTTTACGGGCTTAAATCACCAGAGAAAAAGTAGTGGTGAGATATTCAATCCCACGTCATATTTTTGGTGCAAAAAAGAACCAAGAAAACTCTACAACCTACACAAATAGGGGAGCCTGGTAAAACATTTCTAATCTTATGTACAGTCGACTAAACAGTAGAAGTCGTAGAATCGTCTACAGCGACTCAGTATTTTGTATATAACAACTAGGCGCAGCCTGAGCCACGCGACAAAAGGCAGTTTGTAGCCGCGGTTTTAATCTGAGATGTGTGTGAAGTGATTTTAGTAACAGATGTTCGTCTTAAAAACACTATCCACTGACATATGAGTTATGGCTATCGCGTGCCCACAAAATTCCTAAACGTATTAGATACCTTAATATTTAGGCAATCAATTCCGAATTGACTAACAGTTGGCAAAAGCCGTATTAGTAGCAAAGGTTCTATTTGGAAAGTTTTTTTATTCTTTTATTTGTGTATATCTTATGGCCATTGGCCATTGGATTTTATGTCAAATTTCTACTGTCAAATTTTCCCAATCAATCTTGAACCTAATCCTTTAGCGATAAAGTTGAAAACCTATTAAAGAAATTTGACAGATTGTAGTAGCTTTATGTGCTGGCGTCTGCACAATACGCAAACTCCTTTTAAAAAAAGTGGTTCTTAAACACAGAAAAGAGGCAAAGAGACAAAATAGGAATAGTCCCATGAAATAATAAATTAGTATTGAAACGCGCTACTGTGTGCAGGGACTCAACTATATGAGCCGCATGCTGCCGTTGACGCACACCATGCTCGTGATGGGCGACCGCAGCGGACTCACCGCGTACGACCTCAGCAGCGGTGACGTCATACGACGAGTACTTCTAGGTAAGACTATGTCACCTTTTTTTTAGTGTAGTTATGTGAGACTCCAACCCACACAAAATCCACGGTATACTCCTGTGCCGCGTATGACGGGAACACAGGCACGCGTAAGCTTTCATCTGCGAATCCGCCGCGGCTGTCCGCCACTGGATCCCCTCCGAAACCGAACCTGTAACCCACAGCACGCAGTGACCACCCCGGGGACCAAATAGCAGATCCCCCTGCGACGGGTTAGGACACTGGCCCCGCCGCCTTCCACTTTTCGGTCGCAGGGGATGGGAAGAGCGGCCAACGCTATACTAACACCCCGCCTCAGTAGCGATGTCGCCCAAGCGGCACCGAGTGAGTTTAGTATGAATTAAGAACATTACCAATTATTGTTGTTGCTTTCAACGCCGTTTATTTCGAATGTTTAATGGTATTGGAAAATAAACTTTATGTCTGGCATATTAAATATGTTCTTCATTTACAAATTGAAACTATCGTCTGCAAGTCGTTAAAACACTGACAACAATATTTTAAAATCAATATATGAATACAAATTATTCTAAAATTACAAAATTAGCTTGAATATTTTTTTTTGAGGGCCAAAGAAAATAAAAAAAATACAAAATTTTAAAAATTATTTTTATTTTTTAAATTAAATATATTTCTTTCAACTAGCCAATTTACCCTATGTTCTTCTGTGTCATGGCGTGTCGTTTTATAGAAAACAATGATTTTTGTTTTTTTGTCGGGCTTTTCTTCCTTTGTCATCATTTTCCTGCCCTTATCCCAATTTATTCACACAGTTCATCCATCGTTTCTTTGGTCTCCCTCTACTCTTGAAGCCATCGACATTCATACTCAATACTTTCCTCATGACATTTTCGTCATTCCTCCATATCACGTGATCATACCATAACAACCGATTCTCACACAACTTTTCAGTTATTGGTGCCACTTTCAGACTTGCTCAATTATGTACTCATTTCTTATTCTACCCATTCGTGTAACACCACAATCCCTCTTTTTTTTTTGTATGGGAAATCATCAAATGACTTTTCCGCTCTGGGCGGAGCGGGAGGGCGTGTCAGACTTTTACTGACTAAAATCCACCCGTGTTCCTTCAGTTGCCCATGTGCCAGAGTCACGGTGTCTCTTTCGAACAATCTCGCGACCCTGGCAGGCATCGGTCCTATCAGACCCCTTCAGTTCTGCTGACATCTCTTTGAGGCGCGCGTGGAACACAACGCGCCGTCGACCCGAACTTGGTCCTTATCCTCCTGATCCCTCTTCATCTGTATATTCGGTAAAACTAAACATTGAATTAACCTTCTGTATTGTTTCAGGCCAAAGCGACGGATGTATCTTCGTGCGACAAATATTACCATTGAAAGACGCGATAGTTTGTGACTACGCGAATCAGCTGCGCATCGTTCGCTTCCCGCTCGTGTCACGATTATGTGATATGAAAAACGAATAGCAATACCAACCATTACAGATAATATATTGCTCGGCTTAAACAACCGGTAACAACGCAAACAATTTAATATTTTAAGAGTAATTTAATCAAATTTTAATTTTAATGTTATAAGAAACGATAGACTTGACAGTGTCTTATTAACCTCGGTAACACAGTTATCATGTGCTTACTTCACAAGTTTAAATTAAAATAGCATGTATATAGTTAACGGTACAACTAAAATACTAATAAACGCAAGTCCTGAAAGTAGTTGGTTCATAAATGACTACTGAATCGATTGCAGTAACTTTTAATACAGGTTTTTTTATCAAAAATTATGTCTTTGCCTTACGACCTCAGATTGAGCTAATGAAAATCTATTTATTTTTTAGGCAATAGGATTTTCTAAATTATAATTGTAGGCTATGAAAAACAAATGGTTTTGACCATTGTCATGCTTTTAACTCTATACTCAAATTGAGGAGTATGAAGTTTTCCGTTAATTATGTTACGCATTGTATATACAGTGGTGGCATATAATTAGGAATGACTGATACCGAAGTCACTTTTCGATAAACAATTTGATGTTATTTTGTATCAATTTACTGTTAACAACATGGTTAATTATCCATTGTATGTAGTAATAGCTTCTGCCCGCGACTTCGTCCACGTTAAATTTCTTGTTCCCCCGACCTTTCCCGTCGCGTCGAATCGCCTACCCGTGCGATTTTCCCCGGTTTTGCAACATTTTTCACTACTGCTCCGCGCCTCTTGGTTATAGCTTGATGTTATATAGCCTATAGCCTTCCTCGATAAATTGGCTACCCAACACAAAAATAATTTTTCTATTCGGACCAGTAGTTCCTGAGATTAGCGCGTTCAATCAAACAAACAAAAAAACTCTTCAGCTTTATAATATTAGTATAGATTAACCACATACAAAATACGGTTTAATACTACATATAAATATGGTGCATTTTAACTAGGAATTAAAATAATTAGGGACGGATTAAATAACTTATTTTATTAAACGATATATCACAATTTATTTCGCGGCAGCAAAGTACAAAGAATCAACTGCACTTTTGACATAATTTACTTTTATTGCATAATTCGAATCAAAATTCTTTGTTCTATAAAAAAATATAGGTTTTTTTCCTCTTTCATTTTTATTTTTACTTTAATTGTGTGACACTTTATGAAGACAACTCTATTTTTTTAAAGTGACGAAGTAGACACGTATATGTCGGACATTATACCTACGCGGTGTAATGGTAGTACAGGCGGGGTCACTTGTTGTAAACAAATATATCAGTCACATGGCCGTTTTAACATCAGTTTTTCTTTTATATTTGCATTATTTTATTGCAAAAACTATAATAAATCACGTTGGCGTTACAAATATATAAATGTTTAGATAAGGAAAATTATTACAACATTGTATTTGTTTTGTTATAGCAAATTAGCAATCGGCAATGTAAAATGCAAAAGAAGAAATACTTAACAGTTTTAATATTAAAAAAATATAAGAATAGCAGAAGATAGCTTAGTTCATCTATTAATCATCTCAGTTTAGCATTCATAACGCTCTCCGATAAAATCATGATTTTGTAGATAACCGTTTATTCGCTATGGGCCTCTGATGCCTGAGAGTAAAATATTTATATTTTTTGTTTATTTATACTTTGCAGCCGTTGATTTAATCAACTTAACAATACTTATTAAAAAGGGTTTATACTGTTTTCAAGACGAAACATTATTATTTTGTAAGATGACCAATGCTTTTAATAAATGCTCTGCAGTGACGATGTTTACTAACGTTTTACAGGTCGCAATAGGAATAGTTCTCCAAGATTTGAGAAAGATCTCATACAGTTAATTCAAATCACTCACCATTTTAGCAGCCACATTCGTCTTAACTTCTCTCCATACATTTTAGATCGTATTAAGATCTGGGCTGTTTGCAGACCAATGTGTTGCAACAACTTGTTGATCACTAAGAAACTGTTTCACTGAATGATGTGTGTTTAAGGTGGTCATCGTGTTGAAGTGTCCAATCAGGCAACATCTCCTCAATATTAGGAAGCATACTCTCGTCTAATATTTATCTGTGTGGAAATTGGTCTAAGGTGCCTCCAGTTCTTTTAACTGACCCAGCACAATGCCCTGAGAAACATTCCCAAACTTTTATGTTTCCTCCCCCATGCTTTACTACTTTTTTCGTGAATTTAAGATTTAATTTTTGCTTAGCCGGTCGATGCACACTGATACCGTTAAAACCTCGTCTATTTATTTGCATTTTGTCAGAAAATAATATATTTTTCTATTGAGTTGCTGTCCAGTCGCCAAACTTTCTAGCGAAATCTAATCTACCTTTTCGGCGCTCCTTCTTGAGAAGTGGTAATCTCTGGGCGATTCTTTCAAATAACTTTGCATCCGTTAAGCGTCTTCGTACTCGTCTATACTCCTCCATTACTCCCAAATTTCAGAACTTTACGGGTTCTCAAATTTTTGAATCAGTGTTCGCTGAACGAGCTATCAAAGTATTTTGACACGGTGTCATTTATTTAGATTTAGTTTATCGAAGAATATTATTGGCAGTGTGGAATTTCTTTACGTGTTTTACGCGTTTTACGCGTTATAAACCTTAGTTTTGGAACACTCCATAAGATCAGTCTATTAATAAAGCCATTATTTTATGTCTTTCAACGTTTTAGTAGTAGATTAACACGTTCACGGACAGTATTCCCTTACATTAATCGGTTGAGACACTACAAAATTTTTTAATCGTGTTGAGACACTACAAAATTTCATTTTTATTACCATTTTTTTAACGTCATGGTAAGACAGTAAAAGATTAAAACTGTATCTGTGGTCAAACTATAGAATGCCCTTTCTTTTATTAGTGTATAAAATATAACGTCGCAAGTCTTACTGATTGTATGCAAGTCAAAAGGTTGACGTCGATAGGCGTACTGTCGTATTATTTTATCCAGAGAGAACGTCGAGAGGCGTTCTGTCCGTCAACGTGTTAAGTTTAACTAGTTTTATCTGTAAGTTTATAAAAAGTTAAAGCAACTTATTTATCCAAAGTGACTTATTTATCATTCGTTCCAAATATATGCACAAATCTATATATTTCAGGCGCGGTCACAGCCTTCGATTTTGGGGGGGGGTCACCATGAGTATTGAAGAATATTTTAACAATTTTGTTGCAGCAGCAACAAATTTTAGTATCAAAAACTTTACTCCCAAAGTCAGTATCACTGTCTTGTGACCTGTGACCCCTAGAACCCCCCCGCTCGGACCGCGCCTGATATATTTGATTGCTGGTAAAACACGCAAGAAACAAGTTTTGAAATAAAAATAACGAATGTTTTAAATGATATTTAATATTTAAGATATTTTTGCTACATTTATTTCTGAGCACAATGTGAGCTTCAAAAGAGATGAATAACATCAGATGAAATTCCATTTTTTCATAGCAATACGTCGTCTGCGTGCTTTGAAAAATAATGTCATCATCATCATTTCAGACGTAAGACGTCCGGACGTCTTACAGCTAATTGCGGGCGCCCAATTTAGGGGGTTTGCTATAACCAAAACGCTTGGCAGGCGGGTTGACGACCGCAGTGTGGTGTTAAAATGCATGCACTGCTGTCCATTCTCTAGTTAGTCCCTTAGTCACCTTTTACCGCACCACACGGACTCTGAATTATATACTGGCATCATATTGTTTACATTTTTTTGGAAAGTAACGGAACTTGATTGATAAGCAGACTGACTATCAACTTAATCTATTCGTTGCCACTGAGCGCCAAGCACGTCACTAGAAATCCCTCAGTGAGGCCAGTGACGCGCCACTATGTTAACAAGTAATTGATTTATTTGTGATAATTTTTAGATGCTAGTCTTACGAGAGAATGCGTTCTTGTCACCCGTCAGTTTCAAAACCAACGAATACGTGTTTTGCAAAGGAGATCAGTCCCGTTCCATACAAAGTCGTGCCAACTTATTCGTTTCAACTTTAATTGATTTGAAACTTTGCACACTTATCAAGGAGCGATGACAGTAGAATAATTTCAAACATTTGTGCCATTATCCAGGCCAGGATCACCAGGATAGCAAAAATAAAAAGTAAAACGAGGAGTGCCGAAATAAAATATAAGCTAGCTTCGGCTAGCTACAAAAGCGGGTTTTTCGTTTTTATTTTTTGCTATCCTGGTGATCCTGGTCAGGATAATATCACATATTTATGAAATTATTGTATTTTATTGAAGTGTGGAAAGTTTCAAATTAATCCGGCGTTTTGAAGAGGGTGAAAACCACGTTCAAAGATTCAGTAACATGAATACATACCTGGCTATTAAAAGCGTGTTAAAATACCCAAAGAAACGGCCGTAGAGATTCGGCATATTAATTTTAAAAAATACAGTGAGGACTTATCCGACCACAATTATTTTCGCTGGAAAGCTCTTTGGATTTTGGGCCCAATATGGCAGACTCCTTTGAGCTTTATTAGTTACTAGAATTTGTCGCACTGACAGGTGTTAGTAATGCGTTCTCCCGACAGCCGTACTCTACAACGAATATTTGGCAGACAGGTAATCGTTTTTTTTTTAATTTTCGCCCACTGTTTTACTGTATACTTCTACTTATTTATATTGGAAAGTGACCCACTTTTATACTTACTCTACTGTCATTTGTGTTAGAATAATATTATGATTTTGTTACAATGCATTCCGTGGTTATAATTTCCTACTGTTTTAAAAAAATGTGTAAAGATATTTCATGTCAGCCAAGAATGGTTAACAATAAATACAAACGACTTAAAATAAACGTTTCCCTTCCCGCAAACCTTAGCATTGTTTACGGTCTTTGTTTTTTAATATATACTAGCTGACCCAGCGAACTTCGTACCGCCTCTGAATCAATAAATTTTGTGTAACTTATCAGATCCCACCAACACAAAGCAAAGAGCACCAAGTACCATATACCCATGTTAGACCAAGTTATGACAAACTGGTACTTTGAAGGCATAAAGCGTTTTCTAGCTACCACACACCCATGATAGGTGAGCTCCTACCAAATTATGCCAAACTAGTACTTCCAAGACATAAAGCGTTTTCTAGCTACCACACACCCATATTAGGTGAGCTCCTACCAAGTTATGCCAACCTGGTACTTCGAAGACATAAAGCGTTTTCTAGCTATCACACACCCATGTTAGGTGAGCTCCTACCAAGTTATGACAACCTGGTACTTCGAAGACATATTAACCTCTAAATCCCTGAGATACCATACATATTGGTACTGTTACGAGCTGGGGTTCGGGATAAATTAATTTAAACCAATTTACCAAAACACACAACACAGTTTAATTAAATAAACACAAATATCGCAACTACAAGAAACGTCACTTGGAATCACTTGAATCGCGTTTGATCGCATTCGTAAACCGAACTGCCTGTCGGCCCGACAATCCGCTATTTATATCCCGAGCAGAACATTCTCGAACATTCGACACCGCCACAGCGTAGAAGCTTCTAGTAACTTCCATTGAACTGTTTAATCCCACTATTCAACAATAGATGGCAGTAGCGTCTACGTACAATTTCGTGTAGTACTTGCTACTCAATAACAGATGGCGTTAGCGTGTCATTTCCAGTAGTTTCTAACACTGCCCCGTCCTTAGATGGAATTAGCGTGATGTTTCTAGACTTTTCGATTTACGTCACACTGCCCCTTTCTGAGATGGAGTTAGCGTGATGTTTCTAGACTTTACGATCTACGTAACACTGCCCCCTCCTTAGACATGCTCGTCCCGAGCATCATTATTCCCGTAGTATCGTGCCAATCGATCTACATGGACAATTTTAGGTGCAGTTCGCATACCCTTTTGTATTCGGTAAGTGACGTCGTTGATCTTGGTCACAATTCGGTACGGCCCGTCCCATTTTGCCTGCAGTTTAGGGGACTTTCCTTTGCTGCGCACTGGGTTATGCAACCACACTAGCGAACCTTCGTCGAAGCCAGTATTGTTCATCTTCCGATCATAACGAGTTTTCATTCTCTCGGACATCTGTTGGCCTGATTCTCTGACATGCTCATATACGTCATTCATCTTGTTGCGCAGATCATTTGCATAATCTGTTATACTCCGTGGTGAATCAGGGGGAATGCCGGTTATTAGATCAGCTGGTAACCTTAACTCCCTTCCAAAGTTCGCGAAGGCTGGCGTCACAGTTGTACTCTCGTGAACTGCACTTCGGTATGACAGAAGAAACGGTTGTATGTGCTTGTCCCAATCCTTTTGTCTGCTTGCTACAACTTTTGCCAGATATCTTTCCAACGTCTGATTAAATCTCTCCACCATTCCGTCAGATTGTGGGTGGTATGAAGTGGTTCTGGTTTTGTGAGTACCCATAACCCGACATGTTTCCTGAAACACTTGAGACTCGAAATTCCTTCCTTGATCGCTATGGATTTCCAAGGGTACCCCAAACCGACAGAAGACTTCGTGGACTAATTTATCAGCGACTGTTGAAGCTTCTTGATTAGGGATGGCGAAGACTTCCGGCCACTTGGTGAAGTAATCCATAACAACCATGAAATATTTATTTCCACTTTCACTTTCAGGGAACGGCCCAGCGACATCTAGTGCTATCCGTTCCCGGGGGCTCCCACGTTGTACACTTTCAATGCACCCCTGCTGCGTGTGTGTGGTCCTTTTACCGCTGCACAACTGGTACATCTGCGACACCAGTCCTCCACATCCTCTCGACAATGGATCCAGTAAAACCTTTCTCGGATCTTTAACAGAGTCCTTCTTACTCCCATATGACCTCCTGAAGAACCATTGTGGTAGAGCTGTAGAACTTCTGGTACCTTCGTTTTTGGGACTACCATTTGCAGGTGGCAGCTATTCCCTCGAGCATTTTCCCATTTTCGGCACAAGACACCATCCTGGATCACCAAGCTCTCCCATTGTGCCCAATAACTTTTGGTGGTGGTACTCATCGCTGCAACATCACACCATTTCGGTTTGTGAGCATTAGCTTTAATCCACTCGAGAATTGGCCTGATATCTGTGTCACTCTGCTGGGCATGCCGTAAGGTTTCCTTCCACGCGTCACTAAGGTCCGTTCTTAACATCCTGACAGGTACTGTTTCCTTAGCTTCTTGCCTGACACAATGCTTACAGTCTTCAGGACAAGATCTTCTTGATAAAGCGTCCGCGTTACCGTGAGACTTCCCACTACGATGTTCAATTGCGAAGTCGTACTCTTGTAGCAGTTCAATCCATCTCGCCACTTGTCCTTCTGGATTCTTAAACTGCAACAACCACTTTAATGCAGCATGGTCAGTTCGCAGGTGGAATTTGCGTCCAAGCAAGTATTTGCTGAAATGCTGCAATGTCTTTACGACGGCAAGAAGTTCGCGTCTCGTGACACAATAATTTCTTTCTGGCTTTGATAAAGATTTGCTGAAGTAAGCTATCACAACTGCATAATCTCCTGTCCGTTGAGATAACACACCGCCAACCCCAGTGTTACTTGCGTCCGTGTCGACTATAAATTCATTTTCTGTGTCAGGGTAGCCCAAAATTGGGGTATTACACAAACGTTCCTTTAAATCTCGAAATGCGATGTCACAGTTCTCATCCCAACAGAACGGTCTCTTCTCCTCCGTAAGCTTGTGAAGAGGTTTGGCAATGTCAGCAAAATTCTTGACAAACCGTCGATAGTACGAGCACAAACCCAAAAATGCTCTGACCTGCGTCTTGTCTTTCGGGACTGGCCATTCCTTGACGGCGACAATTTTCTCAGGATCTGTTTGCACTCCTTCTTTCGAAACCACGTGCCCCAAAAAGCTTACTTGCTGTCTGAAGAATGAGCACTTCTTTGGACTTAGCTTAAGATTGGCTCCTCGGATTTTTGATAGAACACGTTCCAGATTTTGAAGGTGGTCTTCGAATGTGCGGCCCACGATGATGATGTCATCTAAATAGACAAGGCAGGCGTCTCCAATTAGTCCAGTGAGAACTAGCTCCATTAGCCTTTCAAAAGTTGCAGGAGCATTGCACAATCCGAATGGCATAACGTTAAACTGCCATAGTCCCTTTCCCGTAGAAAATGCAGTTTTTTCCTTGTCTTCAGGGTCTATTTCCACTTGCCAGTAGCCACTTTTTAGGTCTAACGTGGTAAACCACTTCATTCCTGACAGCGTGTCCAGCGTGTCGTCGATCCGGGGTAATGGATAGCTGTCTTTCTTAGTAACGTCATTCAATCGACGATAGTCTACACAAAACCGCATGCTGCCATCTTTCTTTTTTACCAGGACCACAGGAGAACACCATGGACTAGACGAAGGCTCTATAACTCCATCCTTTACCATTCCTTTAATCATGGTATCTACCTCCTTTTCTCTTGCCACTGGTAGTCTTCTTGGTCGCTGTCGTATCGGTAACTCATTTCCGGTATTAATTCTGTGTTGAACCAATCCAGTCTTCCCTATGTCAGCATCATTTGTAGAGAATATGTCTGCATATTGAAGTAGCATCTTCCTAGCCTTCTCTCTTTCTTCTTCCGATAAATCTTTACGACAGTCTTCCAAAAGATTTAACACGTTAAATCTTGCACTTTGGGCGTTATTTTGAGGAGGCCCATGTTGGCATTCACGCATCCAAGCTACTTCCTCACAGGAACCCATCAATGTACCCTTCTTGATTACTTGCTCCTTTTCACTTGGGTTCAGTATGCGTACGGCTGCAACGTCGATTGCCTTTACCAAGGTCCGCGCAATCTTCCATGGAAGGTTATCATCCAATCCTTCAATGAGAATACATCGGTTCTTCTGCCCAGAATTATGTGGGAGACTTACTGGAACTATTGTTTCCGATCGGGGAGGAAGAACAATCTTCTTCAAGCAGTACACTTTCCCTGATGGTGCACCTTCCATGAAGACTTCTTCTGACCCACATTTGAGGACTCCTTGATTAACGTCAATCTCACAACAGTGCTGTCGCATGAAGTCCAAACCTAGGATGCAGTCGTCTACTATGTCGGCCATGATGACCTTATGCCGGTCGATTGTGTTACCCAGTTTTAACTCCACCTCCTTCTCACCACGGACGGTTATGTGCTGACCGGTGGCTGTTACTAATTTTACGCCATCATGCTTACCGAAGAAGTCCCCAAGAAAACGATTCGCTAGTTGGGAACTGACAACCGTGCGAGAAGCTCCAGTATCCAATGTCAGCTTACATGGTCTTCCGTTCACTTCACCTTTTATGACTAGGGTGTTCCCATCATGGGCTTGTGAGACCGAAATTCTTGGGGCTATTTCAACACCAGCCAGCACCCGCCCCGCAGTCCTGGCGTTTATTAGTTTCCCTGCTGCTGGGCGGTCACATCAGCCGCCCTTCTTTCCTGGGTCTGGTCTTCGTTAGCTGTGCTTCGCTTCGGGCAACTTGAGCGAAGGTGGCCTTTTTCTCCGCAAGTGTAGCATCTAGGGCTGAACCTAACACGGTCACGAACAGGTGACGCCGCAACCTCCCTGATGCGATGGGCTCGATGATCATACCTCACTGCCTCCACCTCCAACGCATGGGCCAAAGCATCCTTGAGGGTTTCATGGTGCCCAAGTCTCACAGCAGCCCTTACTTCCAGGTCCCGTATGCCATCTATAAAGGTTTGAATTAGTATACCCTCGATGAGCGCGGGCGCAGTCTGGTACGCCTTTCGAACCAGCTTTTCGATTTCCAGGGCCCACTGCTGTAGGTTTTCACCACTGCGCTGCACACGATCCTTCAACTGGGCACGAAAAACGTGTTCCAGGTGCGCGTCACCATATCTGGCTTCTAACGCCTCAACGAGCTGCTCGTAGGTAACATTTTTGCCGAGAGCCTCTAACACAGTTAAGGCCTGGTCACGAAGCGCCAAAGTAAGCGCGGTCATGGCCTGGCCCGTTGTCTTCAAATTGAATTTTGTATGCCGACCAGGAAGATGTTCCGTCGAAGGGTGGCACTTTAAACCCGCGCACGGAAGGTGCAGCAACTATCGAAGCCGTAGTCCGATCTCCAGCTTTCAGAACTCCAACCGCTTTTCTTATATCAGCGATCTGGACTTCGGCCTCGGAGATACGATTTTCATGTACCTGAACAGTCTCCTTCATGGCTTTGATGTCCTTGCCAAATGTCGCGTGTAGATCTTTCAAAAGGAGAACCTGCTCCTCTTTATCACGCTGAAGCTGCTCTTGCAGGCGGCGGGTCTGTTCTTCCTGTCGACGGGCCTGTTCTTCCTGCCGGCGAGCTTGCTCCTCTTTGTCCTGCTGCAGCTGTTCCTGTAGGCAGCGGGCCTGTTCTTCCTGTCGGCGAGCTTGCTCCTCTTTGTCCTGCTGCAGCTGTTCCTGTAGGCGGCGGGCCTGTTCTTGCAGCATCGCCATTAGCGCAGAAAGATCCATGGCTGGTGATGCTGTAGGAACACCAGACGCTTGGGAGACTGGCTCTGTCGTTGGCTGATTACCCCCAGGTGTCTGTCTAGAAGTTCCTTCAAACCGCCTCTGATCCACCTCCTGCTGGCGCTGACTCCTGGTACGGATACCTTCCGTATCCTCCTTCGGTAAAACTGGCATAATTTATCCCACTTCTGACACCAAATGTTACGAGCTGGGGTTCGGGATAAATTAATTTAAACCAATTTACCAAAACACACAACACAGTTTAATTAAATAAACACAAATATCGCAACTACAAGAAACGTCACTTGGAATCACTTGAATCGCGTTTGATCGCATTCGTAAACCGAACTGCCTGTCGGCCCGACAATCCGCTATTTATATCCCGAGCAGAACATTCTCGAACATTCGACACCGCCACAGCGTAGAAGCTTCTAGTAACTTCCATTGAACTGTTTAATCCCAAATGTTACGAGCTGGGGTTCGGGATAAATTAATTTAAACCAATTTACCAAAACACACAAACTGTTTAATTAAATAAACACAAATATCGCAACTACAAGAAACGTCACTTGGAATCACTTGTTTCGCGTGTACTGTATCACTCGAATCGTATTCGCTCGCTTCCGAAATCGAACTGCCTGTCGGCCCAACAATCCGCTATTTATATCCCGAGCAGAACATTCTCGAACATTCGACACTGCCACAGCGTAGAAGCTTCTAGTAACTTCCATCGAACTGTTTAATGCCACTATTCGACAATAGATGGCAGTAGCGTCAACGTACAATTTCGTGTAGTACTTGCTACTCAATAACAGATGGCGTTAGCGTGTCATTTCCAGTAGTTTCTAACACCGCCCCGTCCTTAGATGGAATTAGCGTGATGTTTCTAGACTTTTCGATTTACGTCACACTGCCCCTTTCTGAGACGGAGTTAGCATGATGCTTCTAGACTTTACGATCTACGTAACACTGCCCTCTCCTTAGACATGCTCGTCCCGAGCACCATTATTCCCGTAGTATCGTGCCAATCGATCTACATGGACAATTTTAGGTGCAGTTCGCATACCCTTTTGTATTCGGTAAGTGACGTCGTTGATCTTGGTCACAATTCGGTACGGCCCGTCCCATTTTGCCTGCAGTTTAGGGGACTTTCCTTTGCTGCGCACTGGGTTATGCAACCACACTAGCGAACCTTCGTCGAAGCCAGTATTGTTCATCTTCCGATCATAACGAGTTTTCATTCTCTCGGACATCTGTTGGCCTGATTCTCTGACATGCTCATATACGTCATTCATGCTTACCGAAGAAGTCCCCAAGAAAACGATTCGCTAGTTGGGAACTGACAACCGTGCGAGAAGCTCCAGTATCCAATGTCAGCTTACATGGTCTTCCGTTCACTTCACCTTTTATGACTAGGGTGTTCCCATCATGGGCTTGTGAGACCGAAATTCTTGGGGCTATTTTAACACCAGCCAGCACCTGCCCCGCAGTCCTGGCGTTTATTAGTTTCCCTGCTGCTGGGCGGTCACATCAGCCGCCCTTCTTTCCTGGGTCTGGTCTTCGTTAGCTGTGCTTCGCTTCGGGCAACTTGAGCGAAGGTGGCCTTTTTCTCCGCAAGTGTAGCATCTAAGGCTGTACCTAACACGGTCACGAACAGGTGACGCCGCAACCTCCCTGATGCGATGGGCTCGATGATCATGCCTCACTGCCTCCACCTCCAACGCATGGGCCAAGGCGTCCTTGAGGGTTTCGTGGTGCCCAAGTCTCACAGCAGCCCTTACTTCCAAGTCCCGTATGCCATCTATGAAGGTTTGAATTAGTATACCCTCGATGAGCGCGGGCGCAGTCCGGTACGCCTTTCGAACCAGCTTTTCGATTTCCAGGGCCCACTGCTGTAGGTTTTCACCACTGCGCTGCACACGATCCTTCAACTGGGCACGAAAAACGTGTTCCAGGTGCGCATCACCATATCTGGCCTCTAACGCCTCAACGAGCTGCTCGTAGGTAACATTTTTGCCGAGAGCCTCTAACACAGTTAAAGCCTGGTCACGAAGGGCCAAAGTAAGCGCGGTCATGGCTTGGCCTGTTGTCCACCCATTTGCTTCCATGACAGCTTCAAATTGAATTTTGTATGCCGACCAGGAAGATGTTCCGTCAAAGGGTGGCACTTTAAACCCGCGCACGGAAGGTGCAGCAACTATCGAAGCCGTAGTCCGTTCTCCAGCTTTCAGAACTCCAACCGCTTTTCTTATATCAGCGATCTGGACTTCGGCCTCGGAGATACGATTTTCATGTACCTGAACAGTCTCCTTCATGGCTTTGATGTCCTTGCCAAATGTCGAGTGTAGATCTTTCAAAAGGAGAACCTGCTCCTCTTTATCACGCTGAAGCTGCTCTTGCAGGCGGCGGGTCTGTTCTTCCTGTCGACGGGCCTGTTCTTCCTGTCGGCGGGCCTGCTCCTGCAGCATCGCCATTAGCGCAGAAAGATCCATGGCTGGTGATGCTGTAGCAACACCAGACGCTTGGGAGACTGGCTCCGTCATCGGCTGATTACCCCCAGGTGTCTGTCTAGAAGTTCCTTCAAACCGCCTCTGATCCACCTCCTGCTGGCGCTGACTCCTGGTACGGATACCTTCCGTATCCTCCTTCGGTAAAACTGGCATAATTTATCCCTTACTTCTGACACCAAATGTTACGAGCTGGGGTTCGGGATAAATTAATTTAAACCAATTTACCAAAACACACAACACAGTTTAATTAAATAAACACAAATATTTACGATCTACGTAACAGTACATATTTGGTACAGACATAATGGTTTTTAATTGTGTCTGTAATTACGGTATTTGACTGGATTTTTTACACCTTGGGTCCGAAAAACCCAAATATCTTACGGACCCCTATTTTTTCTAAAATAAAATATAGCATAAGTTACTCGCAGATAATGTAGCTTTCTAATGGTGAAAGAATATTTAAAATCGGTCCATTTGTTTTTGAGTTTATCCATTACAAAGAAACAAACATACAAACAAACAAACAAAAATACAAAGTTTTCCTCTTTATAATATTAGTATAGATAGAAAGGCAAATATTAACTAAACAAATACACAGCATTAACACAGTTAGTGTTATACATAATTATACACTCGCATTTAAAATAGCATTAGACATTAAGTTAAAAAAGGTTCTATTTAATTTACACTTTCTGATAAAGTGGCTTTTCATTATAATTTAAAATTAAAGAGTCTATGCTACAAACCTAAAAAAGCAGGAGTGTACAACACCAAGAACGTCTTTCGTTTCATTATAATTCTACCAAATCTAAAATGTCACCAAACCCT
Organism: Aporophyla lueneburgensis; assembly: GCA_932294355.1. Lineage (NCBI taxonomy): Eukaryota > Metazoa > Arthropoda > Insecta > Lepidoptera > Noctuidae > Aporophyla > Aporophyla lueneburgensis. The sequence goes on from OW028733.1 coordinate 24,560,258, forward strand.
TTCATAAACTGTGACAGACGGGATTTGTTAATTTTCCCGGTTTATGTATATGTATAGTACTGTCTTAAATCTATCTAAAAAAAGTTAGTAACTTAACTTTGTAATAAAATGTTTTGCAGGAGTGCAAAACATTTTACGTAGGTACTTCCTCGTAAAACGAGTCTTTTTTTTTGTGGGTGGAAAATCATCAAATGACGTCTCCCGCTCTGGGCGGAGCAGAAAGGCGTGTCAGACTTTTACTGACTAAAACTCACCCGTGTTCCTTCAGTTGCCCATATGCAAGGGCCACGGTACCTCTTTCGAACAGATCTCGCGACCCTGGCAGGCATCGGTCCTAGCAGACCCCTTCAATACTGCTGACATCTATTTGAGGCGCGCGTGGAACACAACGCAGCGAGCTACCCATTGCTCGCCGCGCGCTTGCGCCTACGGTGGCCGGGACGCTGCAATCGACTCCTGACGCCCGGGGCGTCTCCTCCTGCGGCGGCTAGGCACATGAGGGCGCAGAGATTGCCACACCCTCAAGCGCCCCGCCTCCTCCTTCGCGAGCATTACTGCTTCGCAGAAGGAGGTGACGGCTTCCCATGCTCTTACGCTCCGTACCATGGCTCGCACCACGGCCGGACGCGAGATGTCGCCGCCGCCGATCGCCGCCACGAAGACATGGCACACGTAGGTCCTTTTTGGTAATCTACGCGTGCAAAAGTTATAAACTTTAGGCGATACAAATGGATTATATCTTATTTTAATAAATACTCAGATAGCCAGGCAAATCAAAACACTCGGTGTCTAAGCAAATCGCGTAATTTGGAACGTACAAATAAGTGTACAACTTACAACTCGTCCACGCGTCCGAGCGCACATCGTGTGTCTGCCAGTCAGCGACGAAGTTTCCAGGCACCTATGCGTTTGTCTATGAGGGAATTTATTTAATAGAAATAGTTAATATGGAACTTGAGCGGACAGGTATGGCTTATTATTTCGTATTTACTTCGATACCAAATTTTTTATTGTCGAAATATTGGTGTAACAAAAATATTAGTAAATAGTACTAAAATATAGAATTAAATTCGTTTACACCTGAGTACTATTGTGATTGAAGCGGATTGGTCGTGAAATGTGTTTTATAGATTACTTCAGTTTATCAAGCTACCAAGATTGTCATTTTTTTTGTGCCGTTTTCCGCCGTAAGTATTTATTTTGATTATTTTAGATATGGCGGTCGGTGTAAAACGTATTGCGGTTTTTAACCTTTGGCGTAATGAGAAAACTGCTGGTCGTAAAACCGATACAATACTGAAATATTTTAAGGACACGACGAATTATGATGAGTTAGACGAGGTATCCAAAATACAATTTTGCAAAAGAATAAACAACTTATGTGGACATTTGCTTTTAAATGGAGAAAAAGTAACCGTACATTGAATACTTTTTTGCTACATAACAAGGAGTGGTTGGATAGTTATTTGACTTTTGAATGTGTGCTCGATCAATTAGGAGACCATGTTACTGCAAAAACGGGACGTCCAAGCAAGTGCTTTAAAGATTGTTGTCGCTCAGTGAAAAAGAGAAGGGTACAATGGCTCGTACGAAAAAATTCTTCTGAAGAACTCGCTTTGGCTACTCAGTTGAAGCTAAGAAGAGAAAGTAAGAGGGATATTGCCAAAGTTATTGAGATGGTGTCTTCCCAAACTGTTTCACCAAAAAGAGGTAACAAGGTAAAAAAACGTATTACTACCCCCATCAAGGTCCCCTTAAAAATAACGCCTGAGAGAGCATTGTCTCTATTTGTGGATAATAAATTCACTAAAGAGCAATATATTGACATTCAACAAACTACAAAAGCGCACAATGCCAATATATATCCGACATACAACCGGCTGCTAGATGCGAAGAAAATGTGCTACCCAGACGAAATTACAATAACTGAAATGTCTGGAGAGGTAACATTACAGTCGCTAGTAAAAAAACATACGATACAGAGACTTGTCGCTACACACGAAGAAGTGCTAAAAGAAACAAAAGTATGACCCAACTAAAATTAAAATTGCTTTCAAGTGGGGGTGTGATGGAGCATCGGCTCACAGCCGATATATGCAAGCGTTTGAGAACAGTGATAGCGATGATGCGAGTGTGTATCTTATATCTATGGTACCCCTTAACATGACACCTTTATCAAAAGCTGACCATAAGGAATTAATCTTGTGGAACAATCCAACGCCATCAACGAAATATTGCCGTCCGATAAAAATTATGTTTCACAAGGAAACGTCAGACTTCGTCACGCAGCAAGTTGATGATATTAAATAACAGATTCAAGGACTATTCCCAATGTAATTGTAGTAGAAGAAATAAAACACTACTTTGACTCAGTTTTTTCATTAACAATGATTGATGGGAAAACCTGCAGCTTTCTTTCGGGCACAGCTACTCAAAACTGCCATGTTTGCGGTGCATCACCTAAAATAATGAATGATCTTGAAGCAGTACGAGCCAGGCCTGTAAATAAAAAATCGCTTCAACTCGGGTTGTCAAGCCTACATGCGTGGATTAAATGCATGGAATGTGTTTTAATTATAGCATACCGGCTTGATATAAAGCGTTGGAGAATCGGGAAAGAGCAAAAGGCAGTAACCGAATTAAGAAAAAGTGAAGTTCAACAAAACTTGCGAAGGAAGTTAAACATCCTAGTAGACTTGCCCAAGCAGCAGTAACACTGGAAATGTGGCTAGAACCTTCTTTCATAATCCTGAGCTGGCTTCGGAAGCTACCGGAATAAACAAAGATCTGATTGAAAGACTTGCTACAATCCTTCGAACAATTTGTTCGGGTTTCGCCGTCAACATATCAGTATTTGAGCACTATGCGGCTGAAACGGCTGATATGTATGTTCAGCAGTATGCTTGGTATTACATGCCGCAAAGTGTCCATAAAATTCTGATATATGGGAGTCTAATCATAAATGAAGCAATAATACCGATTGGACAACTTTCGGAAGAAGCCCAGGAACATCGAAATAAAGGTATCAGAAAGAAGGGGTGGTATCGATAAGCTAAGGAAATTGACCCCAATTTGACCAATTTAATAATATGTTTTTTTTTATTTTTCGTCTTTTTTTTTTGTAAAATACAGGACACTAACTTTACGCTTAAATAAAATAAAAGTCCATATAATTGCGTTTTGCTCACGAAATAAATCAACAAACTGAGGTCAAAATGGCTTTTTTCAGGCAAATTGTACCTTTTTTTGCATTATCATTTTTTTTCAGACATGAGCGCATCTTTTTAGCAGTTTAATTTTTATGTGTATATAAACACATCAACACGGTCTAGGGATATTTCAACCGTTTTCTCCGTCAAGCCACAGGCTCGCCTTGGTTTGTTCGGAATATCAATCTTCATTTAGATATGAAACTCCCGACTATCCATCAGTATATGAAACGTGCTTCGAAGCGTTTCTTCGATAGGGCCGTAGCCCACCGCAACCCTCATCAGTAAAGTCCGCCGCTCGCGGCACGTTCTTACCGATCCTGACGATCCCACTACTCTCCTCCAGGAGAGTCGAAAAGAGACCAGTACAGCTAGACCAGCACACAAACACAAACCGTACCGACTTCGCCGCCGAGGTCCGTCGTCGCGACCCCGACTTAATAGTCCCTCCTGACCCTTGCAAGAGCCAGCCCGCGATGCTGCGCCGTTAGCTTTAAATTAGTCCCTAAATAATTTAACCCAGATCCAGCCAGTCCCTTGCTGTCCCCCTACCAGTGATTGCCTAAGCCGAGGTTCGTACCCCCCTCGGGGTAACCCTTAGAGCTTTCGCTTTAGTTTTTAAGTATAATAAGCCCCGGCTGGAGGCCTGAAAAGGTAACTTTCTAGAACTCGCCGGGTCAAAATCCGTTTAAGTAGTAAGAATCTTTTCAGGATTAACAACGAGATGCCCCACAAAAAAAAAATCTAGGGATGTTTCATACTCAATTAAATAACTCGAAAAGTACTGGCCGCATTGGAATCTTTTATACACCGATTTGTTTGTAATTTATCTCAGACTAATTCCAAATTCAAATTTTTGAAAATTCTTTTGTTTCGGTGGCATAAAAATGTCTTGATGTGTAGGAGAGGGAATTTTCATTTGTGCGAAATTTAGAAAACAATACGAATTACGTTTAGTTACAGTTTTTTTTTCATTTTTAAACGAAAGATAAAGTTAAAATTGAGGTATTGTAGCCATGCAACGCCAACATTTGACGAGGGCGGAGATGTTACGAGCTGTGGGAATGCTGGAAGCTGGGTCTGTTCAGCGTAATGTTGCTGAGGCCATAGGGACCCACCAAAATGTAATTTCAAGATTGTGGACACGCTATCGTGCCACAGGTGAAGTAGCGGAGAGGCACCGGGGGCCAAGTCGCATCACTACCCCCAGACAAGACCGATTTTTGCAAATTACTGCGCGAGCTCAACCCAATGCAACGGCGACTCAATTGGTCCAAAGGCTGCGAGTGAAACACCAAGTGCTTGTGAGTGACCAAACTGTAAGAAGGCGACTGCATGAAAGCAATCTACGCTCTCGTAGACCACTCCGGGTCCCACCTTTTGTTACGTATCTGCTTAGTGAAAGAAATGGATAAGGCAGATCTGATACAATTTATTAAATGAAAAAGAGTAAACTGTCAGAGTAGAACGCTTCAAGAGGGCTTCAGAGTAGACCGGCTTCAAGAGTTCAGAGTAGAACGCTTCAAGAGGGCTTCAGAGTAGACCGGCTTCAGAGTTCAGAGTAGACGGGCTTCAGAGTGTGAACGCTTCAGAGTAGACGGGCTTCAGAGTAGTTTCCCCAGAGTGCGGGTGCTTCAGAGTAGTTTCCCAGAGTGTGGGCGCTTGAGAGTAGTTTCCCAGAGTGCGGGCGCTTCAGAGTAGTTTCCCAGAGTGTGGGCGCTTCAGAGTAGTTTCCGAGAGTCTACAGCCTTCCAGAGTGTGTCCTCCAGAGTGTACGGCCTCCAGAGTGTGTCATCAGCGGTTCAGACGCCCCTTTTTATACCAAAGCCGTCTTCCCTTTCCAAACATTTTCAAAATATTAGTTTAGCCATCATCTCATCTGACAAGTGTAGTCGGCCAGGACATATCCATGAGTGCGTGTAGCTGACCACATGAGTGAGTGTAGCTGGCCACATGAGTGCGTAAAGAATTTTATAAATATAATTTTAAGTTAAGTTATTTAGTAAACAATCGTAATAATTAATAAAATCAAATAGCTAGACATATTGATAAAAATAATTTAAAATTATATAAACCAAAAAGTAGCCATTCATAGACTAAGCAGACCAGTAACTGACAGTTGACAATTTGGCTTGTCACAACATGAAAATTTGAGTTAATATTTATTTCAGCTATTTTAAGTTAATAAATCGTATTTAGATCGATTTGTTGAGTGTAGACATAAATAAAATAAAATAAGTGAAGCATGAAGTGTAAACATAGAAACAAAGAGGATGATAAAGAATCATGAATTAAAGTGTAAGTATAGGATGAACACTATACTTTATGGAGAGGCAATCGTGGACGACGATTAGTATGAGTTCGGAACCACGTGGACTGGGACGTGAGCAATGGTCCAATGTGCTGTTCACGGATGAATCCAGGTTCGGCTTCCATCCAGATTCACGAAGGACGCGTGTTTGGCGAGTTCCTGGACGATGGAGCCGTCTTCAGAACCCTCAGGAAGTTCACCCATACCAAGGAGGTACAATTATGGTTTGGGCAGGAATTCGTCTTGGAGGACGGACGGATCTCGTTTGGGTGCGGGGCAATATAACGGCAGACCGATACGTCGCAACAGGTGCTGGGGCCCGTAATCTTGCCCCACAGAACACAAATGGGGCAAGATTTCCTGCTCATGCACGACAATGCCCGGGCACACACGGCGAGAACGGTAGCAGCTTGGTTGCATACACACAATGTACACAGGCCTTAGACTGGCCTGCTCAATCGCCAGATCTAAATCCCATTGAGCATGCGTGGGATATGCTGCAAAGAAGAGCTCTGAAGGAAGTTCCTGAAAATCTGGCTACAGAAGATCAACTTTTTGCGCACCTCAGAAGGACATGGGACAATATTCCGCAGCAAGACATTGACAACCTTGTTCTGAGCATGCCGAATAGTTGCCGATGTGTTATGAACATCATGGACGCTTTCTCAGACTACTAACTTCAAGTTTATAAACACAAATTAAATGAGTTTTCTATTTTTTTCAGTTTTTACTCACAAATTAAAAGTTAATTCATATACGGTTTCCGTCTATGCTTCATTTTTTTCCATAAAAACCTGAAGTTTTAATCGAAGTACCTTAACCATTATTATAAAATGATAGAATATTAAATAACGTATCTTTTAAATATATACATGTCATATAAATAATTAACATATTGATAGTAATTCGCTTTTTTAAAAATATCCCTAGACCGTGTTGATGTGTGTATTGGTTAACGTCTAAAGAACAACATGTAAAAAATACATCATGCTAAAATAATGCGCTCATAGTAAAATAAAACTTTTTTAATCTTGAGCAGTCGTACTAAAAAAATACACAGCCCCGCAATAAAATAAAAAAAAAACATGTACTTGTTATTAAACCACATGATCTTTACGTAATTTGAGCTGCCGAATCCGAATCTGGACACAGAATTAACCCTACACCCTCCAGTTTTTCTTCAGGAGCAGAAAACGCTTAAACTCTACCGTAATGGCAATATTAAAAAGATTTTTTTTTATGTTTTTTATCAGACTTCCTGACCTTTTTAGGGCTTTTTGTATCATATTATATGTTATAAGGTAATGTAAACGTAAAGTTACTATTATTAAATAAATAAATTATCATTACTGCAAAATTTAAGAGTTTTTTTTTTGCTCCTGAAGAAAAACTGGAGGGTGGAGGGTTAATTCTGTGTCCAGATTCGGATTTGGCAGCTCAAGTACAATATTTTTTTTTTGTGGGGCTGTGATATTATCGTATGTTATTACTGCTATCTTCATTTCACCTTGACTCCCCACTCTTCATTTAAATCGTGCATTGGTACTGTCAATGTAAGGTACGAGCTCGTACTGTTGGTTGCTGTGCTCACATAGCATCAGTACTGTGGTATTTATCATATCAAAGACATGAAACCAACGTAAAGCGTGACATTCATTACAGTCAGTTTGTGCAGGACGCAGCAGTGAACACTTCCAAGTGCGGGTGGTCAGATGATTCTTATGCAGAATAGATATCATTTTTTAAATATTTTGTTTAATTTTTCTTGTGAGTTTTAATTTATTGCATGCTAAACCTACAAATTTAAGTAAAATTCAAAATATCTTATAGTGTTGCATACTTATTTGAAGTGTGTTCTAAAAAAGAATAAAAGATTTTTCTGGAAAATTAATTGTATTTTCTTTACGTATAAGGCTCATGCTATTCAAAAATCATAGTTTTTAAAATTTTCTAGAGGGGTCATTTTTCTTAGCTTATCGATACCCCTCCTTTCAGAGAGTTTCATTCTCGCAAATTTTCGACAAAAGAAAATATTGAGGACATGTTCCATCTACTGCTGATATCTTCTGATCCTCTCATATCATCTCTGCGTAGAGTAAAGCCAAGATTTAGCGATAGCTTACCTCAATCTGTTTTATTATTATTAAAAGCACCGGAAGTTCAAACTATTTATTATTTTATCTCTGTTTTTTATATTAAAGATCTGACGTGCCTATGCAAATTTGGTCGTTGTTTTATTAATTAATAAAAAATATAGGTACACATATAATTCAAGACGCACACATACACATACTTTCGTAGAAATTGCAAGGTAGGTATGCATTTTCTTTTCACACTTGGATTCAAATATTATTTTTTTAGTAGTAAACATCACAAATGCCGTCTTTTCTACCTAATACTAGCACGAGTTATGATTAAGCTTATTGTAACATTTTGTCATGAGTCATGCCTAATAATTTAAAACACTTAATAAACTGCACAATTAGAAAGTGATGTAATTTTGCACGCGTAGATTACCAAAAAGGACCTACGTGCGGCAGTGATCCGCCCAGGCAGGGCACACCTCCACCGTATGCTCCACCGTGTCCTCCAGACGACCCTCGCAATGGAAGCACCCGGACGTTTCCTCCTGCTTTATCCTGAACAGGAACCCCCTAAAGCACTCATATCCGGTGAGGACGTGTGTTAAGCAGAAGGTGTGGACGCTGTAGCGTCTCTCTATCCACTCCTCAAAGAGGGGACTTACTGCCGCAATTGTGGCGGACACGACTCTCCCTCGACCTCGGACCTCTTTTTTAATGCTTTAATAAATGGAGTATAAATTAAAAGAAAGCAAGGCACCATTAATCAGCATAGGTACATTTGACAAAAGAAAATGTATTTTTATAAACATCTAAAAATAATAAAACAAACATATTTATTTTTATTGCTATTTCATTGTTTAGAAATTCTAAGGATTAATATAACCTTGGAACGTCATCCTTTTATTAACAAATAGAGTAATATAAACTGTAAAACTCCGAAACTTGTCTCTACTAAATTAGACACGAATTTACGATAAAACGTCATCATGGCGGGACCAACTCTGGTATTTACAATTCGGCACGGGTCCCGTACCCGCAGCTATACATTTCCAGTATAAGCTGACTTCGATAGGAAGTCAGCTTATACTGGAAATGTATGGATGAAAAATCTACACAATACGAGCTCAGCTAAAACTGGAAACGTATGGCTTGATGTGTAGCCGTGTGTAGAAAATAGTAGGTACTAAATTCTTACTAAATATGTATACGTGGTAGAATCTTTTAATTACAAAAGTTAGTCCCGCCATCTTCGATCAATAATAGCACTAGATGTCGGGTCGGCGCAAAAAATACGTCTCGGTAAATATAAGCGCACTTGAGACTTGAGCTCTTATTTTGTTTAGTTGGCTTGAAACACAGCCAATGTAAACACGTCTCACAATGCCGCAGTGTGTATTTAAAAGTTGCAAAAATAATCCCCGAAAAAGCAATATAGCGGCCGCAATATCTTACTTTCAGTAAGTACATGAAGAATAAGTTATATTTTAATCTTTAAACTAGCAAATAATACGTTTTGAACAAAATTACCGATTTTAAACCACCACTACAAATGTTTGGCCAAGGCTCACCAACATACGCACAAACTTTTGTTCAACAGGACAGTAAATGCATGGAGTAGATTTGTATTGTAATAATTAAAAAAAAATTGTAACCAGATCTTCAAAACTGGTTGGTTAAAAATTCTTTGATGCTACTTTTGTGTCTGTTTGTTGGACTCTCATTAGATACTCAGCTTTCCTTTTTTATTTTAGCTTTCCTAGCAATCCATTTACGTGTGCAGAATGGATCTCGATTGTCGCCAGAGAAAGAAGAGATGACTTTTATAAGCCAGCTAAGAATTCGGTTATATGTTCGGATCACTTTGATAAATCGGATATATCCGGAAATACTAACTGACGTCGACTGATTAAAACAGCAATTCCTAAATTACAGGTACATTAATTAATGACTATGGCGCCTTGGCTATGACTACTCTAATGTAAACGCACAAAGTAGCCTATGTGTTAATCCAGGGTGTAAGCTATCTCCGTTTGAGCGTGAAGAAGTAACAAACTTACAAACACACACACACCTTCACAAACTTTCACCTTTATAATACTAGTGTGATAACTTCTAAATCGCGTACATAAGTAGACGCACTCATTTCTATATACGGGTTGATTACAATGAGCCAACCCTCAGACGATTCATAGCAATGTCTTGATAAAATATCTATTGTACTAATTTAGTCCTACTACTTTTTTAAATCGGTCAAAAATATTTGCTACCATTTATAAAACGAACCTTAGCCTAAAAAAATATGTTATTATTCTGCTACTCTACGTCTTTCAAATCTTACTGTGTTCTGAGCATTGAAATGTAGTACCAAGAACTACGTCTAGTTTCAAAATAGAATAAGCACTAAATTGTCAACAAAATGTTTTTAACCTTATTGCTTGTGTTTTAAGTTTAATTTTAGAATAAATATTTTTGTACTTATTATAAAAATGACTATTTATTTTCAAGCGACATTTAAAATTTATTGCTTTTACCTTTATCCTATGACAGAAGGACTTAAATATAAATATTTTGCAATCGTAATTAAACTTTATGCTTGAGTATTAAGGTTTATAATGAACTGGAGTTGTTAATAATATAAAACTTTTTTCTATATTTCGTAGTAAGAAATGTAAATGTCTATGTGTGTGTAAACGTGGCCACTTTAGCGACGTATTTTTGTTCCTAATCCTGTATCTAGTGCTATTATTGATCGAAGCCCGCCATGATGACCTTTATAATTTACGAACTAATTTCACGCCAGGTTCACTTAAGGAGCGAAATTTTCAATTGGAGGGCCAATGCGTGCCGAGCTCGGCATCAATTTGCCTTTGGACGTGTCTGAAGAATTTAAAAATATGAAGTTGGCAAAGGATCAGTTAAACTCGTGTAACTCGTTCGTTGTCTGTCATATGAAATAGCTTACGCAGTAAATACCTTACATGGTGTGTGCTAATCTGCTGAACAATCAATTTCCGGGATGAAACGTCGAAAGTCGCATGACATATATTGGCCGATGCAAGCGCGATGCGTATATGAGTAGCACGAATAGTTGGTGGTATCGCAATGTATCGATTGAGGTGTGACTGACACTAGCATGGCCCACCATCCATGGATTTTAATTTTGATAACATAAAAAAGCTGTCGCTTATTAGTTGAAATTAGTCGCCAAACATCAGAATTAGTCAGTCACTGGTTCAAAAGTTATAAGGGTTTATAGCCGATCTAGAAAGAGCTTATTCCAGTTTGGCCACGTTTATATTTCAAAAACTTGGGCACCTAGCGAAGATCTGTTTTCTCCGAAATTTATTCGGAATTAGTCGCCAAATATCAGAATCTGTCGGTTACTCGTTCAAAAGTTATAGGTAAGCATTTCTAGGTGGCCGACCGGGAGTGAATTTCCCCAGCTAGGTCGCATTTACATCTCAAAAGCTAGGGCACCTAGCGGAGATCTGTTTTCTCCGAAATTTAGTCGCCAAGTCACAGATTTAGTCGGTGTGTAACTGAAAGTATATTGAAAAATTCAATTTCGGTATAAGCAAGAACAAAATACTTTTACCCGTTGCGGACGAGAATGGCACTATATTAGTACACCGCTCTTTAGCAGCTCGTAACTAATCCGATTCGTGTCTGTAAAATTCTAGACAAACATATTTTTATAGTACAAACGGTGCTCTTTCTGAAAGTGTCCATGATGTTTTCCTAAAAAATACTAACTAAGGAAAAAATCTAATTAAAAATATGTGGGATTGTTTCGAACCTTTTGTTTTCAAATCTAATTTTCAAAAGGTTTACGATCTGCAATGACCGATGTCCTGGTGAAGGCGATGCGAAAAGCACAGAACCGGTCGAAGTGGCGGTGCTTGGGGGACACCTATGTTCAGTTGTCTTCTTTCGGCTGAAATGATGATGATAATGCTGATAATTAGCAAATAATCAAATTCTCTCAGCAGTGGCAAAAATGGTGAACGACTGCTTTAATATTTATCCGCCTATCTGCTTGACCCAAAGGCTCAAGATAACGAGGTAAATCAAGATGAAAAACTGGAAACCATAGATTTTATAAACGAAATTGCGAAATGGTTTGTTTAATCGAATGCCAGAATTCGCTACATAAGGCCAAGACAGGTGGTTGGTGAAAACCTTTTATTTGGAACAACACTAGCGAAATAAGCCTGGTAGAAAGGTATATGTTATTCGACTAAGTTAACTAAACTTGCAGTGTGTAGGTACTATTGCAGCACAGTATACTTCTGCCGCAATCGAAATGTCTTTTATAACACACGGCAACATTAACAGAACAAAATCGGAATCGCCTGACGACAGAAAAAGCTCTCTTCGTCTCCTTGGGTCTCCAATCATTGAGAACTCCTTTCCCTCTTTTATAGAGGAAAAAATACAAAATTTTAATGATGTTTCAGAAAGACTGTTCCAAATTAACATGCATTCGGCTATCACCTTAATTCGATACTGTTGTTTCGCCCCAAAATTAACATATTTCCTACGCGCTTCCCATTTATGGAAACACACTCACCTTTTAGACAGAATGGACCAAATTATCCGGCACACACTAACCTCAATATTAAATGTGGCCTTGGATGACCGAGCTTGGGCACAAGCAACTCTTCCCATTCGTATGGGAGGCATCGGCGTCCGCAAAATTTCCAGTCTCAGTTTACCGGCTTTCATATCCTCGGTCCACGGCACTGAGAAATTAATCAGGAAAATCTTAGCTTCCACACTGATTAATTTTGATGTGCCGTGCTTCACCGAGGCTATAGATGCCTGGAAACTCGCTTGCCCGAATTCAAATCTACCCGATAACCCACTTTCCCAGAGACGGTGGGATGAGATGAGCCGCTCTGCAGAGTTGTACAAGACAATTTACTTAACTCGTCCGCTACTACTGCGGAGCGTGCGCGCCTGCTGGCTGTGGTTAAATGGGATTCGGGTCTGTGGCTTCATGCGCTACCGTCGTCGAACATAGGCACTTTGCTCGACGACACTACTTTCCGCCTTGCTGCTTCTCTAAGACTAGGAGCTATTTGTTGTTCTCCTCATCGCTGCCACTGTGGCGAAGTTGTCAACAGTCTAGGACACCACGGCCTGTCTTGTAGCCGAAGTGCGGGTCGCTTAGCGCGGCACGCAAACATTAACGACATCATCCGACGAGCTCTTGTCACCGTCGGCGTTCCAGCTGTATTAGAACCCATTGGCTTGGCACACGACGATGGCAAGAGACCGGACGGTATGTCTTTGTTTCCTTGGAAGGTGGGTAGGCCTTTAGTGTGGGACGCAACGTGTGTCGATACTCTTGCGCCATCCCATCTTCCTAGCTCGGCTTGCTGCGCTGGCGCTGCCGCTGCGGCTGCGGAAAACCTCAAGCGGCGAAAGTATAGCAACCTTATTGGCAATTATATTTTCGAGCCGTTTGGGGTTGAAACCCTCGGGCCGTGGGGTCAGAGTGCTCATGGCCTTTTTAAAGAAATCTCAAAGCGGCTAGTTGACACTTCTCGTGACCCAAGGGCTGGTTTTTATTTTGGCCAGCGGCTAAGCATTGCTATACAGCGTGGTAATGCCGCCAGTCTCTTGGGTACATTGCCGGTCGACAGCGTTGAAGATGAATTTTTCGATGCTTTATTTTAGTTTGTGTATAGTTTTGGTTAAGTTAAGATATAATTTTGTTATTTTTATTTTAGTTAGTTAGGCTAGTTTTCTTTAACGACTACAATTAAATAATAAACGAGTCGGCAAAAATTAAATTTATAAAATATATTTGGAATATGTTTAACGAATTACAGTAATAATCATGAGTTTCAAAAAGTATTAATTATTTTTATTTATTTTATTTTATTTGACAACATTGATCCATTGGTTAGTAAAGACATATCAACTAAGGGTTAGTATTTATTATTTAGAATTATACGTTATTTAATTCATACCTGCCGCACGAGCAACTGAACAGTGTCTCAATATTGGTGCATCGGCTCGGGTAGGGTTTTCGAAATACTATTGCTGCTAGCCCTCATTCTGCTTATTAAGGATGTGGTCTTTTTCCTCATAATGGCATAATAGCCGTCGTAACGTCAGCGCATACATACCCACTGGTGATCTTGACCGTGATCACTTAGCTCAGACCAAAACGACAGATTTTTCCACAATGGCACTGATTTTTCGATTTGTAGACACAAAATATTATTACAGAATATGTTATGCTATGTTGCTCTAATGGCCGCTAGTCTGTTACGATTACAGTTAGTAACACTCACCGTTTTAAACAGTCCTTTGTACTACAAAATAGCCACTCACCCATACGGACGCCCTTTAAGAATACCTACGGATATATCTACCGCAGACTTCCCCGTGTATTCAAAGCCTTTATGTTTGGTATTGAAAATGTGCAAATCAAGGGGGAGGACTAAAGTCTCTTGAAGCGCTAATACATCTGCAAGCTTAGGTACTAATGATTAAAGTTATTAATTTCTAGAAATGTTCATGATTGTACTAAACAAACTTCTATTAATATTAATAGTAATTCACAAACATATTCATAATTAGACAAAAAGTGTATGGAAGGATCGTAGCAGTTGGCGTTCCGCAGTTACTGCCTACACCCATGGACAAAAGGTTGGGTTTATGTATGTAGTGAAATCTATGTTATTTTAAGATTTTTGTTATTGTTAGTGATTATAACGCATTTTTAACGTAGGTAGATAAATTGACAGCGTTTGATGAAAAAGATTATGATTGTAATGGTCTATTGTTATTTTAGTTTTATCTTTCTTGACCTTGTTCGGGTCCTTTGAGAACCGTACGACATGGTCCAACCAACTTTACTCTGGTTTTTGTAGGACTATTGCATTATTTGCAGGATATAGAAACAAAGATCGTTTTTCTAATTATTACAATGATTTAAGTAACGCACAAATGTATAATTTTATCTAACTTTGACAGTAATTGACAAACTATGTTCACGACAGAGTGAAATCATTGTTAGTAGGTAACGGCTTTGTAATCATTGTTAAAGTGACTAATAAAAATCGTAGAAAACCATATTTTTAGATTTTAATTCATTTCAATCCTTTTGTTTGTAAAATGACAAAATTGACGATACGAAAACATGACATAGTATTTATCCGCTGTTTTGGATAAATACTTAAGTAAAAACGGAAATATATCAGTATTTATCCGAATAAAATCCTAAAACTAGTCTAGAACAGTATATTTCTAATTCCACACAGATCAGTTATTAGCTGGCGTTGACGTAATAAATAGTTATTTCGGTGTACAGTATCTACTATACAAAGAAATAATTCTAAAATGTTCGTTATTAACCTTTGTGTGCGTTACGATTGCTCCGCCAGATTATCCAAATAGAATTTTTTTTAGCCAAAACCTTTGGTGAAATTTGTCAAAATCGAATGGCACAAACCAAAAAATTGTCAAAGTAGAAATAAAGAAGTTATAAGGGTTTTAAGTTGGCCGCGCGAACGTAACGTGGAGGATTGCGCGGCCATGAAGATCTCAGCAACTACTTGGGCTAGGGATCTAATTCTTTTTGTCAATTGAAGACTGAATTTGTCAAAAATTGTCGAAAAAAGAATTACATACTCTAGATTAATATTTTACGAAATATTCACCTTGGAAGTTATGGCCGCGCAATCGTGCACTTGTCGTTTCTTTGTTGTTGGTTATTTCTTTAATCTTAAGATTTTATGCCGTAAAACTGTTACAAGGTGGAAGGTCTTAATTTGTCGAAACTAACTAAAGCAATAATTAATACTAAAGTTTAATTAAACAGAAGATATCAGTCCAAAACAAAAAAGTCGTGGCCGCGCAATCGTAACGATACTTTGAACGCTGATATCTCATTACCTATAACTGCTAGGAGTTCCGTATGAACATCCATTTATACGGCATATTACTCTCATTAGAATGACATCGTTTTACCCTCAGAACAGTTTCCAACGAGAGTAATCTCAAAAATTATTTCAGCTCGTACAATGTTCGAGTAGGGTAACCATAATTTCGATTTGATTTGGGAATACCTATAACTGGGGGCGAGCAATTATATTGAACATTCTGCAAAATTAATTACTATTAAATAAAAACTTGTATGTTTCAAAAATTAGATATATTTATTGATAAGTGTATTCTCTCTGATGGGTCCGAATTCAGGCACGTACTATTGGAACAATTACCAATGGAACCAGCGCTAAAAATAATGTCATTTACAATGTGTTCATAAAAAATTCAGCGTTACAGTCGCAACTATATCGGTTATCGTATTTCTACCGTTAAATTTGGATATGATAAACATTTCCACAATTAGCAATCTGGAAGATGCTATTATTATTTATGAATGGGAGAATAAACGTTGCAGAAACTGCAATGAATTAGTTGCATTTACTTATACCTTATCAAAAATAGTAACATTCGATTTAAATGGCACATAAATGATGTTGTTACATGGCATACCTCAAAATATTATAAGAAAAAAATATTAATTGTTAGGTGCCATTGAATATATTCCTCCAATCCTTGGAACAATAGGACTCTGTTTGCATCCATTTTGTTACACAAATGGTGTTTTAGAAATGTAACGAGATATACCAGTCCACTCAGAAAGTATACATCTTCATCCCCCAAAGTTAGTCGACCACGTTTGAATTCGTTCCAACGATATAATATTTTGAGGCATTCATTGCAGTTTCTGCAACGTTTATTCTCCCATTCATAAATAATAATAGCATCTTCCAGATTGCTAATTGTGGAAATGTTTATCATATCCAAATTTAACGGTAGAAATACGATAACCGATATAGTTGCGACTGTAACGCTGCATTTTTTATGAACACATTGTAAATGACATTATTTTTAGCGCTGGTTCCATTGGTAATTGTTCCAATAGTACGTGCCTGAATTCGGACCCATCAGAGAGAATACACTTATCAATAAATATATCTAATTTTTGAAACATACAAATTTTTATTTAATAGTAATTAATTTTGCAGATTGTTCAATATAATTGCTCGTCCCCAGTTATAGGTATTCCCAAATCAAATCGAAATATGGTTACCCTACTCGAACATTGTACGATATGAAATATTTTTTGAGATTACTCTCGTTGGAAACTGTTCTGAGGGTAAAACGATATGTCATTCTAATGAGAGTAATATGCCGTATAAATGGATGTTCATACGGAACTCCTAGCAGTTATAGGTAATGAGATATCAGCATTCAAAGTAGCGTTACGATTGCGCGGCCACGACTTTTTTGTTTTGGACTGATATCTTCTGTTTAATTAAACTTTAGTATTATTTATTGCTTTAGTTAGTTTCGACAAATTAAGACCTTCCTTCTTGTAACAGTTTTACGGCATAAAATCTTAAGATTAAAGAAATAATCAACAACAAAGAAACGACAAGTGCACGATTGCGCGGCCATAACTTCCAAGGTGAATATTTCGTAAAATATTAATCTAGAGTATGTAATTCTTTTTTCGACAATTTTTGACAAATTCAGTCTTCAATTGACAAAAAGTATTAGATCTCTAGCCCAAGTAGTTGCTGAGATCTCCATGGCCGCGAAATCCTCCACGTTACGTTCGCGCGGCCAACTTAAAACCCTTATAACTTCTTTATTTCTACTTTGACAAATTTTTGGTTTGTGCCATTCGATTTTGACAAATTTCGACAAAAGTTTTGGCTAAAAAAAATTATATTTGGATAATCTGGCGGAGCAATCGTAACGCACACTAACCTTTGGTATGCACGAAAGGGTCGCGAAACTTATGTACAGTCAACCGCACGTAAGTAATAAGAGATCTTACACACGAGCGAGCGGTATGTTGCCAACGGCATGCGGCAGCCGTCGACGTTCGTAAAAGTATATAGAGAGTAAAAAAATGCCCATCTTGATCTCCAATTATTTATAATGAATTATAATTCTTGAATCCCCAATGAAGGTGTTTTTATTTTTCGTTTATGTCGACGTCAAAGAAGTAAAAACAATAACATGTGAGAATGTCTCTTATTCGGAATCCATTTTGCAACTGACTCCTGAGTGCTGATGACGGCTGCCGCTGATCTTTGAAGTTAGCATGTCACCGGCGGCCGTCGACTCTGTTGTTGGCAAGATGCCGATCGTGTGTAAGAGCTCTAACACGTCAGCGTTACCCCAGCAGAAAATGTCGAATATCGTTATTTGACTGTGATAGATAATTAGTAGGTAGGTACGCACGGCGACAAATCAAGCTATACATTTCCAGAATAAGCTAACTTCTCATAGTACGGAAGGCCTTTACAATGTGAAGTCTGTTTACACTGGAAATGTATAGCTTGATATGTAGCCGTGTGTACATCAGGTTCTGTAATTGTTGCATAGATTTTTTGTGGTAATAGTTTTTTTGTTATTTGACTAAAACAGTTCTGGCTGCAGCAACGCTACGCATAGAAGTTTTGTTTAATAATGGCTATATTGAAATAAATTTTAGGTGCATAATGAGTTTGTGAGACGAGGTAAATGTTCCGAGTTAATTGTATTTTATCTTTTATGGTTGCGAAGATAATCAAGATCCTACTGAGGTAGCACAACCGGCATCGTGAGTGAATACAACTATATGCTAACCATCTGGAAGTAAAGGATAGTGTGATGCGGTGACACAAGTGTTGAATAAAAATAGTTGTTTATTTGAGTAAGTGTTTTTATTTTTAAGTAAAATAATCATTTATATAAAAAGTTGTGAAACAAAAATAGCAGCTTATACCTATACTTAGTTCAGATCAACTTTTACTCATCATAATTATTATATAATTTAACTTTTAAAATAATCACATAATTATTCACTGATTAACATCTAAGAGCAGAAAAGTTATTTAAATCTTAAATCAATAAAATTAAACAACACACTGCAGTACCTACCTACAGTAGTGTAAAGAAAAAAGGAAACACTTTACACCCACTTTATAAAACGCATATTACTGATAAAAATAAAAAATAAAACTCCGAAGTTACAAATATACAAAAAAGTGAAAAAGGATAAAAAATTAAAAAATATAATAACGAGTCAAACTTAGTGGTTAATCTGGTTTTACGACAATTATTTTGGAACACGAGCTATCCCAAGCGATTGCAATTGATTAAATACAATAGGCCTATGCACGCAAAAAATATATTCCATTTACGGTTAAGAACAGTAAGTTAAACCGTGAAAACAAATATTATTTAAACTACTCAACTACCGTAAAAAAAAAGAATCGTCCTATGCACTAGCCAGACGTAGCGCTCCAGACGGATGCCGTGGGTGCGAGTATAGTGACGGCCATTGTGAAATAAAAAAACTTGAGAGGTGTCAAGAGACACCCGGATGGAACGAAGTTCCTATCCAGGATTGGTTATTGTTATTATTTTTTATTATTTATTATGTACAAGAAACCTGTATGCACTCAACAAAAATATTCTCTCTCTCTCTCTCTCTCTCTCTCCCTCTCTCTCTATCTCTCTGTCTCCCTCGCCCTCTCTCTCCCCCTCTGTCTCTCCCTGTCTATCTCTCCCTCACTTTCTCTCTCTATTCCTCTCTCTCTCTCATCCTCTCTCTCTCTCTCCCTCTCTATAACTCTCTCTTCCTCCCCCTCTCTCTCTCTCTCTCTCCGTTCCAAAAACTTTGTTCCAAAACAAAATATATACAGTCAAATTGAAAAACCTCCTCTTTTTTTTAAGTCGGTTAAAAAGTGTCGTTATAACTTTTTCTCTTTATGCCGTCTTTCGCAACGCGCCTTTAGGAACTTCGTTCCAAAACTACTAAGGGAACTAGGAGTGCATTCCATTGTAGCACCTTGGGTCGCACGCGTGGTGGCGGGTAAACCTCCAACGATAGCATTCCCAAGGAGGATTGGTGTCTGGCTGGCAGTCGACTGTCAAACTTTGGCGAAACCCATAGCAACATGAGAGGAAGACATGATGCGTGATAGGACTAGGGCGTATCCCACAAGCGCTTGCAGGTGCAGCTCCCAGCTCCTGTGTGAAATGGACAGGAGTTGTCGCACCAGAACGGGCGGGTGCGACGTAAGATGCAAGCTTGGAGTGGGAGGGATGTAAAGTTTAGGTGAGCGAGCTGGAATGTAGGTACAATGACTGGAAGAGCAAGGGAGCTAGCAGATGTTTTAAAAAGGCGAAGACTGAACATAGCGTGTCTAGAGAGATAGAAGAAGGATATAAGTTTTACTATTGTGGAAGCGTTGGCAAGCGGAATGCTGTAAGTACAGTAGTGCGTCGATTATCCGAACTAATTGGGGGACAGGGATTGTTCGGAAAATCGTTTTTTTCGGATAATCGATCTGTCAGCCATACATATTTATTTACAGGTGAATGAAAACCTTATGTTTAGACATATCATTAATGACAAATAGTTTCTTTCACGCGGTAAAATTTAGTTTATCAACTTACGGCTACTTTAGAGTGACATACGAGTACATACAACTAATAGTTCGAGACAATTTCCCATGTATTGTAGCGTGGGAGGACGATAGCAAGCGCGAGTGGGGCGGGCGTAGTAGTTCGGATAAGCGGTCGTTCGGTTGATCGACGTTCGGATAATCGACGCTCTACTGTATTGGTTTTGGATAGTCAGTTGAAAGAATGTGTGGAGAGCTATTCTGCCGTCCTTGCGAAAAGTGCATTAACTAGGTTAAACCTGATTTTGAGAAAAACGCGTGTAAAGATTTTATTTTTGTTTTGTTTGTAACTCCAATACTAATTAGGCTTAGTACACTGACCTCTATCTAATACGCTAGAGGTCAGTGGCTTAGTATTAAAACCGGCTACGTCATAGATACGTAAAAAGTGTCTAAAAAGGATATATATAGATCTCGTTCTGAAAATTCCGAATATGTACTTATCTCAATTCGGCACAAAACTCGAGTTACTGCACTTTTCGTAAGGACGGCAGTATTGTGGGGACAATCTAATGGCGGCTGTACACACTCGGCGAGAGCATACGTGTACACACTCGTTTTTTCATTTGTACGGAAGATTTCTGTGACAATGGACGTGGAAATTGCAGCTGCTGTTTGCCTTTGTGCTGTGAGCTATTATAATGTTTTATAGATTTACCATAGAAAGAAAATTCTTAAGCCATGGCGAAGGAGAAGATGGTGGATGGTTACTATGCAACGCAATAGAAGCAGGTAAATACTTAAAACATAGGAAAAGACCAATTAAGACTTAACAGTTGATTTTTAATTTATTTTGCTTTTTTTACCTGCATGATTAGTTAAGCATATATAAGGTGTATCTATTCATACACGAAATATTTTAAGAGGAACACCTGTAGGTGGTAAAGAAGCTATAGAAGCAAAAAGAACATTTTTATCTAAGCGTTTTTGAATTTTCGAATTATTAGTATTTTAAAACTGCTTGAGACGTTTTGCATAAAACCTTTACTCCAAATTCTATGAATGGCCCGCCTGACGCTGCGAGGGCGGCGAACGGACGGCACGAGCATGGCCGCGGTGTCTCGGGCCGTAAAAAATAAGAAGGAGCCAGTATTTCTTATGTGCGTCAAATAATTTACAAATATAAAATTTTGAAAAATATGCATTTCGAAAAAAAATATTTTTCGTTTCTGTAGCTTCTTTACCACCTACAGGTGTACCTCTTAAAATATTTCGTGTATGAATAGATACACCTTATATATCTATATATTTCAGAAGCACCATGGAAAATCAATTGGCGGAACTGGTGGTGGAACCCTCGGGTCAATTTAACAACTTTACAAGAATGTCTATAATAGACTTTGAATATTTACTACAACGAATTGCTCCATTTATAACTAAGAAGAATACGCCTAAAAGGAAAGCAATCCCAGCCAAAATTCGCCTAGCAATTACTTTGAGATTTTTAGCCAGTGGCGATAGTTTTGACAGTCTACATTTCCTGGGGGGCGATTCTACTAATTTGCAAAGTTACACGTTCAATTGTGTTTTCACAACGGTTAGATTTCGATCGCAGGTCGATGATGTCCTATAAAGTCATTCTACTATTTGATAAACACAAGGGAAACTAAACTTACGCCAAACCGCAACTGACTCGTTACGAGAACACACGAGTGGGCTTCCTGTGTTACCAACATGCCAAATAGTATGTTTTATTATTACCACAAAGAAAAAAGTTGAATCTAAAAATGTCACTAAACACGAATAAGTGGCAATAAAGGATTTTCTAATATAAAAAGATATCTTGACCATAATTATAGTTTTGTACTGATATTTTTTTGTTACAATAATACAACATTTTAACTTAATAAATAACAAAAATTCAGAAGAACGTTTCGTTCTACATCCCTAACTAGCTAAAGCTACGAAATCAAACCCTTCGGTTATGTTAAAGACTCGAAGAGTATTTCTGTTAATCGTATTTTACTTAAAAAATCATTTATTGAAGCGTTTTTAACGATGTTATGATTTTCTTTAGTATATATGTACCTATTTACAGATCGAGGTAGTAACCTAATCTGTTTTGATTAAAAAAAAAAAATAATGACGGTCCAGGTGTTTAATCCCGTTTTTAAGTTCGCTTACTCTCGCATAAAGTGGTTAAAAATCTTCGTGAAACGGATTGAAGTTTTTGGTGGCTTATCAGTTTGGCTAGTGATGTTACTACTACTAGTTATAAATCGTCAGGCACTGATTTTCTCAATTTATTTCAAGTTGAATCTAAAGTAGGTACCTCCCTTTAGGGAGGTTTCTAGCAGCTTTGTTAGTTAAAAACGAGACATTAAATAATAACTTAAAAGAAAATAATCATAGCAAAATTCAAAATGCGGCATCCAATCAATATTAGGGCTACAATCGACTCTTGCTGTTTGGGGAGAATTACACGTTATCAACTGACTAATACTTACAGAACAATGTAATGCATAATCACTCTTATTTAAAACATCCGTGATTCAGTACATATTATTAATATTGAATTATGAACTGGTGTAGTTGTTGAAGACTCCGTGATACTTATCTAAACACGACTATAGCTTGGCAAAAAAGAGTCTGTCGTGGTAACCATTGGAACTAAAATATTTTTTTGGTGGCAGCACTGCTTTGTTTATCTTCAACAAGTAGCTAAACTGTCATTGCGTTATGTTCATAATTGTATTTTACTTATTTCTAATTAACTATCAATTATTAATGCTTTTGAACATATAAAAAATGAATAAAACAATAAGGAGTAGTGGTGTGAGCTGTGATATACTAAGTTTTCGTAAGTTTGGCGGAATCTGAAGCGGAACAAATTTTGTCTCCGATTGACAATGTTTACGAAAGAACTGCCGACACGACAGGTATTTATCCAAGAAATTTATCTTTTATTCAATACCAGTCATTGTTTTTCCTTTCTCATACTAAGTTTTATCAGTATTATAAGTTTCAAGCGATTTTATTATTTTATTTACTAATAGATTATTGAGGTTATATTTTCTAGTTAGACAAATCGCGTGTACGTTAACTCTTGATGTTTGATACTTGAAATTGAAAAATGTACCTACATGGAATTAATATGTCTTTATGTTTTTTTCAAGGTAAATCTCACAGTACAATTAGAGAAATTGTTAATGAAGGTGAAAAAAATTAAGGATTTTTTCTACACCTGGAAGAACACCAAAACAGTTGGCGGAAGAAAAAATTAGACGATTTTGATCTGTGTGCAATTAGACAAAAAGTTCAACACTATAAAGAAACAGGCAAGTATTTTTTTTTTGTTCATGCCATTATCGCATACCACAGTAAAAAAAGTATAATTTATATTTATTATTTTTCAGGTGCCTATTCTACGTAATATATTACCTATAGTTTGAGGAGATGGGTTGTAATGGGAGCCGTAAATGTGTAAGAAAGATTTTTACACTATTTAGATTTCATAAATAAGAAATGTAAAACTGACACATCAGTGTTAATGGAAAAAATCTATCATAGCACCGAAAAGGAATACAAGAATGATGTTATGTCACGTTTTTCTTTTTTAAAAAAATCTAACATTTTAGCGTGTTATTTCATTTTCATTGTCATGTGAATAGTGATAATGTTATGTACCCCACATAGACATACCTGACGCCTTCATTAGTCAACTGTTCAAGTTTATTCCATATTACCCGTACCTTTCGAATGCGACATGTTATAGGTACTCTCTGACTTCTGATTAGTTTCCGACAGTAAGCAGCTGTAAGTCACCTTGTCGACTATAAATTGTCAGCATTAACAGAATTCATGCAAAATCGCTCTTAGATAAAAGGTTATTCCAGCGAAATAATGCGCAATCTACTAAATACAATGAAAGTAAAAGACTGTGTGCCTATCAAGTCTTGAAATCTTGATTGATGAGAATTTCCGGGATCTCATGTTTGTGGATTAAAACAGTAAGTATCTTATCACTTTTAGTCCTAGTATACAAGGTGGCCATACCTGCTAAGCAGGCGCTCTCATTTTTTCCAGACTTTTTTGCCAAGCTATACATCGAGTGACAACGCGTGAGAAAATAAATAAATAAAATGATCACGAGCCTTTAGTTACTCGAGTAACGAGTTAAACAAAATCGAATCGCATCACTACCTGACATAGCTTATTGAGAAGTGTCAACTGTCAACTGACAGCAACACTATTTACTTTAGTTCAAGTTCAGAGTTTTAATTGATTTATAATAATACTCTTATTCCTCTTAACATACATATTATATAAGCAGCTTATAATGTTCCCCCTGCTGCGATACAGGCCTCCTCTCTGTGACTCTGTGAGAGGGAGTAGTTAATCCGTTTCTTTCTAATTGCACGAAATTGATATTTGTTTTCATGTGTGTACTTGTAGAATTATAATGAAAATAGAATCTTCAAGATGGTACAGCATTTAATGCAAAATAATGTGCTGTTAACTGTTCAGTAAGATTTCAACACAATGTGTGAAGATGTTGCCCGAGACTGTTCCAGATTTGAAATAACTTATGAATGTTTCCCTGTCTTCAGTAAAACCATTTAGATGCAGTTTGAGGAAAGTGTGTATTGATGATGCAAGAAGAATTTAAACTGTTTATTCAATATGGAAATCTGGATACAGGAATATTTACATTCCATGGCAATCTG
Source organism: Aporophyla lueneburgensis (assembly GCA_932294355.1). Classification (NCBI taxonomy): domain Eukaryota; kingdom Metazoa; phylum Arthropoda; class Insecta; order Lepidoptera; family Noctuidae; genus Aporophyla; species Aporophyla lueneburgensis. The sequence goes on from OW028733.1 coordinate 24,585,020, forward strand.
CAAAAAAAAAAAACATACTACCTATACCTGTTGACTCAGTGGGGAAAAAACATTATTTTGCAGTAGGTACCAGCACAACGATGAGAAAAATAATAATATTAGTTTGCCACTTCTAACATAAATATATATTTTTTCAGAAACATTACTTAGGTACACCCAAAAATCAATTTCTGACTTAAGAGTTGATTGTGGTCGGTCAATTTTTTGGTAGGCAGACATTCTGTTGACTGTTGTGCACTTATAATGTTGAGCATGCAGTATTAATATATTATGTATTTCTATCTGGCACACGGTATCAACATGAGTGGTGAAACGACCCTACTATTTTAGATGAAATACTAAGTATCTACTTCTCAAGTGGTCTGACGTTAAAATTGATATACTTATAGTAATAAAAATGCTTTATTCCATTATTTGTTTTTTGATTTCATGAACCATTCCAATACTCAATACTTTATTGCATTTCACAATGTATATGCTTAGGTGGTAAACATTGGATTTAGTTACAATTGTGGGACCCTGTCGGGCACATCAAAAGAAATATAGTAGTAGGAGTAGGACTTATAATCTCACTTATTCTAAAATCAAATTAAATAAAAAACATGCTTTGGGCATTCTAACTGCATTTCAGGGATTTATCACTTAAATGTTTGCTAATGTTGGTGCATCTGTACTGTTTCCCCACATTATTATGCCGTAACTAAGCCATGCATAGACATAGGCGTAATATGTTACAAGGACAGTCTGTAAATTTGTGTTTTTTTAACTACCAAATATTCCATTATATCTATACTATAATATTATAAAGCTGTAGAGTTGGTTTATTTGGTTAAACGCAGTAATCTCAGGAATGACTGATCCGAATCGAACAATTCTTTTTGTATTGGGTAGCCTATTTATTGAGGAGGCTATAGGCTATATAACATTACGCTACAATCAAAAGGAGCGGAGCAGCAACAAAAAATGGACGAAAACTGACAGGCAATGCGGTGCGACGGGAAGGTTCAGAGGAGCAAAATTAGACACTGATGAAGTTGTGGACAGTAGCTAGTTTATTACTAAAACTCAAGAAATTAAAAGTTTTGACACTGCATATACATTGCGGCTGGTCTATCAGTGTTTGGTACGAACCAGGTACATAAAAAGCCGGTGCAAGTTGCGGTCCAAGATTGAGTCAATAGAGTTTCACGTAGTAACACACTGTAACTATGTTACCTTTTCCGTCATCAATACCGTAAAAACGAAGATTGAAGGGCATGTGTGGTCACTGATCTCGTCAATCAAAGCTCATAAGAGGTCTCTGGAGAATTGGTATGTCGTAGCGCACTGACGATCCGTAAGGGCCAAAGCATTACTGCATACTCTTGACGCAAAATTTCTTCCTCTTACCTTTCCAACGTCACCCACATGGGCAAGTTCAACGAAATCTGTATAAACATTATATTTTTAGGAAATAAAACTAAAGCAGTCCTAGATCGATGCGATAAAAGTTGCATTTTACTGACTTATGTTCAACCGCAAATTTTGACAGATGAAATGCCGAAATTCAGCTTTGATTCGATTATAGCGAGTGTCAAAATAATAGCAGAATGTGACTAAACGTCACGCTCATGTACGACTTTGTTAGCAGAATAGATTTTTACATTGTTTCGATCGATCGTTGGCGTCCACTAAAACGTAGCCGCAGTTGGATCGTTGTTCATTAGCAGAATGAGAAAACCCTTAAAAGTCGTGATCCAGTCGCGGTGCTATTGCGATTTTTGCACAAATTTGTTAGTAGAATCGGCCCCCTGTTCAAAGTTTCGAGTTCGATTATATCAAGAATTGTGCCTGAAGTATGCATTGCACTAAACCAAGTATTGAAAGATCAAATTACGGTAAGTATGTGGATACAGAATAATAACAACATTTACTAGTTATAAACTTTATTTATTACATATCTGTAATAAATATAGCTTTTTAACAAAAAAAAAAAAAACAACCGCCGAAATAAAAAAAAATAGTTTTTAGGATTTAATTAACTATGCTTGATGAAATGCTTGACCGAGAATGTCGTAATCTGTATCTGTTGGTGGGCTCACAATCTCATTAGACAAAATTTGTATGGTGTTTGTATTGAAAACGGCTGAGGAAGAACGTGTTGCTGACATGTCTGGTTCTGAGTATGAGGTACATGACGATCCAGGCCGTACATAATATGCTTGTGATGTATTCGGATGTGATAATTGAAGTCGTTGTGTTGGTTCTGAATACGATGTGTAAATCGGTGAAGGCCGTGCAGAGTATGTGGGTGTAGTATTCAAACGCTTAATAAATAATCCATCTATTTCATACATGATTTTTAAGCTTTCTGATTCAGACAGTTTACGAAGCTTATTGGCAAGAATCTTACCATACCGATCGAAATCGTCTTCTACCACTTGTGGTTTATTCAAAACTTTATGCAGTGAACTCATGGCTTCCTTCATAGCAGGGCCGGACTGGGGCTTTAAATCGGTCCGGGCATTTCACAGACAATCGGCCCACTGCCATTCGTAAAAGAAAACTTACCAACGTTTATTGTATTAATGATTTTCTAAGCAGGTTCGCTGCTTTCGCCTAATTTGTCTATAAGGTCGTCGGAATCTAATTTAACTAAAAGATCCTTTTCCACTGCCATTAATATGAAAGGGTTATCTATTGTGTGACCGAAGTTTTTTATCCATAATCTAAAGAGACATAATTTTCTTTGTCCTAATCATCATTTGTCCGAATGATAACTTTCCCGAACTAAATAACACATAATATCACATGCCATAAAATTGAAATCCCTAAATACAAAATGCCCTAAATCCGTTTGTCATAAATATTACAATCAATAATATACAAAAGACTTAAAACTGATTTCCATAAAAGTTATAAGTCCTAAATTCAAATTATTTCATGTTTAAATATAATTAGGATAAATATCCTAATTATATTTTAAAAACAAAGTAGTACAAAGTTCATTAAGAACTTCATTATTTTACCAAAACCAACTTATACAATACATAAATAGTAAAGATGCAAAAGCATTATGGCTTTTGTCAAAGCCTGGTATGGCGCTTCATGTATTATCATACCACTCAATAAAACAGTTGATTTTGAACATGTGGTTTTATTTCCCTCTAAGAAGCATGCAAACAAAAATACACCACGCATGCAGCATGCATGCAAGCAAGCAAGCATCTAACATGCATGCAAGCAAGCAGCATGCATGCAATCAAGCAGCATGCAATCGAGCATGCATGCATGTACGCAAGCAACATGCATTCGAGCATGCAAGCATACAGCATGCAAGCCAGCATGCATCATGCAGCAGGCATGGTTTCTGTCAATGCTCCGGCGCTGCGGGGCTCCGGCGGTTCCGCGCGAGCTTTGAATATTATGGTTACTGACGTTTATAGCTAACGTGTTAGGGATAATGATTTTCGGACAAACAATTTTAGGAGAAGAAAGGGAGTACCACATGAAAGATTTAAAATTTTCAGAGGACATAGTTCTCCTCATGCGATTTTTATCATCGAAAAAGATCTTTCACGTGCAACTTGACTCATTAACAAAGTAAGCAGAAACTTATAAGCTAGTGCAAGTAAATTATAAGCATTACTAAATCAATTATAGGTACTCCCTTTCTTCTCCTAAAATTGTTTGTCCGAAAATCATTATCCATAACACGTTAGCTATAAACGGCAGTAACCATAATATTCAAAAAGTCGAAATTTTGTTACATAATTAACTTTGCTTCTAAAACTATTCTGTCATAATATCAAATACTATAATCATTAAATCTCCTAATTTTGCATGTCATAAAGTCATATGTTCTAAGTATTGTATTATATAAAGTGTATTATGCCGAATGTTCATTTATAATAAAATCGTTAGTAGTAAAAAAAATGCTACAAGTTAGGTTTTAGTGACAGAAACGAATCGCTGTAAATCCGACTCCACGTAGTCTTGTCTGCCCTACCCCTAGAGTGTAATTTAAAAACGCGTAGGCGCGGAGGGGCGAGGCGGCCCGCGAGCTGAGGAGCAGGTGGTTGTAACGCTCGCCGCCGCTGCTGAGGCTGGCCGGCGAAGCCGGCCAGCAAGATGAAGCTGCGGTGGTGATCGTTAAACCGTCTGCGACGATAAGCTCGCGTGGGACCGCCTAAGCCCCGCAGTGCCGGAGCCGTGACAGAAACCATGCCTGCTGCATGATGCATGCTCGCTTGCATACTGCATGCTTGCTTGCATGCTGCTTGCCTGCTTGCATGCATGCTCGCTTGCATGCTGCATGCTTGCTTGCATGCTACATGATGCATGCTTGCTTGCATGCTCGATTGCATGTTGCTTGCTTGCATGTATGCTGCATGCATGGTGTATGCTTGTTTGCATGTTTCATAGAGGGAAATAAAATCACATGTTCACAATCACCTGTTTTATTGAGTGATATAATTACTGAGTGATACTGATAATACATGCAGCGCTATAACAGGCCTTGATAAATGCCATAACGCTTTTGTATCTTTACAATTTATGTATTGTATCAGTTGCATTTGATAAAATAATAAAATTCTTAATGAACTCCGTAATACAAATTTGTTTTAAAAATATAATTAGGATAAATAAACATAAAATAATTTGAATTTAGAACTTATAACTTTTATGGAAAACAGTTTTAAGTCTTTTGTATATCTTATACCTTTAAACGAGCAATTCTTGTATATACATATATATATAATCTGAATCTCGGAAACGGCTCCAACGATTTTCATGAAATTTAGTATACAAGGGGTTTCGGGGGCGATAAATCGATCTAGCTAGGTTTAATTTTTATAAAGTGTCGTTTTATTCGTGTTTTCAATGACCAACTTTATCGATAATCTACTTGAACATAAACTTATTATTTAACACGATTTACCAAAAAATACCGAGCAAAGCTTGGTCATCCAGATATATTGATAGTAATATTTATGACAAACGGATTTAGGGCATATTGTATTTAGGGATTTCAATTTTATAGCATGTGATATTATGTGACATTTAGTTCGGGCAAGTTATCATTCGGACAAATGATGATTAGGAGAAAAAAAAATATGGCTCTTTAGATTATGGATAAAAAAGTTAGGTCACACAATAGAGAACGCAATTATTTCTATACAAAATCTTGAAGCAGCAAACTGCGCAATTTTTGCATTGATGGAAAGTCTCACATACTTACAATGAATCTTTCTTCTTCGTGTCCTAAATCAATTTCATTGTTTTCTTCGCTTTCGTCTTCCACGATTTTTTTAAATGTTTTATATGGTTCCAAGTCAGTAGATTTAACGCTACCCCATTGTTAAGCAATTTTTTCAGTTCAGTTCGTAAATATTCACCGGTAGCGGTTTTATTAAACTTCAGTAAATGTTTGCTTAATTCGTCTAAGTCTCCTTCTTTAAATTTATTGTCACGAATATTTGAGATTTTTTTTGGGTCCAGACATGAAAAATCAGCGCACAATTGTCCATTTGCGAGAAAACGGTGATCTCTGCTTTCAGTAACTGTGTTAAAAATAATGTTATAAACATTTACTTCATATGCATTAACTGCATCAGAGATAACTTCATCTTTCTGGCATTAACTTCTTTTTTCTTAACTTTTTTTCGGGAAACTTTGTTTGAACTTCCTATTGAAAGTCTTCAAATTTATTTAACTGTGTATTGGCCCAAGAAATAAAGTCATCTGTAACTTCTTTCACAGTATGAAAATCTCTTACCATTTTTTTTGAATTTCAAACATGATTGTATCCATATTATACGCTTTTAATATAGATACAAGAAAAAAATGATTAAAAAAAAAACAAAAATCTACAAACCTCAGGCTTAGATAAGCCTGAGGTTTGTAGATTTCTTGTATTTTTCCCAAAGGTATTAAAAGCGTTACGTACAATGCTGGATCAACGTTTGTGAACGAAATAGCATTTTTTGACCACCATCTTGTGGCTTCGAGATTGAAAAGACTGAAGAAGAACGAAACTAATCAGAGAAACCTTGATAGAGATTTTATTGTATTAAATTCATTTATCATCATCAGCCAATATCAGTCCACTGCTGGACATAGGCCTCTCCAATTGCACGCCATTCAGCTCAATTCTCAGCAACTCTCATCCAGCTGTTACCAGTCACCCTGCGAAGATCGTCGATCCACCTAGCCTGAGGGCGTCCTACCTTACGTTTGCTGATTTGCGGTCTCCACTCAAGAACACGTCTAACCCAACGGTCATCGGTTCTACGGCTAATATGGCCGGCCCATTGCCCCTTTAGCTTGCTAATCATATGAACTATGTCGACTACTTTGGTTCTCTTCCGGGTCACCTCATTCCGGATCCTATCCCTCAGAGATACTCCAAGCATAGCTCTTTCTGGGCACGCCACAATTGCGGCGGTAAGTCCCTTCTTTGAGGAGTGGATAGAGAGGCGTCACGGCGTCCTCACCTTCCGCCTGACGCAGGTTCTCACCGGGCATGGGTGCTTCGGTGGGTTCCTGTTCAGGATAAAGCGGCAGGATACGTCCGGGTGTTTCCATTGCGAGAATCGTCTGGAGGACACGGTGGAGCATACGGTGGAGGTGTGCCCTGCCTGGGCGGGGCACCGCCGTGTCCTCGTGGAGGCGATCGGCGGCGACCTCTCGCGTCCGGCCCTGGTGCGAGCCATGGTACGGAGCGAGAGGGAATGGGAAGCCGTCACCTCCTTCTGCGAAGCAGTAATGCTCGCGAAGGAGGAGGCGGGGCGCGTGAGGGAGTGGCAGTCTCTGCGCCCTCACGTCCCTAGCCGCCGCAGGAGGAGACGCCCCGGGCGTCGGGAGTCAATAGCGGACTCCCGGCCACCATAGGCGCGAGCTTGCGGGTGGTGAGCAATGGGTAGCTCGCCGCCCGGTAAGGACCAAGCTCGGGTCGACGGCGCGCAGTGTTCCACGCGCGCCTCAAAGAGATGTCAGCAGCAGTGTAGGGGTCTACTAGGACCAATGCCTGCCGGGGTCGCGTGATTGTTCGAAAGAGACACCGTGACCCTGGCACATGGGCAACTGATGGAACACGGGTGGGTTTTAGTCAGTAAAAGTCTGACACGCCCTCTCGCTCCGCCCAGAGCGGGAGAAGTCATTTGATGATTTCCCATCCAGAAAAAAAAAAAAAAAAAAAGCATAGCTCTTTCCATAGCTTGCTGAGCGACTCTAAATTTATGGACCAGCCGTACCGTGAGTGTCCACGTTACTTCAGCTCAAGGTTGTTCCTACCAAACTGCAGAGTTTGCCCGAGGTAAACGTATTCTCGAACAACCTTGTGGGCACCGCCATTGACCGTGATAAGACCCGGAGTTGCGTGATCGTTGATCGAATATCAATTCAGAGAGCCTCGACCAAGTTTGTGATCACTGCCGGTATTGAACCTCTTGATCACTGAGACATCTCTGAATGTATGCTTCCTATCCGTTATGATGAAGTCTATCTAATTTTTTGTCATAGTGTCGGGGCTTCACCACGTCCACTTCCTTTGGGGTTGTTTCTTAAAGAAGGAATTCATTAAGAAAAGCCCCTTCTTCTCACGGAAGTTGACAAGCATTAGAACCTGAACTTTTATTGCGCTAATGTAGTGGTTTATGGTTTAGTTTAGGTCATGTGTTTGTTTATAAAATTTAATTATTTTAAAGGGAACATGGAAAATCATTTTAATACTATTGGTATAGCCAGCAGCCCGACAGGCCCTCTGGGCCTCCGGCCCATTTGCCCGATTTGCCCGTATGGCCAATCCGGGCCTGCTTCATAGTCTTGCCAGCTTCTTTCAGTTCTACCGGATTCTTTCGGCGCCGCGGTACAGTTGGCAATGGAGATAATGTCGTAGGTTCTGATTGATGATCATTTTTACCTGGATCATCATTGGCAATTCCACTCTCAGGCGTAGGTGGATTCTGAAAATAACGATATATTATATACATAAAATAAGAATAATTATTTATTTGACAGATTCCGCAAGATCCACAGTCATGGTTAGAAATGGAAAAAGGGTTCAGAAAATTTCCAAGGTGTATAGGAGCAATTGATGGCAAACACATCGTAATGCAATCTCGTGCACATAGTGGTTCGGAATACTACAACTATAAAACGAGTTTCAGCATAGTAGGTACTTCTGGCTCTGGTCGATAGTAATTACAATTTTATTTTTGCTGAAATTGGAAGCCAGGGAAGAATTAGTGATGGTGGTGTCTTTCGTAATAGTCAACTATGGCAAAGAATTTGTTCAAATAATCTAAATTTTCCGATACCAAGACCACTACCAGGGGGTACAACAGACGTTCCGTATGTTTTTTTGGGAGATGGAGCATTTGCATTGACAACTCATGTGATGAAGCCATATCCAGGAAGTCATAATAAAGGAACACCGAACGTATTTTTAATAAGAAACTTTCTTCCTCACGCGTAGTGGTTGAAAATGCATTGGGGATACTAGCCTCAAGATTCAGAATATTTTGAAAACCTATACTACTGAACCCTGAAAAAACCAACAATAATTACTATGACCTGTGTGCTGTTGCTCAAGTTTTTAAGAAAGAGTAGTACTCATCTATGTATATATAAAAATGAATCCCTATTTCCCTTGGTCACTCCATCACGCGTGAACGGCTGGACCGATTGCATATTTTTTTTTTTTTTGTTTTTGTTATTGTCAGGAGAAGGTTCATATGAAAGAAAAAGAATAAAAAATTGCGCGGAAAATTAGAAAATTTAAGAATACTTATTTAAGAATACAAAGTCATCTAACATGGGTGTTTGATAGCTAGAAAACGCTTTTTGTCTTCGAAGTACCAGGTTGGCATAATTTAGTAGGAGCTCACCTATCATGGGTGTGTGGTAGCTAGAAAACGCTTTGTGCCATCAAAATACCAGTTTGTCATATCTTGGTCTAACATGGGTATATGGTACTTGGTGCTCTTTGCTTTGTGTTGGTGGGAAGTTAACACAACATTTATTGATTCTGAGGCGGTACGAAGTTCGCTGGGTTAGCTATTCAGCAATATATACACTTCCAGGAACAATTGACGTTTACAACATAAATGACAAGCTGGTCGTGTCAGGTTCGTGGAGGAATGAAATTGAAGACATGTGTGCCATAAGACCCTTGCGACAAATACCAAGAAGACCAAGACGTAAATCAGATTAGGGAAGAATTTACATCATATTTCTTCAATAATTATATGTAATAATAACTGATTATAAAAATTTTAATAGACATATTGTGTTTAAATAAATTAATAATGTTTACTTACCTGAGTATCCGTATTCATAGTCTTTCTACATTGAAAAATATCATTTAAGAATGAGTCCATGAAATCGAACGCGAACCATATCGGCTTATAAACCGATTCAGCAGCAGCTCCAGACTGAATAGAATCTAGAATCTTTCTTTTATGGCTCCTGTACGTGGCCATTACCGAATCTCTTCTTTTTTAACTCTGCTACAGAAATTTCCATTCGCTCGCTTATTCGCATCTAAGTATTGTGAACACCTTGCTTGTCCTTATGTTTTACATGTTTAGAATCCCATAATATTGGTTCCATTTGATAGTACTCCAGAAATTGTAATTCACGTTCATTAGACCACATGGCGAAGTCCATCTTTACGCGAACACAGTCAGTCAGCGTCTCAGCGATAAACTAACTGAACAAGTGTGTACATGCTCGCTCTCGTTTTCCTCGCGAGACTCAACGAGACCCTTTGACTCGGACGCAAAAAACCGACCAGTGACCGAGATCGACCGAGGCGAGCAACGAGAGAGCGAGACAAGGCGAATGCACCATCTACATACTCGTTTTCGGCCTGTCTTGGTGTGTCTCGGCCAAGGAACTTATACCCGACCGGCGACCCCTGGAATGTGCATTGTCAATTTGACACCATTATAAAAATAAACCTTATGTATATGAAGCTAAGTTCTATTAAGACAATCACTTGGTCAAAGAGAAATTCGGTCCGAAAGAGAAAGCGTTTCGAGAGCCCTGTGTCCCTTTCTTGAAGTAGGGTGCCCATAATGAACGAAATTATAAGATTATTTACGGGTAAAGTCCAAAATTTTGACTCATTTGCCCAATAAAAAGTGTCACAACCATTTTTCTTAAAAACTACGCCTGTTAGATTTTTACGACAATTAATACTAAACAAAATGGTTATTTGCCCAGCGCGCCAGATATTCCAGGTTCTAATAATACTCGATAGCAGAGTTTATGCGTTGCGTTGCGTTGCGTTTATGTTTCCTACGTTTTACTTTAATCCATCTTTAAAGCGTAACTATTTTTTTTTTAACACTTTCACTGCTAAGTACGTAAATTGCATAAAAATTGGCATGCCATAAAATGTGTGTCGCAAATCTATAACAACCCATCTGTTGAGTCCATCGGCGTGATGGTTACGTAACGGGAACCCCATGCCGCAGCACCCGAATCCGAGTTCAGTAAGCCACGCCCACAACCAGCCTGCCAGGTAGGGTTGTCGAACGCCAATTTTTTTTTTTATTGAACACTTCTTTCTTTATGTATTTTTGTTTGTTTTCCTAGTTATTAAAAAATCATAACTCTTACGCCAAGAGAACCTTACAGGATATCTCTAAGGTGCCTCCGCAGTTGTATCCGCGAAATTAAATTTATCAAAACATAAGAAAACTTGATTTTCGCGGGTTACAACTCGCTCAAGCGATTCGCCTCAAGTAATTATCTAAGATCAGTGAATTATTAAAACAAAAATGAACGGACGCCTTTGTTCTTATTGTTTATACCTTCAGCGATGGTTTTTACCGCAATAAAACACGTGCAGATAAAGAAAAAATTGAAACATTTGCCTTCTTTTGTTTTTAAATACTTTGTTGGCGCCTGTGTTCTCAAACTTTAAGCTCCATAAAAACGAATCGACACCTTTGTTTTAAACCTTCAGCTTATTTTGGCAACCCTAGTAGTACGTAATAATTTGCACCCGGTAGGCGGGTGCTCGGCATGGTCACAAGACACTTATAACTATTTATATGTAGGACTCGGATACGAGTTGTCGGCATGCGAACGAATTATCGTTCGACCCGGGAGCCGGGTGCTCGGCACTGAAAGTGTTAAATCAAATTATTGGTTAATATATTATTATATCCTGTTATATTAGTATATACCTACATCATATTGCTTGGTCACCCTACTTTCATTAGAGGGCTCTCGCGAAGCTATCTCGCTCGGACCGCGTATTGGCAGCCTGTGCGCATTCCAGGTTGGATTTAAGTTCCTTGGTCTCGGCGAGTCGGCGAGTGTGTACAGCCGCCATAAGAAGTCCGATATGACAGCTATCAAAATACTTAGTGTAGTGAGGCGAAAAAAAAATCGGTTACTTTAAAATCCGATTCTTGAGACTTATCTATTTAAAATAGTTAATGTTTGCAATCGACTATTGTATTTAGAGAGATTCAAACTGATTTTTGAAGAACATCGTCTAATTACACGTACAAGCATATTTATCAGTTATTACAAAAATTCCAATGAATTTTAAATTTGGGCGAGATTCAAAACGAAAACAAGATGTAAACTTAAACTCGACATACTAAGTTCTTCCAGAAGGTTTATGTATTATGCACCAGCGTCGGAATACATTGTGTATTATGCACCAGTGGTGTTATAATATCAAAATATTCATATCAAATATCAAAATAAGGCAAAAAATATGTGATCAGAATTTGTTTTTATAATATATATATAAATAATGTTTGTAAAAGTAACGATTTTTCATTTAATCAATTTTATTCGGTCAGAAAACGGCTTTTAACGGTCACAACACTACGGCAACCAACCATAGAGCAACACGGACCACCCGGCGGCGGACCGGATGGGAGATGCCATAGCGTTTTTTTCCGATACAAAACTGTCTGTCATTTTTTGCGGGGCACAGTGTTTTATGAAGACCATTTTCGGACATTGCTTTTTATATAAAAAACTGACAGTTTAAGTTATTTAAATGCAATATTTCGTATCCCCATTTCACTAGTATGTTTAGTTTTTGAGATAGAATTTTTTGAAAATCGTCTTTTTTTCAACCGGGTATTTAGAAAAAAAATCATATCTCTGAAACTAAATATGATACGCAATTGTGACCTTAGAAACATCGACGGCGTTTTTTATCTTGCATATTTTATAGTAAAAGTAAATCTCAGAACTTCATTAGATTCAGACTTATACGAGGTTTTTTGTTTTTCATTTTTATTTTTTTTCTCGGTTATTCCATCGTATTTGGAAAAGTTATTTACACTAAAATTATGTCCTTTATCTTCCCTATATACCACAAAAATAACACATCCTAATTGCGTGGAATCTAGAAGTTATTCCAAATTAACTGTTTTTGCTAGGGTTGTCACTTTCGAATCTGAATTTTGATGACTCAATTTTTATTTAATGGGATGTATTGGTTATTAAAATTTCGACTATTACACCTAGGAACTTTGTTATATCCAGACTTATAAAAGGTTTTTAGTTTTTATTAATTTTGTTCTCGATAATTCCGTATTATTGGGATAAGTTATTTATACTGAAACTAGCACTTTGCCAGCAACTTCATTCGCACTTGTTTTTATAAAAACTTTAACACCCTTTAAAACTGTATTTTGACGGTAGTTTTGAAAAACGAATAACGGGCCGATTTTGTTGTCACAAAATTCTCTAAACTAAACTAAAAATCACTTAAATTTGGTTTATCCCTGTCAACCGACGATTTCCTATTCTGAAATAAACTAAAGTCAACTTAAGTATATTCTAGTTTGACAGCACTAAGATTGCACTGAATTATTAGTTCAGTGAAAATGTTAATTTTGCTATTCTGAGTTTGCTGGTTTTCACCAAAAATTTTTACTATAATAATTTATTTTAACTAAATCTGACTATTTTTAATAGCGATTAAAAAGTGTGCAATAAAACTAGTGATCATGAACTAAAATTCACACTAACGCCTCACCTTAACGTGCAAAGACAGTACTGTATTTTTTGTTTTCCTTTTCTTTTGCTTATGTCTCGAAAATGGCGTGTCCTATCGCAAAAATAATGACATTTTCGACCCCCTATGTGATACCCCTGCACATATAAATCTCAACATGGGGGTAATATATTTTTATATTTTTAAAACAAAAAGTGAAAAATACCATATAGAACACGTCGAGGCTGCCCTCTTGAGCGCGCCTTCGTCTCTCAAAAATTTCATTGCGTAGCGCACACAACTAACACGTTGCGAAGCCACAAGAAAAAAAAAATACCACGTTAAGTCACGATTGTCAACTTCGATTTTCATCATCATCATCATAATTTCAGCCGTAAGACGTGCACTGCTGGACTTAGGCCTCCCCCAATTTGGGGGGCTTTGCCATAATCGCCACGCTTGGCAGGCGGGTTGGCGATCGCAGTAGGGTGGTAAAATGCAACTTTGATTTTAGTTGTGTCAAAATAATTTTTAAATTTAGAGATTTTTTCTTCCAGAATAGCGTTACAATTCTCATAGCCAAAAGTAAGGAATTTTAGAGATAGTTTACTTAGTTCGGTGTACAACAGAATCGGCACCAATGACAATCTTTATTTTGATAAGAATTTGTGCTAACAATAAGGAGTTTTTTAACCTAAGAAATAAGATTCCTCCATACAATCTTTAAAAAACCCTAAATTGTTCTATCGGAGGTAGTTCTGAAAATCAAAAATGACATTAAACTGTAAATGTGCCCTGCCCACTGCCTGTTAAGTTTGGCGATTCTTCTGATTGTGTGGATAACTTTGGTTTAAATATAGAGATAACTTCAGATCCGGATATGAACTAATATAATATGATCGCGTGACAACCCTAACGACGTAGAATACGGATCAAACTTAAAAATGTTGTGGTTTCTAGATTCCACGCAATTAGGATGTGTTATTTTTATGGTATGTAGGGAAGACAAAGGGCATAATTTACGTATAAATAACTTTTCCAAATACGACGGAATTACCGAGAAAAAAAATAAAAACGAAAAACGAAAATCCTCGTATAAGTCTGAATCTAACGAAGGTCCGAGATTTATTTGTACTCTGAAATATGCAACATAAAAAACGCCGTCGATGATTCTAAGGTCACGATTGCGTATCATATTTAGTTTCAGAGATATGATTTTTTTTCTAAATGGTTGGTTGAAAAAAAGACGATATTCAAAAAATTATATCTCAAAAACTAAACATACTAGTGAAACGGGGATACGAAATATTGCATTGAAATGACTTAAACTACCAGTTTTTAATATAAAAAAGCAATGTCCGAAAAATCGTCTTCATAAAACACTGTGCGGGGGGAAATCTGCTCTACCCACACTTTCTCAAATTCTCACACAAAAATAATCGTCTGTTACTACGAAACTCACACATAAAAATTAAAACATACACTAAGAATTTCACACACACATAGATACATTATGTGTCGTAACAGTACAATGAGATGACGCAACTACACTGACAAGTTGCTTACAGCCGTGGTTGCAACTACTGTCGATACGCATTATCGATAAAAGAACTCGATTCGGAATATTACGTTTATAAAGTGATACAAAGATAGATATTATAAAATAAAGATTGACTTTATTTATTATGTACTACAATAATTATCATTTAACAAATAAAATTAAGGTTTACGTCAGTTTAAAAACTAGTTATAATTATATCTATCACTGGTTTTTAAAGTGGATTAGTTTTGTATAAATATGAATACATTTTTGTGGGTCTGCTTTTTGACTTGATTGACGAAGTACAGGGAGATGTCAACGAATCAGGAATAGTGAGAGTGGCACTAATGGCATCATAGATGATAGTCTCTCATTTGGTAGAGTGAATGATTTTTGATGACTCTAGAAAATTAGGTTTAAAACTGTTAATTTTTCAAGTTGAGAAATCTAAGCTTCATTTCGCCACTATGACTAATGTGTAGTACATAAGGTGGACTGTACGCTGTTTTACCTTTTCCGTGATATAAAAAACTTCCGGGACAAATACAGTGTGGCGTTAGAGTTGGTTTGGTACCCTCGACTAATCTCCTCCTATTGTTCGCCAACACATGAAAGTCAGAGGTCTTGAAATGATTTGAGCAAATGACACTATTTCTTGTGGGAATCCAGGTTAGTCTATTATTACAAAATTTCTTCCATGTATCCCTTAAATTTGGATATTTAGGAAACCTGCAATAAATAAATTAAAAAAGGATTGTGTGGTTTTTATGAAACCACGATAAAAGTGAAACTTATTTTCACATTATAGACATTTAACTAAAAATTTTCGGAATATATGCAATAGCTTAATAAAAAGACTTAATTTAATGTTCATTCGAAATAAGTTAAATAATAAATTCAAGCACTCAAAATTGAAATAAATCCATAAACAACAACATGCACCAGCGAGCGCCTTTCACTTTATCCCTAATTCGCGGCCGACCGTCACGCGACATGCAACACACAGACGAAAAAGTGTGAGACGAAGAACTTCCCGGCGGCGATTTTAGTTCCAATGGTTACCACGACAGACTCTTTTTTGCCAACCTATAAATACTGATTTTTCGGAATTCGTTTCTTTTTTCTTGCAGTAAATTTCATGTTTTGTCTCGACCTAATCTATGAGAGATTTATTTATAAGCGACTCATAGATTACGCAGAGACAAAGGGGACAAATTCCCAATAAGCAGTTTGGTTATCGAACCCAACACTCTTGTGTTCATCAAGTACACCTTATCGTCTAACATGGTATGTTCACGGTTTTTTTTTTTTCAGGATGGAAAATCATCAAATGACTTCTTCCGCTCTGGGTGGAGCGGGAGGGCGTGTCAGACTTTTACTGACTAAAACCCACCCTGGCATATGGGCAACTGAAGGAACACTCCTTCAGTTGCTTATGTGCCAGGGTCACGGTATCTCTTTCGAACAATCTCGCGACCCCGGCAGGCATGGGTCCTATCAGACCTCTTCAGTTTTGCTGACATCTCTTTGAGGCGCCCGTGGTACACTACGCGCCGTCGACCCGAGCTTGGTCCTTACCGGGCGGCGAGCTACCCATTGCTCGCCGCCCGCAAGCTCGCGTCTACGGTGGCCGGGAGTCCGCTATCGACTCCCGACGCCCGGGGCGTCTCCTCCTGCGGCGGCTAGGGACGTGAGGGCGCAGAGACTGCCACTTCCTCACGCGCACCGCCTCCTCCTTCACGAGCATTACTGCTTCACAGAAGGAGGTGACGGCTTCCCATTCCCTCTCACTCCGTACCATGGCTCGCACCAGGGCCGGACGCGAGAGGTCACTGCCGCCGATCGCCTCCACGAGGACACGGCGGTACTCCGCCCAGGCAGGGCACACTTCCACCGTATGCTCCACCGTGTCCTCTAGACGATCCTCACAATGGAAACACCCGGGCGTATCCTCCCGCTTTATCCTGAACAGGAACCCACCGAGGCACCCATGCCCGGTGAGAACCTGCGTCAGGTGGAAGGTGAGGATGCCGTGACACCTCTCTATCCATCTATCTCTCTATCTATCTCTATCTATGTTCACAGGTGCTGTGTTCTTCGACATAGCGTTCAAAAAAGTATGGCACAACGGCTTAATAAATAAGCTGTACCAACTCGGCGTGCCAAAGCGTCTGGTTCTCATGCTACGAGACTTTCTATCGACCCGCACCTTTCGCTATCGCATCGAAGGGGCAATCTCCTCCCCTCACCTTATTCGTGCAGGAGTCCCTCAGGGCTCTGTGCTATCTCCCCTAAGTTTTACACCATACACTTGCGATATCCCCAAGAGTAAGCGAGACGCAGTTGGCACTATTCGTAGACGACACAGCCATTTACTTCAAGAGGCGTAGTCAAGACGCGATGGTTCGCTATCTCCAAACCGCAGTCGACCAGCTCGTTGTATGGTTTAGGAAGTGGCGAATCCCGACAACAGTCAAGCGGTACTTTCGGAATGTAAACCTCCACAGTGACCTAAAAATTCCGACTATCCTTCAATTCCTGAAACGCAACTTGTAGCGTTTTTTCGATCCTGCCATGGTCGCGAGATTTGTTCAAAAGATATACCGTGGCCCTAGCGTATGGGTAACTGAAGGAACACGGGTGGGTTTTAGTCAGTAAAAGTCTGACACGCCCTTCCGCTCCACTCTAAAGCGGGAGTCGTCATTTAATGATTGCCCACCCCAAAAAAAAACGCGTTTCTTCGATAAAGCCGTCACCAACCGCAATCCTCAGGTTGTCGCGGCCGCCAGTTATACCCTGCCCCGTATCAGTAGATTTCGCCGCCCGAGGCACATACTGACCGACCCTGATGACACCATTACCCTCCTCTAGGACAGCAATAAGGCCACTAGCACGCTTATAAAGCCAAGACGCCCATTCTTCCGAAAGTGCCACCGAGGTCCGTCGCGAAAAAAAAGTACACACGTAACGACTTAGGTCGCCAGTGATTTCAAAATTGGTTTGTTACAGTGCACGTGATTATTTGAAAATTGCTTCTTGAATAGATGAGTGCGCTCCCATTTTTTCATTTTTTTAACGTTTCTGGAACATAACCGTTATCAATAATTTCGGTAAATACGATCTTTTTAGTCTATGGTATTTCTCCTTAAAAAATTAGTTGGCAACACTATCCCATAAACAGACTCCACAGTAGACATGAGACATACCTGCCAATCTCCATACCCGGCCTTCAAGGTATGGGTATCGCCAAATACCTGGACCAAAAACCGGGTTTCAAAATACCTGTAAGTATTTGGGTGTGTTATGATTTCGTTAAGTAAACGTATGCGATAGGTATGGCATTAATGGCATACCTCCAATATTATGTAGGTACGACGTTTCAAGTAAGAGATATGAAGATGGTTATTAGTGAGTACTAAATATTATATGCAAAATAACATTAATTTTATTTAAACTGACTAACTAGAGTAGCTGCGTAGTTAAAAATCACTTTATTACACATAATATATTTTTAAGGAACTCTTTGATATGATAAAAATGAAATTCGTAATATTTTTTATGCAATAACATTATTACGCAATTATATTCCTTAGGAACGTAGACATATGTATTTTTTTACACGTGAATTAGATCGTCCGAACGTTCCTAAAGCACGAATGACGCTTCCGGTTCGTCCGTAAGCAGTCGGGTAGCTTCGGGAGGTTTCGGCGGACCGATGCTGCACGAACTGGCTGATACCTTGTGGTAGCGGTCCGTTTCATACTAGCCCATACGTATGACGTCATACCTTCAAGGTATTTACCCAGTATTCCGGTCTGTACCCGGGCTCCGTACTGGGAAGCACATACTTGGTATATATACCTGTACCAGTATATACGACTCATCTCTACTCCACAGCTCACATCACAAAATGACCGTCGGACGTTCTGTTATCTATTCCTTTTTACAATGTTTTTCGATTTTGTACCAGGCAGTCAATAGTTCGCATTAGTATTTACTTGAATTCTAAACTAATATAGGTTTGCTAGTAAATTGCATCATTTAAAATGAAAAGGTGATGAGTCTTTAGTGCTGGAAGTTGTGGTATATATTTCAAAATCTTTAATTGGTATAAAATAACACGATAGCAGCTATCATACACGACTACGGTACGTATTTGAAACAATGTATTAACATTTACATACAAAAATAACATAATTTTTGTATATTTGTAATACGACAAGTTTGTTTTGCAGTTCATGCGTAATAATAATGAACAAAATGGCCGCCAGCCGCCTTTACCGCAACAGACATTGCCTTCAACGGCGACACCTACGGCGCCGGCGGTAACCCTCAACGTTGCTAATTCATTGCCTCCAACGGACCCACGGATTAGAAATGCCACTGTGACACCGACCGATGAAACTAGTAAAAAATGTCGTGACTTTGTGTGGGGTATTTGTACGAAAGGTGCCCAGTGCAAGTTTCGTCATGAATTAGATGTGGAATCTATGAAAGATATTTTGAAATTCTGCCACGATTATCAGAACAGAACGGGTTGTACCAGGCCAGATTGCACATATTTGCATACATCAAGAGAGGAAGAAAACCTGTTTCTGGCGACAGGTCAGATACCGAGAGCGTTGGCTGAAAGGTATGCAGCAATGTCTACTGCACAGATGAACTCGTTTGTGAGCGAGTATCTAGGGCAGGGCGCTGCGCCCCCTCCGCCCCCGCCGCCGCCCCCGCCGCAGGGCGCAGCCGCGCCCCTTCCACCACTGCCAGCACCTCTGCCTGCCATGCTAGCGCCGCCGCCCCCTCCGCCGCCACCACCGCCGCCACCACCAAATCCAGCTGCACCAGTTATGATGACACCATCCAACTTTTCAGGTATTTGATTTTACCCTTGTTCTTGTCTATTAAAATTACTATTAAAAGAGTACTACTACTTCCATGACTATTAAAAGTCAAACTATTTTAGTTATTTTTTTGTAGACAGTTTGTGTCTGTCTAATTATAGATACATCAAAATGCTAATGCATTTAATGAATGTTTTATAAATTATACAAAGTAATAATATGATAAACTATAATATATTTGGAAGGACTATTAAAATTTAACCTTAAAACTTGAAAAAAGAAGTTCTTTATTCAATGTAAGTTTTTGTCTGTCTGTGTGACTACTTAAATCTTTTAAACTACAGAAAGGATTTTCAATGTGGTTTGGACCGAGTTTTCATTGATTGTGAAATCTGTGCCTCAATCAATGAAATCTTCGTGCTTTGACATGTTGTCACATTTGTAAGTCGCTCCACTGCAAAGCAGAAGATTGCTGTTGTAACATAAACCGGGTCATGCCTGCAGTTAGTTTATGTACATTTTTATTATGTTTAAAATAATTGTTGTTGTTTACAGGTCCACCTCCCTTCAACACTCCCCCAATGTTTCCAGTAAACCAGCAACCACTCCAGCCACCACCTCAGCAACCTCTTCAGCAACCACTTCAGCAACCACATCAGCAACCACATCAGCAACAACTTCAGCAACAACTTCATCAACAACTGCAGCAACCACTTCAACAATCACTTCAACAACCACTTCAGCAACCACCTCTAGTGCCCATGTAAGTACTTCTTAATGTATGTTACTTAACTTTTTTAAGACAGTAATTTTTGAAGACTAAAAACGGACTAACATGAAGGAAATGTCTAATAATATGTTTTGTTAACATTACAGGTTTGATGCAAGTAGACTTCCTCCTCCAATTCCAACTAATGCAACTCCAAATAATAGTGGTGCTATAAAACGTGCTGCTGCAGAGTCTTCTGAGGGTAATTATCTCATTACATTATTAACTTTTTTAATAACTTCTTGACTTTTCTGTCAAAGTTAATAAGTCAATATTAAACAAGAATGGGTTCGACATATAGAAATTTACCCCCACCCTCATATAGCCATAAGATATAAATCAATGTAATGATAATATATTTACTGATTAAAATAATAATATTTATATATATCATCAACATATTTCTCTCAGTAATATTTAGTGGTAAACATGAGCAAACATGAAGTATCCCTAAGGAGTAGAATGCAATATAGTAGATTAAAAAAAATGCGACAATTTAATTTGATTAATCACATTGTTACTCTAACATTCATGTTCTAATAAATTACACAAATGATCCCCAAGACTTAAGCTTGAAATAGAACCATCCATTGGTATAAATCTATTTGCTATTGAGAGGTGGGGCAGATTAGATCATTTAAATTCAAAGGGATATAATTGCTAAGCGAAAAGCAAAAAAAAAAACAGTCAATTGTCTTCAGTTAGTTCAAGAAAAGTTTAAATCAAAATAATTCATTCTAGCATGCGCGAATACTTAGCACACAATATTATGGAATACCTTAAATATGATTCACTGTGACATACAACACTTGTCCCTTTATACCATACCATAATTATTTAATCAGTTTAGGCCTGTGTTCAACAGAGATTTCTGTTTCTGATAAGTTGTAATAACTTTTTCTACTAACTTGTTTATTTGTTGTTAGTTTGTATTGTCACATTCATTTGACTAGCCATCAGTTTTCGTAATTTCTGGGCCATAGTCAATAATTATCTCATCCAAAATGTATACTTAATATTTATAAAGCTGAAGAGTTTGTTTGGTGAATGCGCTAATAAGGAACAAATGGTTCGAATAGAAAAAATATTTTACTGTTGAATAGCCCATTTATGGCTATATAACATCATGCTAGGACATCTATAACATCATGCTATATTTAAGGCTATATAACATCATGCTAGGACACTAAGGCGCCGAGCAAAAAGAAAAAGTGATGAATACGAAGTATGCGCACAGGCAGGCGATTCGATGCGACAGGGTGGGTTGCGGGAGCAAGAAATTTGACGCGGATGAAGTTGCAAAAGCGAGTAATTTAAAAAATAATACATAAAAATACATGATTCTCTCAGACTTATGTTTGTACAGGTTGAGTTTAGGTTGGGTAGTGTAGTTTAAAATGCGTACAGTGCTCCATTTAGGGCAAAATTAAAGCTGTGTAGTAGGATTTGATAAGTTCTTAGTCTACTCACAAAATTTACTGTTAGTTATATAAAAAGATTAAAGAAGCTAAAATTGCATCTACATTTTCCTAAATGGACACCATCAATATTGGTACAAAATTGAAAGATAAAGACATTTTTGAAAGTTACAACTTATATTTCTAAACATTTGTTATTATGGCACCAAAGTTTTAGGAGGGTTATTGGCCTTTTACTTGACTTTGAGAAATCGTTTTTATAACAAAAAACGAAAATTTAAATTTTTAGGGACTTTACGTGAAATCTTATGCCATCAATGTTTCAGTTTTGAGCCAGAACAATTTTTGCATCCAACAACAGAGAAATTCAATAGTAAAACAACTAAAAAATTATCAAATACAACGGACCCGAAGGCAATGACGAATTCACTCGAAACTGAGGTCTTGCGGCTCACCTGTGACGTCATGACCGAATTGAAGGCGCATGACCTATTGCCGTGTGGCATCTCCGCTTCTTTGTCTACTTCGTGGTGTGCAGACAGACACACGGGCGTCAACGGCAGAAGCAACTGCACCCGCCGACAACGTGCCATTTGTGTATTTGTGTATGGTGCTCAAATACACGAGCGCTACGTTATCGACGGTACAGGCAGTCACGTCAACGGCTGCAGTTGCCCTCGTCGTAGACGCGTGTCGCCCGTGTGTATGGACACTAACATCTAGCATAGCTTATAAACCATATAGGGTGTAAGGGACATCGATGCGTAAAAATATATCTTTGGTCGGTACGTTCAGATTTGTACCAAAAATGTATGAAGCCTGGATCAGCCCCTTACAAATAACATTATTTTGCTGTATTTGACGTAATTTTGCTGTATTTAATAATAAGGCGATCAAAATGTTGGTGTTTGTTCCTGGCCCACTATATTTAGTCTCAACTAACTTCTGCCTGCGATTTCGTCCGCGTGAAGCTTTTGCCTCCGACCCGCCGCGTCACATCCTAACGCCCGCCCACCCACAGAACTTTTATAATGGGCAATTTTCTCTGAATCTACTGGACTGATTAAAGTGAAATTTGGTGCACATCTGAACTTTTGTGACTCATCCAAGCACCTAGCTTCTGACGTTTCATAAGTGCTCATATAGGTTTATGTGAAGTGAAATATTATAATTTTGATGTTGCTACCTAGTTAGCGGTTTTTGCCGTTTCGGTACCGGAATTCATTCAAGCCTAGTATTTTTTGTTAGGTTGCTGCTTACAACTTGTGCACAACGTATCGTGAACAGAATACCGTCTTCACTTGTAAATTGCAATCGTGCTAAGCCGGGGCGTGTCAATAGTCGCAGAAAAAAATGATACTATAGCGATCCCGTCATGACGTAATGACGTCACTTACGGTTAGTGGCATGACTTGATCAGCAGGCTACCGCTTTCTATTTCTACGAAGAATAGACACAGCTCTTGCCGTACAAAGTGACATTTCGTTTCTCCATTTTTGACATCGCATCGTAGAAATCCTTCTACAATTTGTAATTTTCTCTTTCGTTTCTAAAGGTCCTTTTCTTGTTCTTTTTATGTAGACTATTTCTGAAGAAAGTTTTCTATATCCAACTGTCAAAAGCCCACTGACAACTGTCAGTTGTCTAAGGTAGTGAAGACAATTATTTTATTTTGTAATCGCCATGTAAAGAAAGTGTGTTTGTTTTTGTATGTAAAAACAGTAGAAAACATTTTACTCGACGGCCACAAAGTATATATGGTTATCTACAAAATCACGATTTTAAGGGAGAGCGTTTTGGACGCAAATCTGTGATAATTACTTGAAGAATTAAAGCTATCTGCTCCTATTTTACATCATTTAGTTTATATGGCATTACCAAGGAAGGTTAAGGCCAGTATTATCTATTGTAATATTTTTTTTGTTCCAAAATGGGATACTTCGACAGTTTGAGAAAAAAATTTGTAGTTGTCTTTATATACGATACGTGATTAATAAAAATTGAGAATCATAAAGGAAATAAATCCTATGACAATTCAAAGAATTCTGAGTCGAATCATGTCGAAGAGCGAATTTCAAGTGCAGATGACTCTTTCTACTTTGCTGCCGTCGTACTGTCTACATGGAACGTCACTTTGTCTGCTCTTCCGTCGACAAGACGGTGCTCGTGCTAAGCCTGCATGAGTAGAATACAGAGAGATCGTCACGATCGTTTAAAATTAAATGCCTCTCCACTAAAATTTCTATACAAATATTTGAAATGTTACATGTTATTTCAAATTAGACGATCTCTAACGTGCTCGGTATTTATCGAGTTTGATAGAGAACATGTCATTGTGTCTGTGAGAACGACGTAGAGGAATATTACGCACTTCATTTTGACTCGTTCAACAAAGGTTCGTTCAACTGCATTTTATTCCATTCGGTATATAGGCACAACTAATTATTTTAGTGTTATAAGTAAAATTAAAAATTAATTTTATTTCAGTAAAACATTATAAGTTTTCTTTTTTGCGAATTGATAACTTTTTTGGTTTGGATATGTTACTTGGCGACTAAGTGTTAAATTCAATAAAGCAAAGAAACAAAATCTACATCTATGTCTAGTTTATACCTACTTATACTCCATTTAAAATAGCATTGGACAAAAGTTAAAAAAAAGGTTCTTTTTAATGTATGTACACTTTATAAAAAACTTTTTACAAAAAATTAACAACCGAGTTCCTTAAAAAAAAACACTAAAAAGTCAAAAATAACTTTCATTTCGGAATTCGGTGTCTAAGGATCTGTATTTAAGGTTTTTTGCCACCGACATTCGAAATTAAAGTTATTTTTGACTTTGTAGTGTTTTTTTTTTAAGGAAGTCGGTTGTTATTTTTTTGTAAAAAGTTTTTATTTTTTACTTTTTAGTTATGGTAGATACCCCGCACTAATCTAGTCGCGTTATTCGTTCATTTGTCGCGTAAATACTTAATGCAAATTTAAGACTTATAAGGTTTTCACATGGATCCCATTGTCCGAATGGAACCAAATTAAAATGGGACCATTCGGGAAGCACCAGCTTTCAAATAAAAAAGAATCATCAAAATCGGTTCACGCAGTTAAAAGTTATGAGGTAACAGACATTAAAAAAAATACAGTCGAATTGATAACCTCCGCCTTTTTTTGAAGTCGGTTAAAAAAAGTACATTAAACTTGTTACAGTTACGATTACTGCCAAATTTATTAAAATCTTAAATAGATTATACAGATAAACCAACTGTCACACTATACTGTAATCATTTTAACTATTTTTCTTATGAAATTAAGTGGCTTCCGTTTAGATTTATTGTTTCATTCCAATTTTAAATTAAAGTGTCAATGCTAAAAACCTAAATGAAGTAGGATTGAACAATATCGAGAATGTCTTTCGT
This sequence comes from Aporophyla lueneburgensis, assembly GCA_932294355.1. Lineage (NCBI taxonomy): Eukaryota > Metazoa > Arthropoda > Insecta > Lepidoptera > Noctuidae > Aporophyla > Aporophyla lueneburgensis. Next base: position 24,609,958 of record OW028733.1, read on the forward strand.
TACAATTAAATTCTGCCAAATCTAAAATGTTACTAAACACCTTCATTAGCTGTGACAGCCGGGTTTATTTAATATTGCCGGTTTATGTCGTCAGTTAAATTGACGTAAATTTATTTAGTAGTATTTAGTACTGTCTTAAATTTTTCTAAAAAAGTTATAACTTTGCAATACAATGTTTTGCACTCCTGCTTCTACGAGCCTCTTTCTAATGCTATAATATTTATTTAAAACACACACAACTATCACCACAGGCTTACCTAATATAATAAATAATTGGAGTATAGTTGGCGTTTTTGTTGTACCTGGATTTTAGATATTATTTCCACACCCCAGTAGGTACAGTCAGCGTCAAAAATAATCTCCACAACTAAGAAAATTAAACTTTATCTTAATCGAATACAATTTTTGTCAGAAAGACGTGTGATTGAGTTAATATTTAATTTTCATAGTTGTTTAGTTTAATTTGAACTGTCTCTTCGACCCGATACATTGACACTGACTGTACAAATACCCTCAGAGATCTTAACGGTCTTATTTAAAAAAGGGTATCGAACATCTAAACTCTTGCTCTTTAACAAGAGTTTAGATGTTCTGGTTTTCAAAAACTGTTATTCATAAACGCATTTAAGCACTAAAACGTTCTATAAACCTACTATAAAGTTTTAAAGCAAGAACCCTAAGAAACAATCGCCGACTGTACTGCAATTGATTCACAAAATTCACTTGCTAGAGTTTAGGCAAATTCATTGCGAAGCTATGTTTGTATGCACCGTTCACGCACACAAGCCTAAAGGTCAAGCGTAGTGATCGTTAAAACGGGTTTGATCCTATAGATTATATTTTTTTAAGGTAAGGTTATGACATACAACTTTGCGTACATTCGTTTAATATATCTATCACAATCAACATAAAAAAATATATAATGTGTGTATAGTGGTGTAAAATGCATTTAGACATTCAATAACAATGAGGTAACGAGTTTTACCTAAATACGAGTAATATGCATATTTAGTCATTTATTGGGATTGGGATATAAAATTAGCGGACTTTTTTTATACATGTCAAAAAATAAAAGAAATAGCCAAATAATTAATTATTTTCGTCAATAATCGAATATTCTGCGGCCTAAAAAAAGAAAAAATCTTTAAGAATGTGCAAATAGCGGTCTTTCAAATGATACCCCTTGTTCAGTACCAGATGCAATAAAAAAAAATCTTATTTGTAAAAAAGTTTGGCAAACGACATCTTAAACTAATCAAAATTTCAAGTTGATAGCATAAGTAGTTCTTGAGAAATCCAGCAGTGGCAGACTTACGTACCTGGCAGACAGACTGAGTCGCACAATAAGGGGTCCTTCTTACCAGTACCCCAAAAAGAGAAATGAGTCACAAACCGCGTGAAAAATATGTAATGTATGGACTTTACGCAGTGACACTAAAATGCTGGGTTTCTGAGGATTTTTTATCGATCGTTTATTCATTAACGCTATTGGTTGCATAAGGCCTCCTACAAACCGGCGCGACGCGGCAGCGCGACGCGACACTCGTAGAACAATTTTTATGTGAACTTCATGGAAATTGTTCTACAAGAATCGCGTCGCGCTGTCGCGTCGCGCCGGTCTGAATAAGCCTTAACTTGTGAAAATACGTTTCCGACCGTACTGTTCGATAAACTCCGTTTAAACTTAAGTTAAAAGTAAGTTATTTCCATAGTGTAATGTCGGACAGCATTTTACCGTGGTGAAATGCACCGACATTCAGGCTATATTTGTGCTGCAGAAACGAGCCATTCCAGCAATTTATAACCTAAGACAGACACAGTTTTGTAGACATTCACTTCGGGATAAAAAAAACATACTGACAGTCGCATCTCATTTGAACGTAATTTATGCTAAAAAGAAAATTATATTCTAAACAGAACCATGAATGTGGCTCTGTTTAGAATATAGATAAATTACATAAATTAAAGGAACAAAGATTTACAAATTGTGCTCTCGACTAGGCTTCAAAAAATGTGTAATTCATTTAAGTGCCAAAGTATACGTTTTTACAACCAACGTCCAAGCCGTGTTAAAGAACTAAGCTTCAAATGCTTCAATACGTTTAAATGATTAAACAGAAACTTTGTCAAAAAGGTTTCTATAAAGTTAAAGATTACTTGGATGACAAAAAGGCTTGGGGATTAGTTTAGTTACTTGAATGTACGCACGGCGACAAATCAATTGCTGGTACGATACATTTCCAGTATAAGCTGATTTCTCATTGTACGAAAAGCCTATATATTTGAGGCTTTCCTTCTAGCAGCATTTAAGTCCCACACAAATAGAGACTCGACGTGGTCTTAAAATTTTCGGGAAAAGGAGACTAAAAAGACCCTCCGGCTTATAATGGGACTGGGCTGGCTATGAATGCCGCGTGTCAGATGAAAAATGCGCTTGGAGACTCACACTTCGGTCACACTAAACGCACGACGCTATCGTGGCAAGTCGAGACGAACATCGTGGAACGAACTCGACTCCTACCGAAAGCAGCCAGCAGATTAGCACTAGCAAATCATTATTTGGCAATATTTTTTTTTTGACATGTATTTAGTGCAGTATCTGTTGTTAAAAGAGTAGCACACTCAAAATATTTTGGGAATTTTATATGGGCACTTATGAAACGTCAGAATCTAGGTGCTGGCGTGTCGCCTACACAGCGCTTCATGGGGCCATTGTACCAAGTGAATTGGATATTGCTTTCAAAGTAGTATAATCTGATTTCGACTCTGAAACGGAGTTACCGACATCTGAACCGACTTTTGACAGACACATTGCTGAAGCGGCAGTGTGTCAGTTGAAAGACCGATGGAGCTGACGAGTCCTAGAGTGGACACTGCGTATTGACAAGCGTAGTGTGGGACGCCCCCCAGCTAGATGAACCGACGACCTTTAAAGGTTGCTGGGACAGACTGATGCGGAAGGCGGAGGATAAAATGTTGTGGCGCAATCTGAGAGACGCGTATGCCCAGCAGTGGAGTGCTGAGTTGATTAAACTCCATTCCGGATCCCACATGAATCATAACTTTAAACGCATATCTTTATTTTAAGAAGTACTTCAAACGTTTCAACTTACCTGGACAATATTTTCTTGCAATCAGTTACTAATTTCAGTTCTCTGGGGAACTCTTGCTCTAGAAATTTCCTTTTTTTGTGTGTGCTAATAATTTCATACCACAAAGAAAAATATTGTATTTAGAAAATATTAATATTCGTGTCGTTCTTGAACAAAGTTAGTAAATCTCTATAGATTGTACTAAACTGTAATTTACATTGTTGTTTTCACAAATAATATTAATGATGTGACGTAAGTCTCGTTATTCCCGAGTCAAACTATTTTAATCTCGAGTCTCGAAATTTCTTTCAAAAAATCAGAACTGGAAAGGTTTAGAATGGTATAATGCCGTGTTTACTCTTAGACAGTCTTATTTATAAATGTCTTTTAACTTTTAATCAATTGCTAAGCAAGTGATTACCAAAGTTCTTATTTATAAACGCTATTTAGCGCGACGAGGTCGCTAAGCAATTGATTAGTAGCTGTAAAACATTAAACACGACCGTACTGTTTAAGCTTGCTAAGGGGCGGGATGCGGATTTTATTTGAATTGGCTGATCGGTTCAATAGGTTTATTTACACAAAAATATAGCTGGGATCTTTAACAAACTTGATTTATTAGGAATTCTGATTCAACTTAAGAATTCAGATTGGCCGTATAAAAACTTTTATAAAATAAGGACGTGAAATTAATCTAGCAGTTACACATTTTAACTTTGTGGCTAGGTATACAAGACACGGGTAAAACGTGGTGGAACATGCGTTTTAAGTAAGAAAAGGTCTGTTTTTTTACTCCGTTACCGATAACTGATTAACTGGACAGTGATTTTTGTTTTGAATGCTGTATGTAATTATATTATGTATTTACCTTCATTTTGTTTTTTTTTTAAATTGTCCTGCCCAAGCAGTTACGTTACAGTAGCATTGCCCTAGCAGGCACGTTATGTGGCAGTCACGCACAAATAACGAGAGAAATACAATAACACAAAAAAAAATTGTTACTTAATATTATACCTACTTAATTTGTTACAAATTCATTATTTTTTTGTCTTTCTATTAATTCTTAGTCCAAAGAAATCGGGTGGCTTTCTTTTCTCTTGTCACTCTGATTCCTCATCATTTTCACGTAGCATGGTCTCCTACTTTGCCGTCCTTGCAAGGTTGAATAGTATGTTGGTGCTACATGCTCTAGGCAGCAGTACAGATTGTATCTGTTCAAAAGTATAATAATTGTTATTAAACGACACTGAAATCCCAAACAAAAAGTAATAGGAAGTAATATAGAATAGACACAAGTACCTACTTTCTTTAAGAGTATATCCATGTAACAAGCCTAAAAACCTTGCAAATACATAGCTATTAACTGGTTGAATGCCGCAATTACAGAAACAATGAAAAGGCCATTGTGTCTCGCGTGGATCCTTGTTCCGGCATACAAAGGTTTAAGGGCAAGTGCTTTAATATTTATTTGGTCACTTTATATTACTAAGTAGATAGTAATTTAGGGAAACATACATTTTCCTGTGTACTACAATCATTGGAGCGTATTACTTTCATTGCTACCATCGCAAACTGAATAAATAAACATTTTATAATAAATGACTGCATTATAATATTTATAATACAAATTTTCCGTTGAAAATGTTTACTTTTCTCTGTAAAAATCAGGACAGATTAAAAAATCGGTGATAAGAATAAAGTTGTCAAACTATATTCTTAAAATTCTGTCTTGTAGTCGACTATTTTGACTTCAATCTGTGCCAGACGCAAAATTTCACCACTATCACGTTTCGCTACTAATCACCTGCTAACTAGCGTTTATAAATAAAGGTTGATCATTGATTAAGAGCTAACCAATTGCTATGCTAAACAGTGGCTAATCAGTGATTAGCGAGATTTTTATAAATAATGCTGAAAATGATTTAACGTGTGTGAGGGACTACAATATGCAATATTAGCATTTATCCACTACATTCCTTTTATTACTTTAAATGAATAACAGTCAACTACTCCATTGTATTTAAATAAATATGTTCTTCTGATGCTATTTTCATGTGCCAAATATATTTCACAATTGTTGAACACATCAATGCATTATATTTTGCATTTGCGTATTTTCGCATTTTTACACTAACAACGTCACAATAGGTCCTATTGATACTAATATATCGGAAGTGCATATTTGACTCAAACAGGCTGAAATGAGAATTCTGTATCTGATTTTGAACCTCTGGAAAATTTGTGAGTACAGAGCGCATAACTTCTAAAGCTTGGAGGGTCGACAACAATTGAAAAAGTGAAATTTATATGAATGTTTCATTTTACATGACTCGCAGCAGTTTATCCAGTAAATGGGTTATAGAGGCCTGATAGGCTATTGACTAGATAACAGCTAGTGCTCCACGTGCAGGTATTCGGCTGTATCATACATCCGGATAGACAGGAAGACGAACCCAACATAGTAGGGAAATAGCTAGGCACGTGATGAGAGGTTTTTTTTTAACCGTTTCGGACGAGAATGGCACTGTTCGTACACCGCTCTTTAGCGACTCGTAACTAATTCGATTCGTGTCAGTAAAATTCCAGATAAAAAAATTTTTTAGTTCTAACTGGTGTTTCTTATAGTGTCCATTTTTTTTTTTTTCAAAAAAAATGTGACCGATAGGAAAAATCTGTTTACAGACAAAAATACGATTTTTTTAAATCGAATTTTCAAAGGATTTCCGGTCTGCCCATATCGTCTGTCCACAGTTTAGTGGGGGCCCAGGGTCATTGCAGACCGGAAACTTTTTAAAAATTGTGTATGAAAAAAAAAAGGTCGAATCAATCTGATTGTTTAGTCTTTAAACTGGTATTTCGTAGATCCATATTTTTTGAAAAAAAAAAAAAAAACTAATCCTATCAGAGCACCGTTTGCTCTATAAAATATCTGTCTCGTTTTTTTAGCCGTTAATCGACTTAGTTACAAGCCGCTAAAGAGCGATTTACTAACAGTGCCATTCTCCTCCGAAACCGGTTAACTGGGGCATCCAATGATATAACTATTAAACAGATTGAGTTTTAAATAAAGCAGTAAATAAGAAATAAATAGAAAAGGGTTCATGTGCTTAGTATTGTAGAATATGTACCTAATGTTCTAATTCTGCTGTGTCCTTGTCCAAGCTCCATGATTATGAATAGTGTAAGTCGTATTTGGAGCTAGGCTCTAAAATGTTGGTTAATAATGTCACTAAAAACCTCTAAAAGTTTCTGTGAGGTCTAAAATCAGATGCAGTTTAACTCATTTCTACATGTATAGTGGCGTGCATTGCATATATATACAGTAGTGCAGTGCCTACCTTGGAATATCATCACCACAAGTCTGTCAGTTACATTTTAACGTGTGCCCCAAAAGAAACCGCGTTTCTCTGCCTAGCCTATACAGCAAAGCCTTACCTATACAGTAAAGCAATGCACGCCACTGTACATGTATATAAATGTTTATTAAACCAAGGATGACTAAACAAATAAATAATTGATTTATTCCCACTAATTAAAAAGTGCGAATACAGACTATTAGAAATTTTGTGGAAATACAGATCACTTTTTTACGATACTTGGTTTATTAAATAACTGTTTGTTAAAGTTTAAGTTCCTTAACCGCTTCACAGTTTTAAGTTCAATGCATTTTGCTCATATTTATTGTTATAAAATTAACTTAGGATAGCTAATGTTATTTGCTTGGCGCGTATTTATTTTGTTCTCAGCCGGGCCAAGCAAAGTGAGGAAACCGGAGAGCTCCAAAGTAGTTGAAACTGTCTGCGAAAAATGTTCCGAACTGGACCTCAGGTTTGAAACGATAAGATTCTTCTCCATATTAATTTGTCTGCATGATATAATTTGAGATATATTTAAGTAATGTTAATTGACGTTGCGTTATTTTACCGGGAATTGTTAGATATGATGAAGTATGACAGTGGTCATGAATCGGCGAGTGTTTATAGCGGAGCGCGTTCTGATTCAAATTACAATATTTTGAGAAGCGAATTTTTAGTATTCAGTATGTAATAATATTTATATATTTGCTTGCATAATGCAAAATTTTATAAATACGCAGTCAAGTTAAACTGTCCGGTTAAAGTATTAATGAAAACTAACATCATAACGGTTAAGAATTAAATGGTAAATTACTCGCGGGGTTGAAATGGAAACAAAATGCTGTGCGATATAACAAGGAAAGCAAAAAAGGTTTATAAAAAATAACAAAACGAGCCGTAGTACTTTTTCAAACTAGTACTATTCAATTTACAAAACACGCTACGTCATGCAGCGTAACGTATGTAATTCCCGGTTACATCACTTGGAACAATGTAATAAAAAAATATTCACATTGCAAGTAATAACGTGGGATGAGCCTGCACAGCGATGATAATATCTAAAATTCTAGATAATGATACAGTGGCTCTTGGTTCTATGGTCTAGTATTGTTGAGCATTATCGCGCCCTCGGTGATCTATTCACCATACTATCCGGTAATCATCATAACTGTACGGTTGATTGGAGATCGCTTATTTGATATTAGAAAATAGCTGCTACACGCTAACATACACCTGTTATGTTTTGTGAAAAGGTTTGCTAAACTAACTTTCCAATTTATCTTTAGAGCTGACCTGTACCAAAAAGAAGTAATGCAATTGGAGCGCGACTATGAATACAAAACCTTTGTTTACGAGAAAAAGAAAGCTGAAAATGAAAATTGTCGGTTGTTGTTGAAGTCAACAATAAGTCCAGAGTTGTTCCGCATACTGGATGAATATATGGAGGTAATGTAGTCATGAACGCACCAAACATTCGAGTTAAATTATTTCATACAATTTTGACATTTACTCATTTGTTCTGTTCATAAAGGAGCCGCCTCAGCAGGTGGAAGTTCAAGATGTACTGGGTCAATTCAATCAAACTCCGTCGTACGAAACTGTAAGTCTGATAACTTTTGTTCGAGTATTATGGAGCCACTAAATATTTCTTTTATATCCAAATGTAACGCGATCATTTCATGGTTTTCAAGGGTACTTATACATTTATACTTGGCGGTCATTAAGCTCCTGTCACACCGCCGACGATTAGCGAAAAACAAGTAGAGCTAGCAACTACAATTTAGTTAGCGACAAGCAGCGAGTGTTTAGTTCAGATAGTTCTGTCGCTGGGCTATGAACGAGTGCGACGAGAAGAATGACTGCCCAGTCACTTGCCGGTATGCGTACGTGCCAAGCGAGAGACTCAGCGAGTGTTGTACCCGCCAAACGAGAGTCGCACAGAGAATTTTCATTCATAAGTGTTGTCGTAAACTAGTTGTGACAGAGTTCACATGTATATAATTTGCCTAACACATACGAGGGCGGGTCAAAATGTTCGCGGAATGGGGGGCTTGGAGTGGGGAGGGGTGTATTTTTTACTACACTATAATCCAGGCATTTGGTAGTTCTACCTGGAGAGTTTTACGGGAGTTTTGAAAATTGGTGAATTTTCACTAGCCACCTCGTAACTTTGCCGCTCGCGTCGCCATTTTGGAAAATGGAGCCCAATACTAGTTTTTTGCCAATAAATCCTTTCCAACTCATTTTACGATGAAAATAGTTTAAACTAGAGAAAATAACCTACAATTTATGTGGTAACACTTTTTTTAGGGTTCCGTTGCCAAATGGCAAAAAACGGAACCCTTATAGATTCGTCATGTCTGTCTGTCTGTCCGTCGGTATGTCACAGCCACATGCTGTTAAAACTTGGTAAGTAGATGTATTCTGTGAACCGCATTAAGATATTCACACTAAAATAGAAAAAAAAAAACAATAAATTTTAGGGTTATACTTAGAACTGAAACTCAAAAAAAAAATTTCGTCAAACCCATACGTGTGGTACCTATCTATGAATAGGTCTTCAAAAATGGTAATGAGGTTTCTAATATCATTTTTTTCTAAACCGAATGGTTTGCGCAAGAGACACTTCCAAAGTGGTAAAATGTGTGTCCTCCCCCCTGTAACTTCTAAAATAAGAGAATGATAAAACTAAAAAAAAATATATGATGTACATTACCACGTAAACTTCCACCGAAAATTGGTTTGAACGAGATCTAGTAAGTAGTTCTTTTTTTAATACGTCATAAATCGTAAACCGCAATTTACCTTTCATTCAATCAACTCAAATATAAAAATTAAAAAAAAACATTAAATTTCATAAACATAAACCTTAATATGCATAAACCGTGAATACCTACAGTTTTGTACGGAACCCTCGGTGCGCTAGTCCGACTCGCACTTGGCCGGTTTTTTGTAGAATCAATAGTTTGAGCGTACGAGCGCCGCAAAGTTCACTCCAACACGCGTTTTGGTCAAGTTACTTATTTCGACACCATCATGAGGTAGCGTAAGCGGCGCGTTTTTGTTGTGGTACCCAGTAAGCCTAATCCACTTGTAATGCATTAATACAAAATTTTGCGCATTCTCCTTCGATTCGCTATTCTTGATGTACCAGGTTTTGCTAGTTCATCGTCTTCGGTACTGAGCGAAATCTCACAAAAATAAATTTCTTTCACGTCATTTCTGATGGAATCATTAGCTTCGTTGTAGTCCTCTTGTTCCTCGACTTCGTCATAAGCTTGCTCGAGAATAGGCTCTGTTTCTTCCTCCTAACCGCTATCCAGCCTTTCTGCATACACAGACTCCCGGAAATCCCTTTTTGCATTTGCAAGAAATAAGTTTCAACCAGGTCTCCGGAGCTGGGAGCTCGAGTGTGGTTACAGAAATCACTTTTCTCTTTCTATTTATGAGATAGTGGCGGACACTTCCAAAGTGGTAAAATGTGTGTCCTCCCCCCTGTAACTTCTAAAATAAGAGAATGATAAAACTTTAAAAAAATATAATGATGTACTTTACCACGTAAACTTCCACCGAAAATTGGTTTGAACGAGATCTAGTAAGTAGTTCTTTTTTTAATACGTCACAAATCGTAAACCGCAATTTACCTTTCATTCAATCAACTCAAATATAAACATTAAAAAAAAAAACATTAAACATAAAGCTTATGCATAAACCGTGAATACCTACAGTTTTGTACGGAACCCTCGGTGCGCGAGTCCGACTCGCACTTGGCCGGTTTTCTAGAATATTTTTTATAAATTACGTTTAAAATTTTTATAAATTTTATAAATTACGTTTAAAATTACTTAAAAATGAAATGTATACCATTCATAGCATCAGAACGTCTAACCGAGTACTTTTACAAGATAAAACACAACACTTCATTCTTATTTTGGTCTAGCGCGAATATACTGTAAAATGTGAACTTTTACTTAGTTGTGCACAGGACGAACGCCAACAATACACTGACTAAGGCCACGCCTACTTGATGACGTCAGGACTTAGTTGAAAATCACAGTGCACAGTTGTTTAGGCCGACTCCTCTTTGTATTTGCTCCGTGTACTTACCATTGACATAGAGTCATGAAATTTAAGAAGTAGGTTTTACTTATTTACGAATAGGTATCAAATATGTTGCAAAAATTTCTGTTTTTTTAATGCGTTGAGTTAGAAGCTTGAAAAAGGGTCTAAACAGACGGACGGACAACGACGTGATTCTATAAGGGTTCCGTTTTTTACTTTAAAGGCCATAACCCTAAAACACGCCTGGCCTATATTATTTCTGATATGTATGTAACTGGGTTGTGGAAGTCAGATACGCAAATCGCTTCGTGCAGATACAATACAAATTCAGCTGAAATTTGGTTAAACTGGAAGCCGACCCCAACATAGTTGCAAAACGTCTCGGAAGATAAATAATTTCTCCTATGAACTTTTGTTTCCAAAAATGCTGTCCAACCAAACCATAAACTTTTTGTATCAATTCGGTTGGACAGCGTCTTTTGTTGCCAGCCGGCGTAGCATGACCAATTCTATATCTATTCTACCAAGAACAAATCAAGTTCCTTAAGTATTTTAATTCTGTAAAAATGTTTCTATCTCATCAGAAAAATAGTCATCATACTTGACATCGTATTTTTGACGACTGAAGAATAGAAACATCTCTTCTTTTCAGTTTTACACAATTTTTCTACGACACAATCTATAATTTTGTCTTCTCTTCCGTCGACAAGTTCCGTTTCTATGGCGGTCATGCTACGCGTGCAGGACGTTATGATTAACCACATTTGACAAGAATTGCACATTGCCCATGCAAGTGCACCTTTATTGTGGAAATAAATTAAAGACTTATATTATTAATAATCACACATTTTGTATCAGGACACATCTACAGTGCCCAGACAGTTCCTGCTCCAGCTAATGGGATACGTTTTAAAGCAAAGGCCTGCCGTCGAACCCGTAAGTATAACGTATATGATTATAAAAAACCAGGCAAGAGCGAGTTTGGCTCGGAACCTTTCATATGTGTGTGAGCCCGATCGCACACATATGAAAGGTTCCGAACCAAATGCCCTGAGCAGTCTGTGGAACGATCGCTGAACTGTCGTTATCACTGTACCGGGCGGAGTCAATAAACCTACGCTAGTGCCTCGACTATTCACCTAAATGACATATTGTCAGTGAGTATCTGTTTCACATAACTAACAATAATTATGTGATAAAGATTACCACTTCATAGGTCAAAAGGCCTTTTTTTGGTAGTTTTAATTTTTCTCAGTTGCAGCTAAATTCGCAAACCTCTATAGGTTTCCTATGTAATATGGATACTTATCTAATAACTCCATTAAAATTAGAAAGTTACCAAAACCTAAACAAGGAGGTAATATTCTGCAAATTGAGAACTAAACCAAACATTATAAGAGAATATTTTTAGAATTCCTAAAGAAAGCTCTTATAAACTATTCTGGATACGAAATGTTAATAAACCCTTTATCCCTTAGTTGCATTCCAAGAGAACACCACATAAAAAATTGTTTGTTTTCGGGCGTTCTTTGACTGACGATCTATGTGCTTGCCACCGATACCTAAACATTATGCCAAAATTAAAATTCCTATGTTGCATAAATCTCGCGAAAACCGCTTGTGGCAGATTGGTTTAAAAGTGGCCTTATAATGGTCCCGTTTTGTTAGATTCTGGCATCTCAAAAAAACTACATATTGTACGGTGTCGGCGTATTTTACTGAATGTTGATGTATTTTTCAGATGCCCATGCCTAATATTGGAATGGAGGACGCGACACTGTTGCAGTCGCTGTCTTCACTAACCAGGAGACAACCCCCCATCAGTCAGACATCTTCTGAAGTGTTGCAAGCAGTGTTGGACCTCATTCGCAGTAAGTCACACGTTCTGTAAAAAGCCTTGTTATATATAGTCTGAATTAAATATTGCCCTGTAGATATGATCATTATTTCAGCCAAAAGACGTCTACCTGTATGCCTGACATAGGCCTCCCCCAATTTGGGGGATTCACTGTAGATATACTCTGAATTGTAAACCAAAGTGGAATCCGTAATATTATATTGAATTTTTACGAACTTTGTGGCTGCCTAACTACTATATTCTCTTCTCCACTACTACTGTCACTAGATCTGCAAATTTTAATGCAACAAAAATATTACACATTATTATATACAACACGTTATGTCGTTAAACTTCACTTTTAAAACTTCTCGTACCTCAATGTTTTATTTTTCGTTTTGCACTCTTGTTTTAAATTATGAAAATATTTATGATTCGTTGCTTTGTAGAAAATCGTCATTTAAATCTTGTTACGCTATATTGTATACTTCTTACTACAATTTACATATTCTAAAGTTTTTCTGTTACTATAATGGGGATTTCAATGTTGTGATATAGGCAGCAACATAAGATTCAAAACATTAAGTACTGCAATTAAACCAATAAGTGGCAATTTTGTCAACAGACACCATTTTAAATCTAAATGTTGGTCACATAATTAATTTTATAATTATACATGTGAGAGCGATGTAGAAATACATGCACTTTTTGGTTTGTTGGTTCAACACCATTCAGCTTTGTTATGTTATTTGGATAGAATCATTTTCCTTTCAGTATGCCACCATATTGAAGGGAAAATGATCCTATCTAAATTCTATGTACAGCTCCAATACAAAACTTTAGAGATATCGTCACTATAATCACACGTGTCGATAACTCTAGAAGAAACCCGGAATTGCCGCAACAAATGTGACGGATGCACGAAAGAATTCACGCTCTCAATGCAATCCGACAGTTGCTTACAGGTTTGGAACTGGAATTGACATTAATTTTAATGTTCAAATATAAAACGGCAATAAAAAACCACAGAAAAAAAAATATTATATTTGCGTAATCAAGACAACTACCCTCAACTACGGAATAAATAATAGTACGGAGTAGAGATGCCGCGAATAGTAGTTTATAACGAATGGTTGAATACCGATAAATCGCTATTCCCTATGGCGAACAGTCGAATAACTCGCCATTATTTATTATTCGACGTAGAAAAGGAATATAAAATAATTTATTTGTTATCAAATAATAATATGGCGCTTGTAAGTCGTTTTGAACTTTCTAATCATTTATTTGTAACTGTAATCTAACAGAAATCTAAGGTTGTTAGAAAAGAAAACAATGTAGTTAAAGAAAACAGTCTGATATTATACTGATTTAACATTTTAAAATGCTGGCAACCATTTTCATAGACTTATTTTACGTGGAATACCTCGTTTTGTATAACTCAGCGTTTAAGACAGTATTTTTTTAAATAAAAAATCTATATATATATAAAAAAAAATTGTGTTAGGTACACTATTTATAACTCAAGAACGGCTGAACCGATTTGGCTGAAAATTGGTGGAGAGGTAGCTTAGAACCAGGAAACGGACATAGGATACTTTTTTTTATCCAGTTCGACTATAAAGAGGAAAGATTTGATTGTTTGTTTGTATTGAATAGGCTCCGAAATGAAAAGGTACGAATTGAAAAATTATTTTTGGGTTGGGTTGTCTATTTATTGAGGAAGGCTAAAGGTTATATAACATCACGCTACGATCAAAAGGAATGGAGCAGCAACGAAAACTGGCAGGCAATTCGATGCAACGGGAAGGGTTACGGCAAAAATTTGACGCGGATGAAGTCGCGGACAGAAGCTAGTAAAGAATAAATCGTCTTAAATCCACACTAATATTATAAATGCAAAAGTAGCTCTGTCTGTCTGTCTGTCTCGCTTTCCTGCTAAAATTACTGAACAGATTTCAATAAAATTTGGTACACAGATAGTTTAGAGCCTGAGAAAGGACATAGGCTACTTTTTATCCCGGTAGTATGTTCCCACGGGATAAAAAATAATACTACCTATTATTCAGTAATCGAGGAATGAAAAAGAACAGAAAATTGGGTAATAGCGAAAACCGTATAATAGCGAGTATTCGCGGCATCTCCATCTAGTACAGATTACTACCCTCAACATATCCGAAAGGCTCTTTAAACGTGGCGAAATATCGCGAACTTAACTGGATTTAACATCATCATCATCTATTTTATCAAGGAATTTGGATCCTTAAGATAAGTATGACATTTGAGATTTTTTATGATTTTTTTATGTTACTAAACTTACTTTGAAAACTTCTGTCATTAATATTAATGTAATTGTATTAATTCTACAAATTGTGTGTTCAACCAGTATATTGTGACTGATTTTTAAGGTATAAGAGCCGTCAATGCCGCTGCCGCCGCTGTTTAAGCAATTAGCCGACCGCTACCAAAATCACATGAAACATCATTGATCCATCAATGAACGATTAAGTGCTAATAACAATGTGTGAACAATGTTTAACAACATGTTAATAATTTTATTCCAAATGAATATAGTATTTAAGTAAATTAGGTGTATAACTAGGGAATGCAATCACGATTCGAGATCTCGCGGGATTAGAGATTACAATTTCGCGAGATCCCAACATTTTTGAAACAACAGATAGTTTTCAAAAAAAAAAAAATAAGTTTGGATGACTAAAAAGCGGGTAAGTAATAGATGATATAACAACGAAATCTCTAATATTAACAACATATAACAACGGAACCTATAATTTTATTTAATATAGCGATTAGTTAATATAATGAACGATTGATATAATTTTAAAATAACTAATTTTTATAAGCATAACATACATTAAATATAACATCGTTTGACATACCACTCAAAACATATAAAACTTATTTGGTCTAATATGAATAGTAACCAAGTAGATATTAAACATAACTAGTAACTGATTACCACCTGCGCTAAGATAGGTCGATGGAGCCCCGCGAAGCGGGGCTCCTATTTCTGGGTGGTTTAAAAAAAATAACCACGAAGGCTAAGGCTAAGCTCCGCTTCGCTTCGCTTCCGCCTTAGCCTTCTAACCTAACCTATCCGAGTCGGGGTGTTAACCATAATGACGTTTTTTATATATGTTAAACGTTAGACCTAATGATTTTCGATTACATAAACGTTATATCAAACAACGTTATAATAATTAAGTTTTAGAATAAATTAATGTTATATGGAAAGAAATTATATCAACAGTTGGTATATCTCACGTTGATTATATCCTATGAACGATAATAAAATGAAATTAGACCAAATGACTTTATACGTTATGAGACGCACCCCTAAAAAGCTATGAAAACTGTTTCGTTGTGATCATGAGGTTGATTAAGGGGTTACATGTAGTTAACGGCCGTTTTGACGAAAAAAAGCGTGTTTTTTGTGATATTTTTTGGTAAAATGATTGCAGGTTTCAAACTGTTTTTAAACACACATTTGTAACGGCCGTTTTGACGAAAAAAAAGCGTGTTTTTGTGATATTTTTTGGTAAAATGATTGCAGGTTTCAAACTGTTTTTAAACACACATTTGTAACGGCCGTTTTGACGAAAAAAAAGCGTGTTTTTGTGATATTTTTTGGTAAAACGATTGCAGGTTTCAAACTGTTTTTTAAACACATTTGTAAATTTTTTTGAAATAAAAAATTACGAAACAATCAAAAATATACCCTTTACTATGAAAAAAAAACAGTTTGAAACGTGCATTCATTTAACCAAAAATAAAATCACAAAACCACGCTTTTTTTCGACCGTTAACTAGATGTAACCCCTTATGACAATAGAAAGAAACAAACTTTATTCTTTTTTGGAAATCAACATAACAATAAAAGAATACTTTCCATTTAAGCTGAATAAAAAAACAGTTTAAATTGGAAAATCGAAAGCTGCACATTTGTTAAGGGAAAATCGCAGTTATAATGTAAAAAAGTTCACTCGAATATTTCACACCATGAAGATTTAATGTCAATTCTAAGTATCTATTACTATAAAACGGCAGTTTCATACTTTAACCCCTATTATAAACAAACAAAAAAAATATTGTTATTTTGTGCGTGCCTGCACGCACATTAAATCACTTCTACCACTGTTGATCCGGCTATAATATTCGTAAATAGTCGGGATAGTATGCTTTCGCTGTTCGACACTCGCCCGTCAACGCATCGTTGGCGCGCCGAGTGGCCAATCACGCCCAATCCTGTTAATCTCGAGTGAGATGTCATCATGTTTCTTCGGGATTGATCTCGAAAAAGGATACGAGCTCTTCAGCTCAGTTCAGAATTGCATTCTCTAATCATAAACACAATAAATGAATTAAATTAACTATTTTGAAAACGTTATGTTAAATATTGTTCAGAAGTATGTTCTTTATTGTAAGCACAGTCATGCCCCGGCATCAAACTTTGTAATACGTACATTATGTCTAAGATTTATACTGTATTTTACTGTTCTCTTTTTGTTTTTGAATAAATATTTAAATTATATATTTTTTTTTGTTTATTGATTTCTTTATATATTTAGTATATGTTTAATTGTTTTTTTTTATATCCCATAACTCTAGGGTACAACTGACACATTAAATTATTTTTCAATTATCTTTTTTTTGTTTTCATTCTTTATCCAAAATTATTCGACTAACAAGTAAACCTACCCAACTGTCACCCACCGATCAGAATGAAACTTTGCACATCGATATAACACAAAAAAATATTGAACCCGTGTTTTTTATTTTTCCGGAATCCACTTTTGGCGTAGAAACCACCCCTTATATACCCTAAGTAGGCTAACCCACGTAACTCTGGGTAGAGTGAGGTTATTCGACTGCTTTTCAATCAGAACATTACGATCTTGAACACTTATACCCACAAACCGTTACAACCCTTATAAACCTAGAGGGTGGTTTCTACCCTTAAAAAGTGGAACCCGGAAAAAAAAATGGGTTCAATATTGTTAGTGTCATATCGATGTGCAAAGTTTCATTCTGATCGATGGGTGACAGTTGGGTAGGGTTACGTGTAAGTCACGTTTATTAATGTCGCCCTTACGTGAAATATGACAACGTTGCATTTTCATAGCTTTATATATGAATGATAGCTTCTGCCCGCGACTTCGTCCGCGTTAAATTTCTTTCTCCCCGCATCGAATCGCCTGCCCGTGCGAGATCTTCGTATTCGTGACGTTTTTTCTTTTTGCTCGGGTACTAAGGGTCCTAGCGTGGTGGTGGTTATATAGTCTATGACCTTCCATCATTTATCGAAGAAGGCATACACTATACAGGAGAAGTTTTTAACCAGTGCGCAAATTTTAACAAATTACACTTAAACGACTTACTTTGCAATTTTTATTTTGATACATCTTAGAACATCAAAATTAAGTTATTGTTAACGAAAGGTGTTTATTTTGAAACTGGTCTTATGGTAACTCGCGCGTGGCGGCGTATGTGAATGAACTTGCGAGTACCACACAGCTGGGCGCACGCTCAAAATTCTAAGAAGTTCGAAGTACCTACACGAAGGATTCCCGCGGTTACTATTATCAGGTTCGAATTAGATTTGAATCGATTATTTTGGGAAGGGCACATGTCCAGCAGACTAAATTTTACAGGAGACACAAAAATCTTTTTGTTAAAAAAAGTCCATTGAAAGTGCAAAATAGTATATGGAAATTTATAGCTCTATTCTAACACAATAGCGCCGGAGTTCTTGTTTGTATTTTTATTTATTGGAAGTGACAGAAAATGTCAAAATAAGGTGCTGGACTTGTGCCCTTCCCAAAATTTACAAGAATATTCAAATAAGACACTACACTATCTATATATTAATACGTGAAGCGAAAACTTTGGATCCCTTTTTACGAAAATTGGGCGAACGGAGGAGTATGAAATTTCGCACACTAATAGTTCATACAGAGAAGAAGTGACGAATGCTAATATTCTTTTAAATTATGCTTAAAAATACATTATTTTCAATAAATAACACGTTACACACACTACTGTTCATTACCGTGTATTTAATACACACATGCATAGACATTTGTGTCTATAGTCTTACTGAATGTCAAGTATAACCATATGTAATAATTTTATAGATATATGACCTATTTCATTTTTAAAATCTATGATCATATCGAGAATATTTGTCTATAGTGTTACTGAATGTCAAATATAACCATATTATTTTTTATATTTATTATTATTATTATTTATATATATTTTTTCTATAGTATAGATAATGGTGTTGTGATTCCTGACCCGACCACGACATGGAACAGAGATTTTACTATGGCACAAAATGGTTATTTTAATTGTGTTTTATTGTGCCACTTATCCCAGGAATTTGTGCCTTGTACTTTTTGAGTAATAAGAGTACGATTGTGGTCGGGCTGGGGATCACAGTTCCTGACCCGACCACAACCAGATCTAATAAAATATCAATAGTGTGAAGTTACTGATTATACCAAAAATATGTGTCAAATTGTGCCTATGGCACACGAAATTCTTTTACTATTCATATCACAGAATATATCATGATTCGGATAAAATTGAATAATCAAGAAAGTGTGTCAATCACACCCTATGCAATTTTACTACGACTTTGCAAGCAGTTTTATTTTGAGAAATTATGCTATATATAGAGCACTTTATTATTTTATTTTACTGGATGTGTTCACGACTTCTATGTCGTGTCGTGTGTCGAATTATATGTATTTATAAAAAAAAATACAACCACTATGTTTCGTAGCATAATGCTATTAGTGTGTTAA
This sequence comes from Aporophyla lueneburgensis, assembly GCA_932294355.1. Classification (NCBI taxonomy): domain Eukaryota; kingdom Metazoa; phylum Arthropoda; class Insecta; order Lepidoptera; family Noctuidae; genus Aporophyla; species Aporophyla lueneburgensis. The sequence goes on from OW028733.1 coordinate 24,629,135, forward strand.
GCTTGTATAAAAAACCGGTTAAATGCGAGTCGGGTTCGTATCCTGAGGGTTTCATAACCCACATCATAACGATAAGTTGAAATTTAAACAAAAAATTAACTCATTTAAACAGTACCAGTACAAGCTGTACCCTTGCTGTATACTTTTACTATTAATACAAGGGTCAAGAACTTAATAGTTAAGAATCCTTTTAAAATATAAAAACATAGTTTTCAGACTTTTTCCTTTACTTGTATCTTGCATCTTGCCAAACTTCATGATTCTAGGTCAACGGAAAGTACCCTATAGGTCCCCGAGCGATTTCCATAGAAATTGACCAAATAAGCGACTTAAATGGTCATATCTTTTAATTGCGTTGACTTAGAAATTTGTTTTTTTTTTTTTGCCGCAAGGTACCGCATAATTCATTGTTACTTTCAACTTGATATGTCGACGCGTAATTCTCGATTGTAATATTTTCTAAATCTATGATTCTCTATTTAACGGAAATGCACTTACATATTATATGTACAACTTTATTTACGTAACGAGGTACGATTTTTGCTTTTAGTTCTAAAGCCGAAATGTGGGTAGTTGTATAAATTTTTCGTAAGTGCCTTATTTGAGTACATAAAACAGTTATTTAGTAAAAATGAAGCGCGGACAAAGGTTGTCAGTGTCGTCAGAAGAACAAAAATTGAATTTTTAAGACACAAAGAACTTTTTACCAGTAAGAATAATTTGCCGCCAAATACAAATCATATTTACAACGAAATCAGCAAGTCTTTGTCGGAGCGCATGACACCAAAAGCATTAGCTATATCCAATGATATATAATATCATTGGCTATATCAGTAAAAAAAAATATGATTTTATATTTAGTGATAACTACGAAAGTGATATAAAGCCAAGTGTTTCGTGTGCCATAGGCACAATTTGACACATATTTTTGGTATAATCAATAACTTCACACTATTGATATTTTATTAGATCTGGTTGTGGTCGGGTCAGGAACTGTGATCCCCAGCCCGACCACAATCGTACTCTTATTACTCAAAAAGTACAAGGCACAAATTCCTGGGATAAGTGGCACAATAAAACACAATTAAAATAACCATTTTGTGCCATAGTAAAATCTCTGTTCCATGTCGTGGTCGGGTCAGGAATCACAACACAGATAATGAGTATTTATTTAGTAAATCTTACTCTTTTCTTATTAAAAGACATAATTATTGCAAAATTCAATCAAATTATAGACAAATCAGTCTTTAGGTATAGTATTTTAGATACTTTACTCATACCAACAACATAACAGTACCAGGGGGTCTAAAAAGGCTACTTTGGTAGAATCATAAGAGGAAAATATTATGAATCATATTATAATCCGTAAAATGGTCACAAACTGACAATTCATAATATGTTCTGCGTACAATTCGTTTAACACAATTCATCTATTTGACAGTTTTGTATGGAGATTCGTAAAATGGTACACTTAATATGAATTGCTCTAATGAAGTTTAATGTCAAATAGCAGAATCATAAGAAGTTAGTCAAGAGGATCATTTTACAAATCATATTTGGGATTTTGTGAAAAAATATAGTAATAATGGCAAATTTAGGCCTTAAGAAAATTTTCTTGAGCACGCTCGTGATATGTAGTCCATTTTAAGTCATCAACGAATTGTGGCACTTCGAAAAATGGACATAGCGTTTCAAATGTGGGTCCTCCAGGTTTTTTGGGTTCTAAAGGCAAAATATATGTCGTGTTATGGTCCATGAGCTGGAGCCGTACATATGTACTGCCGCGCTGGCATGAGTAGGTACTACCTACCTTCAAGAATAGTAATGAAGTACTTAGTCAGTTTTATGGTAGTTCCAAATAGACACTACCATCTAGTGTTGTCATCATCATCATCATCATCATTTCAGCCGAAAGACGTCCACTGCTGGACATAGGCCTCCGCCAAGCTCCACCACTTCGACCGGTTTTGTGCTTCCCGCATCCAGCGGATTCCTGCGCCCTTCACAAGGTCATCGGTCCACCTTGTTGAAGGCCTTCCAACTCTACGTCTTCCAGTACGAAAGTGTTGTTCTAGTTCTACTGTTGTGAATGTTACAAATTACCACAATCTTCTATTCATATTTTAGGCACTGAGTAGATCCAATTAGTACTTAAGCATCTGGATCATACCACAGGCTAATATGGGCGCACACCATATACACAACACAACATATATGTATATACAACAATTAAATTTAAATATTGATTTAAGATGAACAAGTATTGACTTACTCTGTATTAAAAACGATCAAACTTACATGAAATAAACATACAACCTACCTTCAAGAACAGTAATGAAGTAGTCAGTTTTAATGAAGCAGTTCTAAATGGACATTACCATCTACTCTTGTGAATGTTACAAATGACCTCAATCTTATAATCATACTAGCTTCCGCCCGGGTCAAATTTTCGCTCCCCTTCCCGTCGCATCGAATTGCCTGCCAGTTTTCGTCCATTATTCGTTTACTGCTCCGCTCCTTTTGATCGTAGCGTGATGTTAAATAGCCTTCCTCAATAAATGGGCTACCCAACACAAAAATAATTTTTCAATTCCGACCAGTAGTTTCTGAGATTATCGCATTCAATCAAACAAACAAACTCTTCAGCTTTATAATATTATAAGTATAGATTTCAGGCACTGAGTAGATCCGCTTAGTACTAAAGCATCTGGATCATACCATAGGTTACCAAGGGCGTACACTATATGAAACACCAAGTTAGTGTATAAAACAATGTGATAGCTGTAGATTACCAGTAACTCATTACACTTCAGTGCCCAGTTGAAAAAATACTTATTCAAAAGTACACACTATTCACACCTAGCTTATTTTTGTGATTTGCACCCGGTAAGTAATAAACATTTCCAGGGGAAATATGTAGGTATATTTATTTACCACATCATACAGCCCGCTCACAGACAGACATATGAACGGACCAATGGACAGCGGAGGCTTAGTTATAGGGTCCCGTCCTGGTTACTCTTTGGTTACGGAACCCTAATAAAAATCTACAACCTACGTGGGACATAGGCCTTATATTACTTTACTTTCACTCCAATTTCATTAGGTAGTGTGTACCTATAAAATAGGACATACAGTTACCTATCATTTGAATAAAACAATACACAAAGTTAAAATATTTTAATAAATTTACAATTCTCATGTACTGTATAAAAATCTAGCAATAATCAAATAATGAAACTAACTTATACACTATAGTACATCAGTTTATTTTTCTATGAACATTTTATGTGTTGATGGTAGAGGCAAACGATGACTGCTTGGAACAACTTCACCAGGCTAAAAAAGAAAATGTGTGGTTTTTAAGAAAGTCAAATCATCAGTCAATAATTAACATACCTGTGAAATAAAATGAAATTGAAAATAATAATATCATTGTTTAAGACAACCTAAGACCAACAGTAATGACAGGTTGACAACAATAGTAGACTTGGAGCCCAATAGCTTTGTGTTTAGTTAGTGTTTAGTTAAATGGTAAAATTTAGTTTATTTTCCTCTTTGTATTTCGTTATATATTTCATGAATGTTAACGATAGTAGGTACTCAATTTTATGTCGAGCCAGAGGGCACATAAAAACGTTATCTAAATAACATCATAATCATTTTCAATCGTTAGTTTCAATAAAAATAGCTGAAGGGTTATAAAACTCCACTCACTGCGGTATCTTGATTGCCAAGTTCGAAGAGTCAAAGCCGCTGTTGTAGCATCGGCAGGGGTAGAGCTTGGTGCTGGCACACGAGTCTGGTCAGAAGTAGACGCTGCAGTGATCTTGATGAAGGGTTTAACAACGACAGAACTTCGACTATCAATGCAGAAAGACGAGCAGAATTTTCATTCCATGCCTACAAATTATTACGTCCAATTAAATACCTTTGAACAGTGATACAATTAAATATTGATTTAAGATAAACAAGTATTTACTTACTCTGTATTTATAAATTACCCAATTTGCATGAAATAATTAAATTTAATTTTGTTGATATTTATTGTTGACATAACCACAGATTATTAAGACCACAGACTAATTATGACATATCTGAAGGGAAAACTTTTATGTATTCGTTGCCAGCTTATAAAGTTTTTGTTATTTCTAGTTTCCCTTTTCAGGGCTTATTTGTGACATTTTTATATTTTTTATGCATACTGTAATTAAATAACATTTCAACAGTTAGAAATAATCACTTGTATTTATTAAATCTTCAAAGAAATATTTACCGGTAAAATTACGGTCTTTATTTTTTTCATGCTGCAACATTTACACCAAATGTGATTCGGATATGAATTGAATTGAGTATGATATCGCTAATATGTGTCACCATTTTACGAAAGTTAGAGGAATTGCTAAGGTATTGCTGGGAATTCACAATATGAATTAGTTTTAGCAGAAATGCTTAATGTGGCCTTTTTAGACCCCCAGTAATACTTAAAATTACTGAATAATTTCACCAAACAGTGCTTTTTTCACTAATTCTACCTTCTTATTAGGGTCGTTCGCCATTTCTTCAATTTTGCTTCTGGGCGTGAGTGCTTTTCTTGATTTCTTAATAATGTGTTTTAGTCTTTTGTTCTTCTGTCTTTCGTTTGCATGTTTTTCTTCAATTCGGTAATAACATGGTTTCTCTTCTGGTAGTTCTTTATTTCTTATCTTCCGTTGCAAAATACTTCTCCTTTTAGCTTCAGCTTGTCTTTTATCAGCAAGACACATAACGTCTATACGATCTGGTTGTTGCTCGGGATTTATTTCTACTGGGAGCTGGAGATCGTTTTCTCCGTCAGATGATGGTGGCATATTTTCATCCATGTATTGATCAGCATGTTTATCAACTTTTTTACCTTGTCTATAAGCTGTGGAGTAAGTGATCCAGTTATTTTTTACTTTTCTATGCTCACGAGGAGTCATAACTTTAACACATTTTCTCCGTCCTTTTTCCTTTTTTCTGAGGTATTTTAATCTTACTTTCTCTTTGTACTCTGCTAATAACGCTGGATCATTTTTTATTTTTTCTAAACGTTTTTTTTGCCTGTTCTGACTTTTTTTTTTGCTTTTTCGTCTTTAGACAACGGTATTTTGCTTCGAGGCGACATATTCTACAACAAACAAAAGTTTCTAAATTGACGAATCTTTTCGAAATAGTATGACCGTCAGTCCCTAGTGTTTGCATCAGTCCCTAGTCACAATTACGGCAAGGGCCTGATGGTCTAGGGACTGACGAATCAGAACAAAATCACCCGTAATTTACTTTTAAAAAGAAATACCGAAACTTAGATAACAATATCATCAGAACAAGCAAATCACATATACAAACATACAAAAGAGAATAATTACTAATTAACTTTTTATAAAATAACTCACCTAGGGCCTGACAGATGGCCGGCAAAGCACGTGTTTCTTCAGCGTCGACGCTGATCGCACTAATGTCAAGATGGCCAACGCGGGATGGCCCGCGCTTGTGGCTAACTTCATGTTGTTAATTTTGAAAGCATTGGTTTTAAAATGCTTGTTTTTTTTAAATCTGTCTCGATTGCCGCGTTTTTTTTTTAAATTTACTGAGTGGCTAGGGCCTGACTATAATTATCGATGACACTACTTTTCTTTACTAATAAATAAATAAATTTAATATTGTTTACTAAATCGTTTCGGTAAACAGGGTAATGTAATTTTTAGTGTGGTGAAGTTGAATAAAATTCAAATATCAACAAGGCGTACTTAAACCAATCGAATGAAAACAATATTTTGGAAATGTGACATGCCTAGGGACTGATATTGGGGATAGAAATGGACGTTTATTTTTCATAAAAAATGTATGATTCTGTCAAAAATGAGTGACATAATTAAAAATGGATTATTTCATGCGCCAGACATTTCAATATTGAGTATATAATATAAATTTATAAAAAATGACACCGAAACATAAAGTTGGGTAACTTTTGTGGAACCACCCATATATATAATCTGAATCTCGGAAACGGCTCCAACGATTTTCATGAAATTTGGTATACAAGGTGTTTCGGGGGCGATAAATCGATCTAGCTAGGATTCATTTTTATTAAATGTCGTTTTTTTCGTGTTCTCAATGACCAACTTTATCGATAATCAACTTGAACATTTGCGTTTAAAATAATAAGTTTATTATTATTTTAAACGCAATTTACCAAAAAATACCGAGCAAAGCTCGGTCAACCAGATATTAGTTGTTATGCACGTCGGTGCCCGCTACGCATGCACCTACCTAAATAGCTCGTTTCTTACTTTCCCAAAGCAATAAGCGCCAATGAGATACTGAAAAATGCAAGTCGTAGAAGGTGCACTGCACATGACTATTGTAGGTAGGCAACTCTTGCGCCGCGCGCTGGGGTATGTTGTGTTGCAGTAACTTAGTAATGATATTGATAAAATCCCAACTCAGTCGATTTAACTTATTAATCACCAACTTTGATTTACTGAACATAATTTATTATTTATAATGAGGATTTCGATTTTTGTAGTCCGTCAAAAATGCGAACATTTCAAACGTAGCTCAGATTAATAATAACGTTCACCTAGTAATGAATTTCTACTTTAGAAATACGTGACAAACGTTAAAATCCTAAAGTTATGGGATACCCATAAAAAACAGGTTGTAGTACACAGAGCGTAAGGGGAACGCTTCCGAAGCCAGGACGTAGGTTATATAAAACCTAAATGCAAACGGATACCAATAACATTTTGCCTTAAATTGATTATTTACAAACCTTCATATTTAATTAATCCGCAATGAAAGCCGTACAAAATATGAGGTCACTGACACGCAAGGCATCGGTGCCCACGGCGGACCGCGGGCACCGCGTGTTTATACCGGCCACGTTACGGAATTTACACACACGACTTTCAAATCCATGCTTTTGTAAAGTGTGTAAGGGTGCCTACCCTACACACTTTTTGTTTCGTTACGTTTTTCTTTCGAATTCGTAGCCGTTAAACATTGAAATTGACAGAGGCATTTTACGTACTTGTCTAAATCTTTTACGATCTTATGAGGTTTGGCTCGAACTGTGCTCCATCCCTTTCATGCGGGAATCAGAAGGATGCCGGAGGTTTGGAAATCTGTATCGATAAATCCACAAAGCAAGAAAGAGCAAAAGCATTGCCACGGGCTTCTAAACATCAACATGTTATCGTTTTCATGAACACTGTACACGTATGCCTCAGGCATTGTTTATCACAACAAAAACAATAAAAAACACTAAAAATGTAACAATAATAACAAGGCGAGTGTTTAAAACTAAAGTATTAAAACGGTTCAATACCTATCTATCGATTAGACGTGACTAGGGCGTGTAATATCGGAAGGTTCTTAATTCCGGAACTGAGATCCGATACTAGAGAGCTAATTCCGGAATTCCGGAACTGGTTCCGGAATTGGTACCTTTTTCTTTTTTTTTCTTTCTAATTGTTTCGGTGTCTCTTCTCTATCTAGGATAATAATAAAAAATGATTCAAATCAATCAAAATGTATAATAAATCAGTCTCTCAATCACTTTGAGGAGTTTGAGGTACAAATTAAACATATTTGGCCATCATTTTTCCTTATTACTCTAATTAGACATTCTTACAATAGTAAAGTCAACAAGGTTTATCCACACTATCCACTCTTCCACACTAATATTATAAATTCAAAAGTAACTCTGTCTGTCTGTCTCGCTTTCCTGCTAAAACTACTGACCCGATTTAAATGAAATTTAGTACATAGATAGTTTAGAGCGTGAGAAAGGACATCAGCTACTTTTAATCCCGGTAGTATGTTACCGCGGGATAATTTCCGACCTCCACGCGGGCGAAGCCGCTGGCAAAAGCTAGTAACTTTATAGAATATAAAATAATGTAATTAAACAATAACAAAAACATAAAAAAATATACTCTAAACAGTTTGTGGAATATTCCACAGACGTTTGATTTAAATTGCGGCGTTCAGAAGAAAATTATTTATTATAAATATCTGGATGACCGAGCTTCGCTCGGTATTTTTTGGTAAATTGTGTTTAAAATAATAAGTATGTTCAAGTTGATTATTATCGATAAAGTTGGTCATTGAAAACACGAATAAAACGACATTTTATAAAAATGAATCCTAGCTAGATCGATTTATCGCCCCCGAAACCCCCTGTATACTAAATTTCATGAAAATCGTTGGAGCCGTTTCCTAGATTCAGATTATATATATATATATATACATATCGATACCGGAAATTTCAATTGTCGTAAAGGACAAAACACGAGTTTTCAGTAGAGCCAAAAAACAAAAAAAAATATTGTTTTTGACTTATATCTTTTTCAAACAAAGTACTATATTCATGGTGTCAAAAGAAACCCTCACTATTTTTTCGTGTTCTATCCATAAAAATTAATAAAATAAACCTAACATAATTATTGACGAAAATGAGAGTCCTTTACAGCCCAAAAAAAATTAACTGAAGTACTTTACAGCCACGAAAAATTGGTTATGATAAAGTCAGATGTGTCGTAAAGGACTAATCTTGATTATCATTGGATAGTACAGGTCAATTAAACCAGAGATTAAGGGGGTAAAAGGAACAAAAAACCTAAAGTTTTGAATAGAAATACCTACAATATGTAGTAAAAACAAGTGAAATTAAAATATTTTTTATTTATTATTCAAATATTTAGTAAAAAAGTAGTAAAAATATTGTTCTAATAGGAATTCAAAATTTAAACAAAATGTTTTGCGCTATTACGTTATATTTATAATTTTATTGTGTTGTGATGGAAGGTTTTGTTACCAATTTGGACATTTTCCTGTTTGTGGCAAACACCAGTTTTTTTTAACAACCTCAAATGTTATTTGAAGTTTTTGCGAATAAAGTTGATTTTGTCAAAAATGAAAAGAACGAATTGAAACAATTCTGTCAGACTTATGTGTGCTCGTTGAGGAACAAATGGATCTTGCGTAATCGCACGAGACTTACATTCATCAAAAAGTATGAGACATAGCTGCAAAAGGACATAAAATGGCCTGAGGTCGTGAGGGAAAAGATAACCCCTTCTGTGGTGTTAGTAGAACAGCAACCATGTTCCAGCTCTAACTTCACTATAAATGAGGGTGCATCAACATCCTATTGACCGGAAACGTGCAGTGTTGGGACATCAACATCAGTTGTGAGTCCAAGAAAACCATTTGTGAAGCTAAGCCCGCTACAGAAGAGTGGAAGAGCTCCTAACGTACAGAACTGAAAGTCATGCTCATGCAACTGGTTTAAAAGCACAAAATAAGAATGTAGCAGATATCATTAAACTAGTCTCGGAGCATCCCGAAGAAGCTACAAAGATAAAGGAATTGTTAAAGGCATAGAAAACTATGCCCATATATTCTGCTGATAAAGCTTTAGGTATTTTGACCTCATTGAAGCTTTCGAAGTGGCAGTATATAACATTAATATATTGTGCAAAAGAAGAAGGAATACCATTGTATCCTTCTTATACAGCTATCCTTGAAGCGAAGAAGAACTGCTATCCGCCAAAAGATTCTATAGAAGTCACGGAAAGAGGGGTTAAAGTAAAACTTCAAGCTATTTTGAACAAAACTGTGGCTAGACTTGGAATATTATTTCGTGTAGAATCTTCACTGCATGGCAAAGAATGTATACTTATATTCAAGTGGAGTTTTGATGGTGCTTCAGGGCAAAGTTTGTATAAGCAAACTTTGGCAGAGGATGACGATTCTAGCATTTTTATATGTTTGTTTGAGCCCCTGCGCTTAGTTTGTGGCGAAGAAGTGATATGGGAGAATCCAGAGCCATCTTTCACAATGTTCTGCAGACCATTATATTTTAAGTTTTCAAACGAAAACAGGTTGAACATAGTTGAAGAACAGGCTACGATTGGAAACGAGATTGAAGACCTGCAGCCTTCTATTATGGGAGGCCATTCTGTTAAGCACTCGATGCCTACGACCATGACTGATGGCAAAATCACTTCCCATCTATCAAATACCTCATCTCCGACTTGTGATATATGTAAAGCAACTCCTACGGAAATGAATAAGTTAGAGGTCTTTTTTTTGTGTTTGGGAAATCATCAAATGACGTCTCCCGCTATGGGCGGAGCGGAAGGGCGTGTCATTATAACTCAGCCATAGTCACGGTGATTAACAAATGAGGGACTTAGTAACATTTTAGTCACTTGTTAATCAGCGTGATTATGACTGATTATGCAATTTTGTAAAAAAAAGTATTTGATCAAAATCGTATTTAATTATTCTCATTAAAAAAGTCATTAATAGGCTATTAACTAACGACAGTACAAGTAAATCGATGCTCAACTTCGTTTGACCATGTCAAAGATTTGAAAAATCACGTATAGAAAATTCAAAAAATTTGGTACGCGCGAAGCGGCTCTGAAAGGTATATGAATTTGATGTCACCTTGATCGCCGTGTATGGTACAATACCTCTTGTGAGCATCAGCCCTTCAGTTCCATTCAGTTTCAAATAAATTAAATTTAAGTGTTTTCACCCATACAAAAAAAAACTTAAAACTTTTTGTTCTCACGCGTGGAGGTTCCATACGTTAATATTACATAAAGGTATGTATACCAGACACATTGCAAACGTCCTTTACGCCCTAATTACGTAAGTTAAAACAAAGCATAGATTTGGTCGTAAGGGTTAAGACTATATCTTTATTATGTGGTTAAGAATGTCGTATAAAAAGTTTAATGCAAAAATGAGGATTACGACCTCTTAAATAATTAAAACATGACTTTACGCTCCACTATTGAAAATTATTTTTACGATACATCCCAAATAGTATAAAAAATCGCGCTAGAGCTGTTGGAAAGCCAGGTCGTAAGGGGCTTTTTTTTAAAGATAGAATTTTTTTAAATATACCAATCGATAGAGCTTGCGACGCTGATTCCAAATATATATATAACTCATTTTCGGCAAAATGTCCTTTACGACAATTGAAATTTCCGGTATCGATATATACAAGAATTGCTCGTTTAAAGATATAAGATATTATAAAGAGGAAAGATTTGTATTTCTGTTTGTATTGAATTAACTCGAAAATTACTGATCGAATTTTAAAAATTCCTTTACTAGTGGAAGTGAGTGACATAGGCTATATTTTATTTAAAAAAAAACAGTCGGGTTCTTCACCCAATAAGGTAAACCGAAGTGTAAATGAATAACCTAAAAATTTCCTTACATCGCATGCGCTGCGAAAACTATTGATGATAGAACAAAATAATGTACTACTGCTTTGCAGAATACATCATTATCTACCAAATGTGTCGCGAAAGCTCACAGCATATCATCACAATCATCATTTCAGCCGAAAGACGTCCACTGCTGGACATAGGCCTCCCCCAAGCACCGCCACTTCTACCTGTTCTATGCTTCTCGCATCCAACGTATTCCTGCGGCCTTCACCAGGTCATCGGTCCATCTTGTGGGAGTTTTTCCAACGCTCCGTCTTCCAGTACGTGGTCGCCACTCCAGAACCTTCACGCCCCATCGGCCATCAGTTCTGCGAGCACATTGCACTGGCCACTGCCACTTAAGTTTGGCAATTCTTCGGGCTATGTCGGTTACTTTCGTTTTCCTACGGATCTCTTCATTTCTGATTCAATCGCGTAGGGAAACTCCAAGCATAGCCCTCTCCATTGCTCTTTGGGTGAATTTGAGCCTTCTTATGAGGCCCATTGTGCTACACTGGAGGATGTCTTCAAGGTTCTGGACTGGAAAGGGGCTGGCATCAACATCAATGGCGAGTACATTATTCACATTTGATTTGCCGACGGTATAGTAGTCATGGCTGAGACCATAGAGGAGAGTAATATATCTGGTATAGAGAGCCCCCTTTCAGACTTTTTTGGCGACCGCTTATGTCAATTGATCGGACAAATAGCGCCATCTATTATCCCCATCCGCAAAGTTTTTACCCGACTGCGCCGGGAGGGGTTATGTTTTTAGTGTATATTAATGTATTTATATTTATATGACTATTAGACTGAATGCCTGCTAAAGCAATCTTATGCAGTCGGAAGCATCTTCTTAAATTTAACAATAAATACCTTTCTTGCCTCCGACTGCATTATAGCATTCAGTCTAATAGTCTATAAAAACAAATAAGGAAGCATCAATTTCAAGAAATGCAGTGGATACATTAAAAATACAACATTTATTTTACGAAATTACTTTTTATTCATCTTGTGTTTATTTTTATAAGCTTGCGCTGCGGTTTTAGTTTCGTCCTCACCATTATACGTTATTTTGCCACACAAAATCCGGTTAAGTGAACGGCACCAACTATATATAAGCACATGAATAATCGTGTTCTCAAAATAATTTTTTAATATTTTTTTATGAGTTTCACAATTGAATGAAAAATCAACAAATATGTCTGTGAACATTTTTATTTTAAGTTTTAAGTTTTTTTTAGGTACATCTTTTTTCAGTATGTCTGTAACTAGATTTTGTATTTGAACAAAACATTTTTCCATTTCTTTTGATGGGTAAATTAAGGAATTTTTACCTTTTTTGTATTCTTTGGCCCTTATATAATCATTTGATTTGCTTTCAGGGTCGCCATACATATCTTTTTTACAAATTTTGCATCGTTTTGATACATTTTTAATGCATTTCCCCAGGACCCACCCACACACATAATTGCCTTGACCAGCATCATTGACAATAGTATTTAAATTGATGAAAGGCACCACAATTTCGTCTTCTATACTTTCAGAAAATTGTGGTGTCTCCTCATCAATAGGACTGGGAATATCAGAAGTTGACGCAATATTTTCTCGTATGAAAAAATCTAGATTCTGCAAGCAGCTATCGTCATCTTTTTCGCAGTTTGCATGCAGAGAATGGGGCGAGTTAAAATTATTAATTAAGAGGGACTTGAACGCCCCTTCAAACGCAACAGTGTCTGGTGCCGTATTCCTCGCCCCATAACTTCTGATATTCCCAAAGAAATTTTCTAGTGGGTCCTGGTTGAAATTCCTTGTTAGCATAGCATCAAATGAATATTTTTGGGACAGCAATATCCATAATTGTTGCATTCCTTCAATTGTGCGTATGAAGTTCTTTATAGATGGTATAGCTTTCGTTTCAATAACACGGATTTTGTTATTTTTGTCCTTGATTTTTTTAATAAATGTTACAGTTTTTAATACTTCTATAGCCCTCTTCCACAAATCATGATGTGGACTAGACCGTCGTACACATCCTTTATATATTTTACCATCAGGCACATGAAAAGAATTACAATTTAATGAGTCAAAAAGATTGTCCATTAGCGTTGTAAATTTGACCAAATTTTGGCATTCTACCGGAATGTCTCCTCTTGCCACGAGATGTCCTGCAGTCGAAGCTACGGTGTGACTGAAAATTTGGGCTGCTGGTTTCACCTTCATTTTTCTTATTTTGTCTATATAAATGTGCTCATCTGTGACTCTCAGCAGGCATTTCACCTCACCATATGATTTATCAGCTTCATATGTTTGTTTGTAGTACTCCCATTTAACAGTTTTCACGTTCTTCTCTTCAAAATCATAATATTTTAAATCTTTCGTGAGTAGATTGTTGCGGACTCCTTTTAATAAATGTGGAACATCAAATAGGGGTATTATTTTTGTTTTCCCTATTTCAATTATTTCATTCTTCCATTCCTTTACTTCTTTTAAATATTTTTTTCTTGTATCTTCTACCAATTCATTTATTACACTAACATTGACAGTGCTTTGATCACAAACAGTACATATGACCTTCAATCCCGTACTGCGAACATACTTAATGATTTTTTGCAAAATTTCTTTTAACTGGGCCTTATTCAACGAGTTGGTGAAATAATACGCGACGGGTTGCTTGAATTTTTTTCTTAATCCCTTCACCATGAAGACCAATACATGGTCTGCGATTTTCTTGCCATCAAATGTGAACCCCCTAAGCTGGTCTTTTGCAGCGTTATAGTGGATTTGAGGCGAAATTGACATTTCGTCGAAAATTAAACTGCATAACCGATCTTCTGGACATAACTCCTTGACGGTATTTTTGATTTTTATAAAGATGCTTTTATTCAGTCCTGGCTCCACTTGTATTTTGGTTAAAAGTCTTTTTAACGACTTAGGGGATGGCAATGTAAAGTATTTTGCCAAAAGAGGGTAGCTTCTTGGACTCTTCTTATATAAAGAAAGTGAGAGCACTTTTTCTTCTAGAGAGAATCTGCGACCAGATGGCTTCTTGCTTGTCTGAGTGTATTGCATGTTTGTGAAAATCTTTGCTGCTATTGTCATTTTTTTTGTCAGTTTTTGAAATAAAATATTTGTAGACATTTTTTCAGCACTGGCTAGTTTGGATTGAATGGTTTTGTTTTTCTTTTGTGATCTGATCAAGTTTGACTGCAAATTTTTAATTTTTCTTCGTGTTGTTTTGAGTTGGTTCATGTAGAATGACGGCAACTCCTGCTGCTGATGAATATCTGTAAAAAAAAAACACATTTATTTTAGTCCCAAACTAAGCATATAAGCACTTTATTCTATGCTATAATGTATTTATCTGTCTTTAGCTTTTACAAAATGATGGCCAATTACTGTCCAATTAATTTTTAGTTGTGAAAGTGTTGGATTGCCATAGTGTTTCCCTTAGAAGTGCACATCATAATCAGCCTATAATGTTTCCACTGCTGGAACGTCGGCCCCCTCACTGCAAGAGGGAGCGGGCCGTAATCCACCAGGCCCGGTGCGGGTGGGTAGATGCATGTCACATGCCTTCGAATTTTTGGTTTTAGGACATGTCGGTTTCCTCACGATGTTTTTCTTCACCGTTTTGAGAGCAGTGGTGATGAAATAATTTACACAATGTAAAACGCCTGTCTTGACTCGAACCTACAATACAACCTACACTCGTAAGTCGCGGTAGTTACCATTGGAACACCAGTACTCTCAAAAGTGCATGTTGTCTCCTAATCCCCTAAGAATCTATAAAAAACTTACTTTTCGTTTTTTTTGTTGCCTTCTTCTGCAGTCGGCAATAATTGTGTTCCAAAGTTATAACTCTGGCACAGTTATCTGTAATGTGAGAAAATTTTTCATGAGAAATATTGTTTTTTTTAGTGAGTTGTGAGATTTTATTTAAATTGAATGCAGTTGTCTATGAACAAAAGCTGAACAAAGTTGAATAAGTGTGAGTAGTCCTTATACGGTTGTGTACCCAAATGCCGCAACAGGACCAGCATACTAAGCCTATGCTGTCTGTTCATCTGTCTATCACAGGGCTGTTTCTTTAAAACTGTAATAGTTAGCCGGTTGAAATTTTCACAGTACTCATGTAGCTATGACTACTATCATGACAAATTGTAAAAATAGTAAAAAATGCAAATCCAGAAATGTGGGGGGTATGGGTATGGAACCCTTAGTGTGCGAGTCCAACTCGCACTTGTAGTCTTACTTTATTTACGTACATGTAACATGAATGCAATAAATAATTGGAATTTATATTTTAGTAAGTACCTGGCAGTGTTGGTTTTAATGTAACAAGGCTACTTCCTTCATTAACAGGTTCAGGAGCAAGTAACACTTTCTCTGGAGTACCAACTTCAACAAACATGCCTGAAAAATAAGAGAACAATATTATTTATTTATTTTAAAAACAAATAAAAATGAAAATGTGAAGAACTTTTAATTCGAAGTGGGACAAAAATATATAAAGTTACATTTATTACATTTTTCCGCCACACAGAATAACCACTTAGCATGTATGTTTATTATATGTATTATATATAATATAATGATATGAATATAAAATGAACATAAATTCTTAAATTAAAAATAGCTTAAAAAATAAAAACAATACAATATAGCCTATGTACTAATCATGGACATGTTTTCTGCCCAATGTGGGAGCATCCAGAGGTGCGGGTTATCCGGTTCGGGTAAACCCAGAAATGTGGGGGGGTATGGGTATGGAACCCTTAGTGTGCGAGTCCAACTCGCACTTGTAGTCTTACTTTATTTATGTACATGTAACATGAATGCAATAAATAATTGGAATTTATATTATGTAAGTACCTGGCAGTGTCGGTTTTAAGGTAGCAAGGCTGCTTTCTTCATTCACAGGTTCAGGAGCAAGTAACACTCTCTCTGAAGTACCAGCTTCAACAAACTTGCCTGAAAAATAAGAGTAATTACAATAAAACAATATAGCCTATGTACTAATCATGGATATGTTTTTTGCCCAATGTGGGAGCATCCAGGGGTGCGGGTTATCCGGTTCGGGTAAACCCAGAAATGTGGGGGGGTATGGGTATGGAACCCTTAGTGTGCGAGTCCAACTCGCACTTGTAGTCTTACTTTATTTATTTACATGTAACATGAATGCAATAAATAATTGGAATTTATATTATGTAAGTACCTGGCAGTGTCGGTTTTAAGGTAGCAAGGCTGCTTTCTTCATTCACAGGTTCAGGAGCAAGTAACACTCTCTCTGAAGTACCAGCTTCAACAAACTTGCCTGAAAAATAAGAGTAATTACAATAAAACAATATAGCCTATGTACTAATCATGGATATGTTTTTTGCCCAATGTGGGAGGATCCAGGGGTGTGGGTTGTTGGGTGCAGGTAAACCTAGAAATGTGGGGGGTATGGGTATGGAACCCTTAGTGTGCGAGTCCAACTTGCACTTGTAGTCTTACTTTATTTACGTACATGTAACATGAATGCAATAAATAATTGGAATTTATATTTTAGTAAGTACCTAGCAGTGTCGGTTTTAATGTAACAAGGCTGCTTCCTTCATTAACAGGTTCAGGAGCAAGTAACACTTTCTCTGAAGTGCCAACTTTATCAGAATTGGCTGAAAAATAAGAGAATAATAATATTAGTTACTATAAAAACAAATAGAAAATGATAATGTTAAGAACTTTAATTCTTTGTGGGAAAAAATATATAAAGTGAAGTTTATTAAATTTTTCCGCCACACAGAATAATCACCAAACGTGTATGTTTGTTATATGTATTATATATAATACTAGCTTTTGCCCACGACTTCGTCCGCGTAAATTTCGATTATCGCGTACGCAAACGAATTCGCGGAGTAAAGGCTTATGTCCTTTCTTGGGGTTCACTTACTAATTTCAACAAATTTCATCTAAATCAGATGGGAGAGGATTTCAGTTAATTATATCATCATAATCAGCCTATAATGTTCCCACTGCTGGGACACAGGGCTACTCTGTGAGAGGGAGTGGGCCATAATCCACCACCAGGCCCAGTGCGGGTAGGTAGATGTCACATGTCTTCGAATTTTTTTGGTTCTGGGATATGCAGTTTCCTTACAATGTTTTCCTTCGCAGTTTTTGAGACAACGGATTCAATAATTTACACAGTGTCTGTCGGGGTTCGAACCTACGACCTATAACTCGTAAGTGGCGGCTGTTACCACTGGACTACCACTGCACCTTTTCAGATTTCAGTTAAATATACAATATGCAGCAAAAAGCAAACTTCAACTCAAGCTCAGTTATAAGAATGCATTTTTTTTGTAAATTATGTAAATCTTACCAGGAAGATGAAGTGATGGCACAGCTAGAAAATTCAACCGGTTATTACGGTTTCTATCCTTATCTGTAAAATGGATATCACAGATAACCTTCTTTCTATACAGATCATAATCAGCTTGACTATCTAACTTCCCACCAGCTAAATGAACCCAAGCCTTGAAACGGTCAGGATTCTTTTCTGGATGTGGAAATTGATGGTAAGAGATTTCTGAAACAAAACGAAAGATCACTTTAATTTTTATCTTGAAAGGTTTAAAGATCTATAACCATTTTTCCTGAATAATGATACGTAACAATATTGATATCTTAGCCAATGATCAAAGGTATGAGCACGCTTTTTACCCAACTGTGCCAGAAGGAGGGTTATGTTTTTCGAGTGTATGTATACATATATGTATTTGTGTGTCTTCAGCACGCTCTGTAGCCTAACCGGCTTGGTCGATTTCAGCTTGAGAGGTGCTGTTAGATTTGTCTAAATTGTGAGACTGATACTGAGTATATCAGAATTGAAAAAAATGGGGGATTTTTGGTGCCATATTGTCTTCCAAACCCTATTGTGTGGTGTATCAAAATAAAAAGTTTCTTATATAGGTCTCATTAACATCAAAAATAATCATTAACTAAAAACTATGAAATAAAAAAATATTTAAAAGTAAAAAAAAACCCAACTGCCTAAAAACTGAACTTTAAAAAGATGGAAACAAGGAACTTGTTTTAAAAGCATGACTATTAGACTGAATACTATAATGCAGTCAGAGCCAATAAAGGTCTTTATTGTTATTAACTTCGTGATTTTTACAATTTGTTGTTGTAGTACCAGCCATAGAAGTTCACACATGAAATTTTCAAGTGTCTACCTTTTATGTTTCAAAAGGTACAGTTCTGTGCCGAACGGACGAACGGCAGAGCCTCAGTAATAGGGTCCCGTCGGCACCCTTTGGGTATGGTAATGGAACCCTAAAAATTATGTAAATTATGCACACAAATAGGTCATACCTTTGATTAACACAGGACACTTAATTTGCTCACACAATGGTGCTGAGCTCATTAGAATACTTTGAGACACTGTTTGATACAAGGTTCCAGACCAGACATCTTTAAGTAAAAAACTATGAAGCTCCATTATTCGAAACTTTGAACAATGAATTAAGTACAAAAATAAACGCGGATAACAGATAACTGCAGTGGTCCTAAATCTTATCCTGTTTAGGAAAAGTATGCAAGTTCACCAGGCACTATGGAAATCTATGGGGGAGACAGGATGGCAGAGATATAATGGTGATTATACTTACTATTTGAACATCCCAATGCACACCGTTTAGGCATGATTCAAACAAATCACAAGCGTCTATATCGCAAAGAAACAGCACGGGTTGCGTGGTGATTTCAAATGCGAGGAACTAAAAGCTCAACTCACACAATACCTTCGGAAAATTCTCACACTTCACTACGGAGGAGAGGACTCAACTCAACGCGGATCGGGGGATTAATTTCACAAAGAACAGTACAAACATGGAACGAAACTACAAACAAGCGCAAACGCAAGGAGCAGTCGCCATATTTGTGACCAGACAATTTGACAATCAATATGAAATCAATTCACTGTGTTGCTATCGTAATTATTGCGTAGCTGGTAATCTACACAAAATTTTAAAATAATTATAATATGAGTTAAATAAAATAATTATGTAGTTAAATAAATATTTTATGAATTCATTTTTTAGGAATAAATTATTTTTTTATCTATGGTGTTGCCATCTGCGAAGCCAAAAGCAACTAGTTGTTTTGGATGGAGAAAATAGATGTCGCATTTTCAAATTATGAACCCCAAATCTGCCAATATATGGAATTGTCCTACCCCTGGCTGAGACTATGGAGGACCTCAGTACAATGCTCGATGACCTCAGTAGACCTTCCGAAAGAGTGGGTCTTAGGATGAACATGGACAAGACAAAGGTCATGTCTAATGGTCATGTGATACCCACTCCAATGAAGAACGGAGGCGCTACACTCGAAGTTGTGGACGAATATGTGTACCTAGGACAGACTGTCCACTTGTCCAGTTAGGTAGGTCCAATTTGGAGATAGAGGTCAATCGTCGAATACGACTCGGCTGGGCAGCGTTCGGGAAGCTACGCAATATCTTCTCGTCCCACTTACCGCAGCGTCTCAAGACAAAAGTCTTTGACCAGTGTGTGTTGCCAGTGATGATATATGGCACTGAGACGTGGTCGCTCACAATGGGCCTCATAAGAAGTCTCAAGGTCACACAGCATATGTCTAACAGTTATAGTTATTTCACACACAAGGACATCGCTTCAGAACGACCGCACCTACATGGCTTTTTTTTTGTTGTGTTCGTATTGTCAGGACAAGGTCCATTGTAAAGAAAATTTACAGAAATCGAAAAAGAAATTGCACCCAGGCAAAGCTGGGGCGGGCAGCCAGTTAAATATAAATATCGGAATTCCGGAATTACTCCTGTCAATTCCAGAACTGAAAAATCTGTAAAATTGATCCAGAATTCCGGAGTTACGGAATTCCGGAATTGCAGGCCCTAGACGTGACGCACGTCCGCTCACGAACCGAGTCAGAAAGAACAAGATCAAACAAAGCCGCCTGCGCTCGGTGCCAACTGCCGAAAAAGGCTTCTATTCTCGGCGCCGCGGTGTCTTTGCATGTACAAATACGACAGAGACGAAACAGATAACCGATTCATTTAAATTTTTAGGAAATTGGACTTATGCTTTAAAACGAACTGTTTTAAATTTCATTACTTTTCAATAAGATTTAACGGGTTTCTTAGAATAAATTAATCAAATTATCCACTTTGCATTAATTGAGTTTACTTACTAAATATAGGATACAGTCATTGCAATAAACAAGGTCGCGTCGTGTGACTCTAATCACATTGGCAAAAAGTTCAAATTCAATTTATTCACGTGCGCTAGTTTATGAAACACTGTAAACGTAATGAAAATGTTTTAGTCAATCACAGCTAATATCGGCGTTCGTTTCGTTTATTCACTATCGCTTGACGATTTACATACAAAACTCTTATTAAATGTAAGACACAGTTCATCAATTTAAAACTTTTGATACTTTATTTTGGCGGCGTTATACAAAGGATGCGTAAAGTTGCCGCATGTACTTGGAGTCGTCGACCACACGTCTATCTGCGTGCGCCCGGTCACCAGCTGATTTTTATATTTCAACTAGCTGACCCAGTGAACTTCGTACCGCCTCAGAATCAATAAATGTTGTGTTAACTTATCAGATCCCCACCACCACAAAGCAAAGAGCGCCAAGTACCATATACCCGTGTTAGACCAAGTTATGACAAACTGGTACTTTGAAGGCATAAAGCGTTTTCTAGCTACCACACACCCATTATAGGTGAGCTCCTACCAAATTATGCCAACCTAGTACTTCCAAGACATAAAGAGTTTTCGAGCTACCACACACCCATGTTAGGTGAGGTCCTACCAAGTTATGCCAACCTGGTACTTCGAAGACATAAAGCGTTTTCTAGCTACCACACACCCATGTTAGGTGACTTTGTATTCTTAAATAAGTATTCTTAAATTTAATAATTTTCCGCGCAATTTTTTAAATTTTTTCTTTCATAAGATCCTTCTCCTGACAATAACAAACACAACAAAAAAAAAAATGAAATCGGTCCAGCCGTTCACGCGTGATGGCGTGACCAAGGGAAATAGGGATTCATTTTTATATGTATAGATTTATATCGCTTGCTAAAGGTGTAAAAAATATATTTGAAAGTGTATGTGTTAAATCTCAAATAATGATTCATGTTCTCACAGCATAATGCACAAATAAATAAATAATGTACAACAAATGCAAAAAAAAAATGGTATTAATTTATAAAAAATAATCCAACATTTTTTATGTGTACGTATCGAGAATGATTAGCCCTATCACCTGTCTTCATTGTCGGAAGCGTTCCCCTTACACCCTTTATACTACTTTATTTAACTTTTTTTTGTATACATTTTTTTTTCTTTTAAATAATTATTTATTTACATTCAGAAAACGTAAACCCCCGGCATCGGGCTCGCGCTCCATATGTTATGGCTATCGCCACCATTTTGGTCATCGGCATTTGTGACTCGCCAATAATAGTTGTTTCTTTTTTTAATTTTCAGCTTCGTCGTTAGCTTCTGACAGAAACCAAGGAAATGAATCTCGCATAAACGAAGCAATTAATTCAGACAGAGGAATGCCAAGCACTTCAAACATAAGCAGTAATCCAGTCAACGGATTCGGCCAGTTCTTCCAGAGCCATAAAATCGACAATGCACCGCCGGCACCCGCTGCAGGCGCCACCAATTATCTGACCACCACGAACGTTACGCCCCGAATGTACCCAGGCGCGACGGCCAGCACAGCTTCACTCCCGCACAATGCAGCGCACACATCGACGGCGTTGCATCTACCCAACGCATCCCATCCTCCTGGCGCCCCCCTTATGTCGACGGACACCCATCCTCCTAGTGGCCTGCATCCCGCAAACGCCACACATCCTCTCTCTGTGAGGGCGGTGGCCGCTCCTGCCGCGTACTTGTCGTACCAACCTACCGTCCCGCCACCAGCTAACCGAGGCTACTATTCACAGCCTTATCCATCAACCTCCAACCGTAAGTTATGGAAATGGCACAGTAAAACAATTATTAGTCTAATATCTTGACCACTTGATTCGGATCATACGGCCAGCTTTTGGGGCCATTTCTCCACAGGATAGCGCTGAACTTTTGCTATTGAGAATGTTTCCAGAGCAGATCATTCTATGTTGAACATTTTGTATCTAAATTGTGTCCATGTAGATTGAGATAGCTATCGCAAACTACATGGACACAATTGTGAAAAAAAAATGTCAAATGTTTGATATTTAAACTCTAACCGCTTTAACCTTAGGGATGCCCGATTATTTGCTTTGAGTCGATCGTCTGGATCGTAATGGATCGTAATTTCGCGAATCGATTCACGATCTTAATCGTATTGTATTGAATCGATCTTACTCGATCTCAGAAGACCGTATCGTAATTTTATAATAATAATGAAAAGCACATTAAGCATGTTAACTTAATAAATCTATTACAAAGTCCGTTAAGGACGCCGTCATGACAGATTGCCGTAATAGACGATTCAGGCAGTGAATCGTATCAACTAATACCTAATCAACGTACCGTACAAACTACAACTTGTCGGATATGTTAGCATTCCTTTCTGAACGTCTTTTTTTTCTAGTTGGAAATACTTTGACAGATAGCCGTAATAGGCTAGATCCAGAGCGTCTGTTTAAATGATTAATTTAAAAAAAAAAGTAGACAACTGGAATGTGGTTTTTGTAAAACATCTTTTATACTGTTCAAAATTAATAATTGAATAGAGAAAACAGATGTTTGAAAGGGATTGCCAACATCCCCGACAAGCTGTAGTTCGTACTGTTTAAGTTTTAGTTGACACGATTTCTTCATACGATCTTCTAGGCGCATACGATTCGATCTGGGCTAAGATCGTATCCTGTTGAATCGATTCAAAAATCGGTAGATCGTATGGCCATGAGTCGGATCTTCGTAAAGATCGATTCAGATCGGGCATCCCTAGTTTACCTACCAATATTAGAAGAAAATTGCCCAATCGCGAAAGTTATTGTGAAAGCCTTTAAATTTACAACATAAAGGATAATCAGGTCAATTTAAATGATAACCGGCTAGCCGATTCACGCGGTTTCAAACTCTATTGTTGTTCGTAATTAAGATCTAATTTCGTCTGTGTTAGTTTCACTCTATGGTCCGACGGTTATTCTCGTCAAATATATAAAATCAAAAATGTTTGTTCGTCGCAACACTTTGTTCGTCATTGTCGTCAGTATATGCTCTCTTGTTTTATTAGTGATTTTTCCCCGTTTTTTTGTGCATAGTTGACGTTAAACGAGTGAAGAATTCATTATTCACTAAGAAGTCGTTATCACATCATATATTTGCATCAAACGCCATCGTAAATACTTTTTTTTTTCGACAAATTTATTGTCGAAATACGTAAACAAACCGATACTCAAAGTCGTTATTGTTATGATGAGTTTTGTGTGTTTTACATTAAATTAAGTGTATCTTTAAGGTTTGTAAAGCTCTAAAACTATTCTTAAAATTATGTGTTTGTCAATCAAGGTGTATTTCATACGATATTATTTTAATTTCAATTTGCATATTCGAGTGCCAAAACGAGCTTTGATCGTTATCGTTAGATAATGATATCTTTGTTTATTTTTTCCTAAAAAAATTTAAGTATTTACAGGAAACATTTTTAACCAGTGCGCAAATTTTAACAAATTAAACTTAGCGAGTTATATTTTTTATTTTGATATATCTTAGTACAAAAAAAATAAGTTATGGTCAACGAAATTTTTTTACTTCGATACTGTTTTTACGGAAATTCGCCGCCGCGCGGTGCTTCGAAACGATCGTACGTAAGATACCTTACAGCCATCAGCTGCCCGCCCGCTCGATTCGAAGAATGGAGGGAGCGCGTGTTACTGACCTCAACTATTATCAGGTTCAAACTAGACTTTTTTAAGTTTAGGCCCTGACCTGAAGTTAGTTGAAGAGCAATCAAATTTTTTCTTCATAATTTCATGGGGTTAGGACCATAAAATGCAGAAAATAAATTATGATCAATCAAATTAAGGAACTTATTAAAAATATACACTACTACTGGAAAAAATTAAGAGATCAAAAATAAAATTCAAAATTTTTGGGCAATTTTCAACAGGCCGTAACTTTGAGAGAAATGGTCGTAAAAGAAATTAAAAACAAAGGGAATTGTAGCTCCAAATGTCTACTTTTTGGATTAGAACTTTAACTTTAAATAAAAAAAAAAACTAGTTAAAAAAAAACAACTAAAAAACACGCTTCCATAAAACACCAAATTAAAAAGTAGAAAACAATGAAAAAAAAGCGTGGGGTGCCTGGTGCTTTTTAAGGTATTTTTTTTATTGATATCAGGCACCCCACGCTTTTCTTCCATTATTTTCATAAAAAAATTGGAATCAACTAAGTAATTGCAATAATTTTCAATCAAAACTAACCTATTCGACATGCCGTATCGTAAGTACCGGCTGTTGGATCTCGCTCAAAGAAATCCGAAATGATATCATCGACTTCGACCGCCTGTTGAGGTCTGCCCGACCCTTGTGCATGATTCGGGGTCCTGAATTGCCCATGATCAAGAGCAGCCTTTGAGTGGCTGCTAAAATGGTTCTTCCATTAGGGACAGCGGGGTTGTGGGTTATGGATCCCATGGGCTCGCATACGAGGTATGCTCTCCCTTGCATACATTCTGCAAGCTACTCGTACATTTTCACCACTCAGTAAGTACACTCGCACTTCATAAAACTCGCGATAGATGTACTGTGACACGAACGACACGTTCGGCGCGCGCTTGCGCGGGAAGACGATTAGACTCGACGTCTCGACAGCGCGTGCGTTGCGCAGACTGTCGCGATCGGCCACAGGTGCGCTGTCCTGCCGACCGGAGCAGTCGCCCGCCGCGTGCAATCTTTGATTATAATACGAATAGTGTCCCCATATTTGCTACCTTAAGGTCGGATAAAATTTAAAAAAAGTTTGAAAAAATACTGGAAATGTGTTCTATTACTGATTCAAAACAAACAAACAAATTGCGCACTGGTTAAAAAAAAATCCTGTATAGTAATGGGAAAATATAATAGTTCGTTCTTGAGTAGTGTGACTAATATTCGAATTTTAAAACGTAAAAACCATGTGAAATTATCAATCCCAAAAATATATGCCTAATTGTTCCCTCATCGAGAAAATTGAATGAATTAACAAGTATAGGGGCATATTTTAAGAAATGTAGGTAGCTATGATCAGTGAAGGTTTAGGTAGTAGCGTAGTAAGATTTGTTTTATTGTAACTACTCAATACAAGGAGAATATGAAAATTCATAAAACCTTCTTCGCGCGGTATGAAGTTCAAGTTTCAATAACCTGCAAAATTTCGTGTAAATTGACATTGTAGTTTTACGACATGGCACGAATTAAAAACCCTTTCAGCCACTTCTATGTTTTTATCATTTATTTATAAATACAACTATCGTAATACGAGTACTGCTTACATTTTATAGTAAGGTCTGTGTATTCAAGTACCAAAAACAGTTTACTCTAAGTGGGTAGCGGTAATAAAATCTTGAGTGGGCCTTTTTGTGTGAGGAAAGTCATAAACATGTTGCGCCACTGGTAGCTGCCTAGGATTTGACAGTTTGTGACTCAAACAAATGTTATTTGCCAGTCAACGAACACAGACGATATTATGCATCGTAATAGAGATTCAAATCGCGTGTTATTATCATCATACTTTTTATTTTTCGTGGCATTTCGTCTGAACATAAAATTCATACGAATACGTTAAGTACGTACGTTTCCATCCAAGAGTTGAATGGAAAAGGACTTGTTCACTTTTGCTAGTGAATCTATTTATGCACTTTAACGTTTTGCTATTTTGACATAAACCGTAGAGCTATAATAAATATGTTGCTACCTAGGTCACGGTGATATTTAACGTATATTGAAGCATTCGTTTTATTAAGGGTTTTTTTTTATAACAACTTAACTAAAAATATTTGACCCTCTCCTACTGGCCACATTTGTTCCTTATATGGAACTGAGTCGACCAGCATTTAAAGTAATGTTTTTTTTTTGACACCTCCCAATATACCATAAAATGACTGTGTTAAAGGGCCTGTCTCATTATAGCACACGATTATATTTCGAATGTCTTTCAGATATACCTAACTTTCATCAATTGTACCCTAACTCTCCTGCACGAATGGCAGTGACGCCTCAAGTACCGACTCAAGTACCGATGCGGCCCGCGACTTCGGCGGCGGCACCGCCTGTTCAAAACGCTCAGAACTACAATATGTATGCTATGGGCAGATATCCTCCCCAGCCACATAACTATCCTCCTTTCCCTTAAACCCGACGAGGTATGTACACCTCACGTGCTTTGGTGAAGAAAGCTACATTTGCGAATTTTTGGTACATGTAAACCTGCATTAATAAAACTATATCATTTGAGTATTTTTCCGTGATGCATTGAACCGGACCATGAAAGCTTTTTGATGTTTGTTTTAAAAGTACATTTTCGTTTCGGTTTGATTAAAAAATTTGTTAATTTTCTTGCAGTTATTTTAAGGAGTCAGGTCTAGTTAGAACGATAACATAATTTACAAATTTAGTTCTTCCATTTAAAAGATATATATTTCATGTAAACATGACAATTTCTTTAAAGAAATGTATTCCAAAATAAGCCGATATGTATCGATGGCCGAAGATGCTGCAAAAAAACTGGTTTTACGGTGATCACTCTCGCGCTGCAACGAATTATCTGAAACCAACAAAACAGAGGGGGATCTTTAGTTAATGATATAATCTCCCGTTGAACGAAGAAGGGTTTTGAAAAATTTTCATTTTTCACAAAATGGCGGACGTTGAAAGTCAAAATTGTTGTTTTGACCAAAATTTCACGTACATTTGTAACAATAAAAAAAAATTGTCCCAAAAAAATCTTTCGTTCATCCGGAGAACAACTATGTATAGAAGAAGTGATATACATTTCAACCCGATCTGTAATGCCGTTCTCGAGTTACAGTGATCACCGACTTCGAAAACATGTTTTCCAGAAAAATTAGTTTAAAGTTTTGAGAAAGATTCGCAAGCATCTGCGTGCTGCTTCTAAAAAAAAAAATTGTAACTTACATAGAGTCGTCTATTCCTGGGCCATATAGTTCGCCTTCCTGCGCTTTATTTCCTGCATCTGAAGCTATTTTCAGCTGCCGCCGAGCTACCCTCGCCTTTCGAGTGTTTTCCAGGGATTGCCGGTTAGCTGTCTCGACTCGAATACAATCTTCGGCCTTGATGAACGCGTGGGCGTGTGGTCCCAACGTGATCCCCATGACATCAAAGACTGCTAGCAAACCGTATGTACCCTCATTAAAAGTACAGGCAGCGATGTGAGCGGCTATGCTAACGGTAGTATAGCTGGCAGGTAATGTTTTCGGCATGATCTTCCAAACGATTTGGTTAAAACATTCGTTGTTGTTCTGCGTAAATCCTCCAATGCACCTTTGCAACAATTCATCGTTTGTGAGATTTTCATAGATAGGTTTTATTGCATCCAAGACTTGTTTCGGCAACGCAGTGTAATCGTGTTTGAAAGACTTCCAACTTCTTCTCGGCCTTTGCTTGCTGATATTTGCACCGCAAGTCAGCACCTCGTGGACGCTTGTTATGCTGCGGTTTCTCGTCGGTTGAAATCTTATGGTAGAGCGTAGCCCAAATGGCATCCTTCATTTTTTCAACGGAATCAGAGTTGTCACGAATAGCCTTGCCAAAATACACAGACAATTGGTCAATCAATTTAGCAGTCAGTTTTCCTTTACCGGCGAGTCCTTTATTTTTTTATTACACAAACGTAGACGGGTGCCCATCCGTTTTTGAGTATGATCAACACATTCTTTTTTCGTCACTACAGTTTCTCCATAAGGAGCAGCTGCAACAATGCAAGAGTAAGTCTTTGAATCTCCATCTCCGACGTAATACAAAAATCTCACTCCAAGATTTTTCCACGAACGACGAAACATTTCGATTACAGCATCGACCTCCATCTTTCTCGCACTGCCTATATGATTCGCAGAACAAGTTTCTTTGTGTGCTTCATACCATTCTTCATATTCTTCAGTGTCTTTTTTATCATTCCAAATTTCACAAGCCTTGCAGTAAGAACTTTTTACAAGTACGTCCAGAACTTTGCCCGTAAAATGTCCTATTAGCGATGTGACGCCAAACAGAGACGAAAATCCGCGTTTGTGCCACATTCCATCACCGGACACAATCAAATCAGTATTCTTACTTCCACTGTTACTAGAATTCGAGTTCGTCTCTTCTTTAGAAGCCGTCTTCATAAAAAATTGAGCCATATTTTACTCGCTTCACAAATATGCTCCAGTAATATGCAGTACGTACTGCATATTACTGGAGCATATTTCTCCATCAATGCACAACATTTTTGTGCACCTTTGTAACCAACGTCTATGACGCGCATCGCTAATGTGAACCTTCGATTTATTTCAAACGAATGGTTAATAAAATCGCACGACGGTATGTATTGAGGAGTAAACTTATCACACACAACAGAAATTTTGAACCCAAGTCCACGTTCGCTTACAATCAATCAATCAACTCAGCCTATCGCAGTCCACTGCTGGACATAGGCCTCTCCCATGTTGCGCCACAACACCATGTCCTCCGCCTTCCGCATCCAGTCTGCCCCAGCCACTTTCCGAAGGTCGTTGGTCCATCTAGCTGGGGGGCGTCCCACACTACGCTTGCCGATACGCGTTCTCCACTCCAGGACTAGTCTGCTCCACCGGCCATCGGTCCTTCGACAGCATGGCCAGCCCACTGCCACTTCACCTTGCTTACTCTGCGAGCTATGTCGGTAACTCCAGTTCTTTTCCGGATAATTTCGTTTCTGATTTTATCCTTCACAGAGACTTCGAGCATAGCACGCTCCATAGCGCGCTGAGCGACCTTGAATTTGTGGACCAGCCCAACTGTCAGTGTCCACGTTTCGGCACCGTATGTCATTGCGGGGTAGGTGACGAGAAGACTTGACGAAGTTTTTCAAATGCTGCCCAACCTAACTGGATCCTTCTGTCGGCTTCCTTCTCGAAGCTGTGTTTACCGAACTGGATGACTTAGCCTAGGTAGACATACTCCTTCATAACTTCGAGAAGCGAACCCTCGATGCGGATTGGACTCGGCAAGACGTGCGAGTTGAACATGACTTTCGTCTTGTCCAAATTCATGTCGAGGCCAACCCGCCGGGAGGCTCCATTCAGGTTGTGCAGCATCTGGTCCAACTGTTCCAGCGTCTCTGCCATTATGACGATGTCATCGGCAAAGCGAAGGTGTGAGATGTACTCGCCGTTCACGTTGATACCCTGTCCAGTCCAGTCCAGCGTCTTGAAAACGGCCTCCAATGCGTTGATAAACAGTTTCGGGGATATCACATCCCCCTGTCTCACCCCTCTCAGTTATAACTCGTTTAAGTATAATTTGTTAAAATTTGCGCAAATATATATATATATATATATACATACACATACACACTGTGTGCATATATATATAAATATATACACATACACTGAGTGTGTGTATACAGGTATGAAGAACAATAAAGACCTTCAATGACCCGGCTCAAACACGGCGTCCTTCAAAACTATGTTTTTCGGCGAATAATGGTCTGATTTACATGCAATTGGTCGGAAAATACTCGTAAGATATTATACTTTTAAGAAATGAAAACAAAAAAAAACTTTTTTTTTGAAAATTCTAACTAGACCTGACTCCTTAAAGTAAATACTCAATAGGTATTTTATTCATACAGGTCATAAGTTGTTAAGAACAAAATGAGCTTTTGCGAGGTTATGATAACACTATTTACACAATAGCAGGCGCCCACTTGGTGTTTTGTTGGATTTGGTTTCGGTAATTAGTCCTTTTAGAGGGACCATTGTGCATAGGCCGTGGCAGTCGTCGGTGGTGATTCCAATCAGCCCACCTTTCAGAATTTTATCATTTTTCCTGGTCTGTTAAGAACATCTGTGTAAGATCTGGGTACCCGGAGGGTTTCTGTCCTAATCTGGGTCACACCTATGAATTCAAAGAGCATATGCGTAATGGTTTCCTCTGTCTAACTGTGGGTCCCTGCCTATTGGGAAATTTTAAAATTAATAAAGACTGAATAAATAATAGGACATGGAATATTATGCCGACTTATGTTCTCTGTGTTAACATGATGGATTATAAAGGTAAGAATAGTACTGTAAAGTCGTTTATTTCGAGCTTCTGTTTTTAGGGATTGCTCGCCCATGCCTTAGCTGCACACACACTTCGCTTAGGGAGAACAGAATGCAACGACCATATTTATTGCTTTATGAACTTTTTTTTGCGAATGTGTTCTCTCATACTACTATGCTAATATTATAACGAAAGACTTCTTTCACTGAAAGAAAAAAAACTATGCTATGTCTGAGTGCCACCGAATATGCCAGGAGCTAGCAGGAAACAAAAGTCGCTTCTCGTGTCCGTCTTTAACACAGTATGACACCAAATTATTCATCTAAACGTTGCAATAGATATTGATGCAGTTTTCATCACCAATTGGAGAAATTCCGAAAGGTGTACAACTGTCGATATTTTATCAAATCGTTTTAATCGTGTGACGCAGGTGCTACTCGCTAGTAAATAAATATGTACCCGTTTTATTAGCATTGGGGTATAAAAGTTAGTGATACTGGCAGAAAAGTCATGAAGGTGCCTGTGCCCTCATCTTTCTAAAGTAGGGAATATTAAATACAGACTTATTTAATATTCCCTTTCCTTGTATTTATATTTTTGTGCGTAAAGTTAAATAAATAAACGTTCACAGATGGACATAAATCGGTATTATATTTACGTGTACATACTATTGTATGTAGTATTTAGTTGTAAGTTTAAAGGGTACAAAATATTTAAATTTTATTTGAGGTAAATCAATACCATCAATATTATTTTAAAACCACCAAATGTTCCTAAACAATAGTCATAAAAAAGGTATGTAGTTCCAATATAGTAATCATAGGATCGATGTGTATACAAATCGGTTTAATTAGATAAAAGTTTATTTTTTTATTGAATGGTGCTACTATTAAAAATACAGGTAAATGAGAGCTGTATTGGTTGACAATCCCGTGATATAATTTACTAATCGTAATCAGTTACCCGTCCAACTCCCACTTGTTGTAAAAAAAAAATATATGAATTTACAACCATTTTTGTATTTAAGATACTGTGATATTGAAATCTTTAGAGACTGATTTTAAATTAATTTATCTTAGATTGACTGACTAGAAAAATAAGTTTTCTTGTAATAAAAAAGTAACAAATAAAACGACTACTTGTACCTATACTCGAAAGGTTTAGGTAGTTAAAAAAGGTAAACAAATCGTTAAAAGGGTATTTTATAGTTGACACTTTCTTCATTAAAAATGCGTTCTAACAAAATTAAATTTATTTTCGATCACACGATAATTTCCTGTTTTATTATAGTCTGTTCAAACTTTTTCATTTATTCTTACTCTTCGTAGATGTAACTGCTTGATCACAATTTTTTAGTTAGATGTATTATAATAATATAATATTTTGTAATCTGTCCCTTGTAAAGCCCAAAAAGGCAGGTTCCCAAAACCTTTTAGATAATACAACGCATTAGATAACGTCGCTAAATTGAAGAGTACAACTGTGACGTAGTCTTGCAACTGAAGTGACAGGTATTACGTTTAGTCGGTTAATCAAACGCCTTTGTTGACAGCGCTCACGACATTTGCGAATTTATGCGTGTGTTTCGTATCGATTTAGTTACATTGTGATATTATTAGCTTGTTTCTTTGTTTTATTTTTGTTATTTAGTTATTGTTAGTTTTTTATTTATCGTTATTGGTTTTTAAATTCGTATCATGGAAGGTTTTGCATCAATGGGTCACATGGTTTTAACCCTTTTTTAACTACCTAAACCTATGGAGTATAGTCGTTTTTTTTTTCACACTCCTTAGTTATGATTAATATTCTACAACTACTTATAGTTACTTGAACAGTTAATACTTACTGAAAACACTGATCAAAAAATGATTGCAACCTCTAATAATCGTCGAACCAGAATACACTACATACAGTATCATGAAACTCATGGCTTAACTGGTTTCGATTGATAGTATTGTACATTCAGATTCATGATTTCAAATATTTATTTTTAACTGTACAACTTTTTGATAAAATACAAACTTGAATTTATAAGCTTCGATCAAGAATACACTAGGTATTCTTGATCGAAGCTTATAATTCGGTTATTTGTTAGCAAGGCCGGGAGACATTCTTTGCTGCGCATTTGTTTCAAGTCTGTTACACACAAATATTCTATATAGAATTAAAGTGACATGCAGCTCCACCAAATTTTGTTACCTACACTTGTACTTAACGAGCAGGGGGACGTAATAAGTAATTTTAAATAAGATCAGCTATACATCTGTGTAATTGTTAAAATAATTGTACGGAAACAAATGCGCCCTACTTATAGCAAGGATAAAGAACGGTGCCGTATGTTTTTGATCATTGTAATGTGGTATAACAACTGTTTAAATTATAATGCAAAAGCGTTTTCATAAAGTACATCTTTATGAAAACGCGTTATATGCCGATGCGATAACACTGGTTCGACATTTGCAATTTAGTTACCTGTTGAATGAATTTGACTAAAATGTATTAACCGGTTGAATGCCGTAATTACAGTAACAATTAAAAAGCTGTTGTGTCTTGCGTGGATTCATGTTCACATATTAAGGGTCAAGTTGCTAAATGTCGAAACTTCACAAAAAGCCTCTGCGACTATGATATGTTTATTTTTAAGTTTTATAGGAACGGAATCCGTATTGGATTGTTTCCTTAGTCCGAATCTAAGTGAAAATGACAATATTCACTGACCAACTTATTCCAACAACAATGTTATGTTCACTACAAATTAATTAACCAGAATTTTTCGTCGTTACCGGTCATAGATTCTTCTAGTTGAACTAAGACGAAGTAGAAATAACGTTTATTATTTTCTTTTTCATAAATCAATGTAGATTACGCCCCATAGGTACATCACGGGCAAAAAATTATTACCATGGACAGCTCGCCAATGATATCTGACTTCTTGGTTCATCCATTAATATTTGTCGTTACGGCTATGGCAAATATATGTCATCATTTGTGGAAGGCGTAATTATACAAGTAGTGGCACAAATGTGTGACATCGAAGGAACACCGACACTACCAGAGAAGTGGCGTTATAGTGAAGGATGCTAAATCGGTTTCAAAAAGACGTGTCACCTCTTAGAGTGCAATATTACTGACACATATCTTGCGTTTGTATATATGACACCTTTGCGATCAAAAATATCTACCATTACTTTGGCAGAATTAAAACCTAACATTAAAATGTTTTCGAGTTTTACTTCTGGAGGCTTTAATTAATAATTAAATTTTCTATTGTTTACTTTGGTATTAATTCGTTTCTCTGAACCATTACATAAAAACAGTTTTTTTTTATTTCGATGATGTACCTGACCTGTATTAGTATTTAGGTACTAATGGAATTATTACTCAAAGATGGGTGCTGGCAAGATAGGTATTTCTACTTTCCAACATTACTGTCAGATAATGGCGAGTGTGTTCAGTGGGATGTCACATATGTTTGCAGAATTAGTGGCATTAATTGCGATATATATTAAAATTCGTAATATTATACAGTCATATTAGGCTGCCGAAGTCATGTCACATATTTTTGATCACATTGAAGGATCACACTCACCAATTTATTACGGTCACACTTTTTTTTGTGAAGCATATACTCAAGATATAAAGATGTGGCAAGGAGAGTAAATACGGGAATAAATGGTGCGGAACGTGTGATTGTGACCAACCAGTTGATGTCCAGTTCACAGTGGAGTGCTGGTACCTACGTTTATGTACGCAAGTGAATGTTGGGTGTGTTAAAGGAATCATGAAAGTATAATAAATGATGTGGAAATGCGTTCCTTGCGAAGCATGTGGGGTGTGACATTGAATGATAGGCCGAGGAATGATGTGATAAGACAACGGTGCGGCGTCAAAGAAGACGTAGTGTGAAACATTGAAAAAGTGTGCTTTGATGGTTAGGTCATGTTGAGAGGATGAATGAAGGGCGGCTAACAAAAGGTATTTACTAGGCAAATGTGAGTGGAAACACCGGGAAAGACCCCACCCTAGAAGGACCTTATTGGTTTCTTAAGAAAGGACAGGTGCGTAGTACTCGCAACCGGTTTGCTTGTATGACCAGCACGCGTAGCACGACCGCCATAGAAACGGAATTTGTCGACGGAAGAGAAGACAAAATGATAGATTGTGTCGTAGAAAAATTGTGTAAAACTGAAAAGAAGAGATGTTTCTATTCTTCAGTCGACAAGAGTACGATGTCAAGTATGATGACAATTTTTCTGATGAGATAGAAACATTTTTACAAAATTAAAATACATGAGGAACTTTTTTTGTTCTTGGTAGAATAGACATAGAATGAGGATCAATTCGACAAAAGGATATAGCAATTTTGAATACTACATCGAGTACAATATAAATATCTGAGTTCATTTCTTTTTGAATCACTCAAATCCATCGAGAAATTACGAAGTTATTAAACTTTAAAAAAAGGGAGTTTTAAAACGCACGCCGCGCGCGCGAAACTGCTGATGACGTCACGAGGCTCGATCGCCCGCCACGCGCCGCACTGCTTTGTTATGATTTGCGGAGTTTAATGATTTAATCGTTGTTTCTTGTTTATTTATGTTTTATAGATATTGGTAGATAGGAAACATGGAAGTCGGATTTACCCAAAGCCCAGTCGGACAATCTCGCGAAGATTGATTCGTTTATGGTTGAAAAGTTAAAAAAAAAAAACAATTTATCCCAGTGCACAGGTAGGTACTACGTTTTAGAATGTTTTGATTTGGCAGGTAGGTACCTTTTTCGTGTTTCTACAATGTGTAGGCACCTCTCTACCTATTTTAAATATTATTTCTTACTAGCTTCTGTCCGCGACTTCGTCCGCGTAAAATTTCCTGCTCCCCCAACCCATCCCGTCGCATCGAATCGCCTGCCCGTGCGAGGTCTTTGTATGCGTGACGTTTTTCTTTGTGCTCGGCTCCTAAGGGTCTTTGCGTGACCTTATATAATATAGTCTATAGCCTTCCTCGATAAATGGGCTATGCAACATTAAACGTACAACTCTTCAGCTTTTACTTGGGTGTGCTACGCAATGAATTTTTTGAAAGATCAAGGCGCGCGCAATGGACGTGTTTTATATGGAATTTTTCACATTTTCTTCGAAAAAAAAAAAAAAAATATTACCCACGTGTTGAAATTTATATGTGAGGGGGTTACAAAGGGGGTCGAAAATTTCATTATTTTTGCGATAGGAAACGCCATTTTCGAGATATGAGCAAAAGAAAAGGAAAACAAAAATACAGTACTGATTAAAGCACGTGAAGGCGAGGCGTTCGTTGGTGTGAATTTTAGTTCATAACTGCTAGTTTTAATCCACACCTTTTTTATCGCGATTAAAAATAGATTTAGTTAAAATAAATTATTTTAGTCAAAATTTTTGAAATGCAGTATAAAGTACTTTTAGTTAAGGGGACATGGGGCGTCGCTCGTCATGAAAGTACACCACTTCTTTCTATTTTTTGGGTATTTTGGGACACAAAATAACAATTTGTCCGGTGTAGCAACACTTGTATTTTCGCATCGTGGCACGATACAATATTTTATGAAGACATTATTCGTTTAAATGTTCTGCGAGTCACGTAACTAAAGGCAGAAAGAACGTGCGTGGCGGTGCCGCGGACGCGAACGTGGAAAATGACGTCATCAACAAATTATGCGTATTGGCGGGCGTTTTTGAAAATGCAAAATTAAAACCGCTCTAACTTCGTCATTTTTGGTCCAATTTTAATAATTCTTTCACTGAAATAATTGGTTTAGGTATGACTGTAATTCTACATATTTAACTAAAATCGTCGCTGATCCTCATTGGTCATGCTACGCCGGCAGATGTATGAACCTAAACGAGGCCAAAGGAGTATGTAAGGATCGTAGCAGGTGGTGTTCCGTAGTTTCTGCCTACCATGGGAGGAAAGCGTAAGCTTATGTATGCAGCATCCTATATTTTGGCATCACTGATTTGTGCTGCCACACTTTTTTGCTTCCACAAATGATTAAATATATGACGACGACAGATTTTAATGGTTGAATCATGAAAGCAGATATTATTTCCAAGCTTCCCTTGGGAATATATTTATGCTCGTACATATATTTTTTAAGAGATTTTACGTATTTCAAACATTCCTTTTATTAATTTTTCGTGAAAGTTGGTTTATGTCTTATGCAACGTGTTGGGTCTGAATTGGGAGTGATGTGAAGATTCGAATGACGTTATTGCGATGCATGCTATATCGAAAAACTTACCAAATGGTACGCTAGTTCAAAAATGCATTGAGCCGACAGCTAGCTCAGTGTCAGTTTTATCATCGTAGCGTAGATAGTTCTTGGTACGCACTGGGTCGCGAATTAGATCCAATTCAGATTGGAATATGCTATTTTCAACAGTGGATTTCGACACCAAGACTTTCGTACTAGCGTACCATTCAAACAGTTTTGCGTATCAGCGTAGCGCGACAACGTCATTCGAGAAAGCGGTTTTTGAGTCCATTGACTCAAAAACCGCTTTCTCGAATGACGTTGTTTTTGAACTAGCGTAACATTCGTAAAGTTTTTCGAATTAGCGTGCGTCGCAATAACGTTATTCGAATCTTCATATCACTTCCGTTTGGACTCCTCTTCTCATTTGCTTGTACAACACGGGAGCTATAAGGCGGTTGTTGGTTATTTTTTGTGTTGTGAATAATGTTGTTCTAAGTGCCTATACCTGATTCACGTGTTTTATCACGGTTTTTGTTCCTAAACTGATTAAAATGTTTGACTCAAGCCTATCACATTAGGTTGTACTCGCCCTGCAATACGTGCTAAGAATATATACGCTTACGCTTATTTTTATGGAAAATTAACCCTCTTGCGGGTTAGCATTGTACATTTGTGTCTAATCTTTAATGAACTAGGTGAAATACCAATTTGTTAGGCTGAGCGCGTCGTCTTTTTCCTAATAATATAATTATTAGTTTAATATATAACATTGTAAATTAGTTTCTAATATTTTATGAAACTACGTGAAAAACCAATTTGTTAGGCTGTGCGAGTCGTCATTTTCCTAATAATATAATTGTTATAATTATATTTAATAATTAATTTAATATATGAAATTGTAAATTAGTTTCTAATCTTTTATGAAACTTCGTGAACACCCAATTTGTTAGGCTGTGCGAGTCGTCATTGTCGTAATATTTTTATAATTATATTTAATTATTAGTTTAATATGTAACATTGTAAATTTGTTTCTAATTTATGAAACTACGTGAAAAACCAAATTGTTAGGCTGGGCGAGTCGTAATTTTCATAATAATATAATTTTTATAATTATATTTAATTATGAGTTTAGTATACATTGTAATAAAATTTTAACATTTACAATGTTTTGTAATATTTTATAAATATTTGTAAAACCCTGACGTATACCTGACATTTTACATGTATTATAATAATACAGTTCCTAATCAAATTATATAAAATGTGTTTTATTTCTTACTCGACGACCGTGTCAATGATCGACTAACAAGCTATGCGCCGCTTAGCGTGACTATGAAAACGCAACTTCGCTAGCGTGCAACCGAAGGCAAGCGAAGGTAAACTATACCTTTATTTCCCAAGGACATCATCAGTTTTGGCCCTAATTCTAATGGAAAAGAGCCAGTAAATTCGGATTGAACTTATCTGTATAAGCATTTGTTATTTTGGCACTAAAGTTGTTGTAACATTGGCTAGGGTTTTATTGGACATTTTAAAATTAACAAAAACATAAAAATATCCTGCCATGTAATGACAATAATTTGTGGTGGTTCAGGGATTTTAATTTCATAACGTAAAAAACTAGTCGCTAATTAGTCGAAATTATTCGCCAAATATCAGAAACTAGCTTTTGCCCGCGGCTTCGCTCGAGTTAAATTCGGGGTAACACGGTTCCCCTTTCCAGATTTAGAACACAACAGATTGTTATTTTGATACGCTACTGTAGACGATATGTCTTTCCATTTAGGGATAGAATTTAAAGATTCTGGGCGTTGGACACACGCGAACATGCTACATACAATTGTCCATGGGAAGAGCACGGCTTTTCTAAGTTCACCCCAGCCACCTAAAAAAAGAAAAAGAAAGTAGCATCCTTTCTCCACGTAAAAAATCACGTCAATTCGTCGCTCCGTTTTGTCGTGAAAGACGGACAAACAGACACACACACTGCCATTTATAATATTAGTATGGATAGTCAGTCACTGGTTCAAAAGTTATAAAGGGTTTATAGGTGGCCGATCTGGAGATAGCTTCCCCTGCTTGGCCCATTGAATCTCAAAAGTTAGTACCCTAGCAGAGATCTGTTTTCTCCTAAATTTAGTCTTGTTAGTCGGAATTAGTCGTCAAATATCTAAAATCTTTCGGGTCAGTGGTTCAAAAGCTATAAGCGTTTCTAGGTGGCCGACTAGAAGAGAATTTCCCTAACTTGGCCACATATATATGGGGAGATTCGTCTCAACTGCCCCAGCGCCACCGCAAGCGGCCCGCTCGAGTGCTAAACACAACATTTTAACTGCGTAGTTTCGGCATCAAAACAAATAAAAAAATATCAACCATATACATTCTGAAGCGTCTTTACCTCAGCTTTCGAATGGTATTATTTATTTTCATGATTTTTCTTTACATAACCTCGAAAAATGTAAATTAAAATTGAAAACGTGTTTTCGGCATGATCTTCAATTTTCTAATTTTTTTGGACTACACAGATTGAAAGATCAGGTGTTTTTACTTCGATATAGATTATAAAAAAATAGGTGTTTTTCGTTTTTTGTGAATAATTAAATGCGAAGCAAAACGATATTCGCACGCCGCGCGCGCCAGCCGGGAGTACCGACGCCGCCGCACGCGTCGGCTGTCGGGGTTTCTGTCTTCCTGAATAACAATAATTAGAAAATTTGACGGGCTGTAAATATAATTAGTTTTTTTAGTAAGATTATGACTTGATTGAAAGATTTTTATTATTAGTTTTGCATAACGATGAAGTAAATTAAATAAGATTATAAATATGAGGCTATACAACGTATTATTCCTTTGTTTTTCTTTTTTTATTGTTCATTGATGTATCGCTTAATTTGTTAATTATTTGTTAATTTTGCTTCAACTTCGGAAAAATATCGAACGTCTCGCTTAAAGATGTTTTTTTCAAAATTAATCTATTATCTTCTGTAGGAATAATAGCGTGATACGAAAGAGTTCCCGGAACCATTTTAGCACTCGAAATACGTTCCTTCAGTTTTTCATAAACTTCGTCGTAGTCACTTTTGGAACAGAAGAATACTTGAGTCTCCTTGCAACTCGTTTCTGCCCAATGGAAATTTTACAATTTGACCATTCGTTTTGCAGAAGACAGAAAGTCCGACAGCCAACGCGTGCGGCGGCGTCGGTACGCCCGGCTGGCGCGCGCGGCGTGCGAATATCGTTTTGCTTCGCATTTAATTATTCGCAAAAAACGAAAAACCTATTTTTTTATAATCTATATCGAAGTAAAAAAACCTGATCTTTCAATCTGTGTGGTCCAAAAAAATTTGAAAATTGAAGATCATGCCGAAAACACGTTTTCAATTTTAATTTACATTTTTCTTGGTTATGTAAAGAAAAATCATAAAAATAAATAATACCATTCGAAAGCTGAGGTAAAAACGCTTCAGAATGTATATGGTTGATATTTTTTTATTTATGTTTTGATGCCGAAACAACGCAGTCAAAATGTTGTGTTTAGCACTCGAGCGGGCCGCTTGCGGTGGCGCTGGGGCAGTTGAGACGAATCTCCCCATATGTCAAAAATTAGGGCACCTAGCGGAGATCTGTTTTTTTCCAAATTTAGTCGCATTTTTTCGCTAAGTCGCAGACTTAGTCGGGTCTTAGAAGATAATAGAGTTCAATTTGTAAGATATAGTCCAAGAGCTATATCGAAGAGTACGAAACCTTGTCATTTTTATTTTTAAATTAATATGTGTAAAATACGTTTTATCGATCTAACGTCCATGTAAATGTCAAAGAGAGATAAATATTAAATTATATTCATGTTTTATGTGTTAAATTAAAATACTAAGTTAGAGTTGCTTAAACTTCTTTGAAAACATTAAACCTTGCTCTTGGTCTAATTGTTTTCAAGATGTATGTACCTCGCATGCAGCAGTTTTACCAAATGATAACGTTAGTCTCTAATTTACATTAGGCTCAAAAGTTGGTTTATAGGTGACCTATCTGAGGAGCCTACCCCAGCTTGACCCATTTGAATTTCAAAAATTAGGATACCTAGCGAAGATCTGCACCCTAATGGCGAAACACCCAATTTATCAGAATCTGAATGGGATTGAAGATTATTTCTAAACCATTGCGTCATTAGTTCGAGTAAATTGTGGCTCAGCAACGTAAATAACGCAATGAATGTTGTTTAACTATGAATATTAAACCAATTCCTACCGATAAAAAGTTCCGCAATTACCCCTCTGTTTTCTACCAAATTTTGTCGCTAATAAGTCGCAATTTTATGCCAAGTCACAGATTTAGTCTCTTTTTAATTAAAAAGATATTAAAGTATTCAAATTCTCCATACATTGGTACAAGCAAGTTCAAAATACATTAAATGGTTTCTAGGCAGTATCTATGATGTCATATGGTATGTTTGTTTCGAAATAAATTAATAAATATAAGGAATATCTATTCATACACGAAATATTTTAAGGGGTACACCTGTAGGTGGTAAATAACGTATAACAACGAAAAAAAAATGTCTAAATGTATTTTTCTCAAAATTTATTATTTATAAATTACTAGCTTTTGACAGCGGCTTCGCCCGCGTGGAGGTCGGAAATTATCCCGCGGGAACATACTACCGGGATAAAAAGTAGCTTCCTTTCTCAGGTTCTAAACTATCTGTGTACCAAATTTCATTTAAAGCGGTTCAGTAGTTTTAGCAGGAAAGCGAAACAGACAGACAGACAGAGTTACTTTTACATTTATAATATTAGTATGGATATGGATTTGACGCACATAAGAAATACTGGCTTCATCTTATTTTAACATCCATTACCTACTCTAGTTTCTATGTAATTTTTACTATCATGGCGGCGCGGCTTTTATGAATAAAGCTCGTCAGTTCCTCACGATACGCGAGTTGTATCGCACGCGTTTTTTTTTGCCATAGCATAGGTTTACCAACCAGGAGTACCAGAATATGGTGGTGTCAGTGGTGTACTACAATAATAAGTACTCGTATCATAGGGAGGCCCTAACTGTCTATTGTGATATGTGATTCCTCTGGAGAATAAGACAGTTCTCAAAACAGTGTGCAAGTGTAATGTGTACCGTGTTCCTACAACAGTAGGTCTTTCCACGACTACCTATCACAGGTAAGATGTTGATCAAATAAATCCATGCTACGCACTTAGCATTCTTACAGCTGTTTACATCTGTACGAGTAGGTAGTTAGACCAACCAACAATCAGCTGATAGATACGATTCGACGCATTCTAACTTAACCAACATAATAATACTCACCTAGTTTACAGATGTGTCGATACTGTAGATAAAGATTTGATCGCACCTTGGTTCCTTTACGTAAACTTTTAACAAAGGAATTATTCGAATCGACGTTCGCGCGTAACATCTGATTTTTAGTATATACCTACATGTGTAGATATTGTAGTTTAGGATTTGTTTTAATCGCACCTAGGTTCCTTTTATTAAACCTTTAAGAAGGGTATTTAATAATGTACCTACTTCGGTTATAATGGTTTTGTATTTTAAATCCACGTTTAAGTGAGAAGCTTTTAAAATAAAACTTGATCGAGTTACGAAGTCTACATAAGTTTGCTAACATTATAACGCCTCCTGCATTCCGCGTAGGGATAGGCAGAGGTGTATTTTCGAAAGTCCACTACAGTTCACCAGTGATATTGTTAGGTCCCATGAAATAGGAGGTAAGGTCGGGTATTTGTGTCTGACACCGTACTAACTGGATTGCAGTAGGTAACCATCAGGATGTGAATACAATGCTTGCTTTTACGGTCGCGCGGAAAAATGCATGCGATCACAACCACACTAATACACCGCTCAACACAGAATAGACTAGCGCCGCCGGCCCGAGCCCCACGGCCGCGCATGCGCCGCGTGCCAGTCGCCGCCCTCGCCGCGGCCATTCATAGAGTTGGAAGTAAAGGTTTTATGCAAAGCGTATGAAGCAGTTTTAAAATTATAATAATTACGAAAAATCCATAACGCTTAGATAAAATTTTCTTTTTGCTTCTATAGCTTCTATACCACCTACAGGTATACCTCTTAAAATATTTCGTGTATGAATAGATATTCCTTATATAAAGTTATTCTAAATGTGTATGAATGTTAGGGTAGTATAAATGTTGCAACCATCTGGGTAAATTAGCCAGCTAATTGCACGCCTAGGCTGTTTATTAAACGCCGGCTAAACCAATTAAATAGGTGAAAAACAACTATCCAAGTTAGTGAGCGCAACGTTTAACTAGATGGCTGAATGTCGTATAGTCATTTTGTTAAACTGGATATTGATGAATTAGTAAACCAACCTTGATGTTTGTTCGTATTTAATTCGTTCAGACTCAATTATTTCGCAAATACTTGCAGACGACGTAGTATTACTTGGCACCTCCATGTTTTCATACTATTTGGCATACTACTTTGTAAACAGTACCGGGAACAGACAAATACACAAAATGTTAGTTATTCATCCAAACTTATTTTATCACCTTCAAAGTATGCTCCATTAGAAACGATGCACATACATACGCCAACGAATAATCCAATCATCAAAACATTTTTAAACGCTATTCCGGGAATCGAGTTCTTGCCGCGAATTCTTTATGTCGGCTACCGAATGAAAACGGGTGCCACGAAGTTCTAATTTGAATTTAGGAAAAAGAAAGAAGTCGGCTGGAGCCATATCTGGTGAATAAAGATGCTCAGTGGTATTTTTTGAGAAAATTCGTTCACAATGATGGCCTTGTGCGAAGGTGCATTTATCGTCGTGCAAAACCCAAGAATTTTCATTCCACAAATAACACCCAAATAATATCCTTTATTTACCGCTGGCTTTCTGGCAAGAATTCCGAGTGCACAACTCCGCGAGACAAAGAAAACAGTCAACATGATTTTGACTTTTGATCGACTTTGGCATGGTTTTTTCGGTTTAGGTTCATTTGGAAGGCGCCATACAATGGTTCGAAACCGACGCTTAGTGGACATTGAAATCAAAATTTCTGTAGGCGAGTGATAAAAATTGGAACGGCGTTATTTCAGTATTATTTATAATATTTGGGAATATGACAGCAATAGACAGCACCATCTCCGAAATAAAAATATTTTTTTTTTTTTTTTTTACATATTACCAAATATTCTAAATAATACTGAAATAAAGCCGTTCCAATTTTTATTTCTCGCCTACAGAAATTTTGATTTCAATGTCCACTGAGCGTCGATTTCGAACCACTGTGCGCCTCTCCGAAGCTTGTTGACTAGTTGGTATGTCAAACTCG
This sequence comes from Aporophyla lueneburgensis, assembly GCA_932294355.1. Classification (NCBI taxonomy): domain Eukaryota; kingdom Metazoa; phylum Arthropoda; class Insecta; order Lepidoptera; family Noctuidae; genus Aporophyla; species Aporophyla lueneburgensis. Next base: position 24,673,222 of record OW028733.1, read on the forward strand.
TAAACTCACGTCTCATCACCAGTAACAATGCGTTTCATGAATGTTGGGTCGGAATTGACTCGTTCTCGCATGTCTTCAGCTACTCTTAAGCAATATTTTAACGTATTAGGTAATCATATATTTTTATTTCGGCAACAGAAAGTTTTACTATGCTAACGTAAATTAGAGCCTAACATTATAGTCTGGTAGAACAGTTGCATGCGACTGTACATCTTGACACCGAATAAACCAAGAGCAAGGTGTAATGTTTTCAAAAAAGTTTAATCCACTCTTAACCTAGGAATTTAAAACAGAAAAAGATGTTTTTAATTGCGAATATATCCGACATTTCTACAGATGTTAGATCGATAAAACTGGAAGGAATTGATTACACATATTAATAGGAAAAAAAATCTTAGCTATTTTTCATAAACTCTTTGATCTAGATCAAAGAATCTCTTGGACTTTAAAATTGAATTCATTTTAACTTCTGAAGTAAGACCGATAAATCTGAGACTTGGCCAAAAATTTCGACCAATTTTTACGACTAAATTTGGGGAAGATCTTCGCTAGGTATACTACTAGCTTCCGAGATTCAAGTGAGCCAAGCTGGGGTAGGTGCTCCCTAGATTGGCCACCTATAAACCCTTATATTTTTTGTACCAGTGACCGACTAATTCTGACATTTGACGACTAATTAGCGATTAATTTCAACTAATTGGCGATCAATTCTTTGTGTTATCAAAATTAAAATCCCATATGGTGGCCATGCCAGTGTCAGTCACACGTTTTTGTTGATTGATTGCATAGAAAATGTGTGAAAATAACGATTTAAAATATTCCAAAAGAATTGATAAAACTGATGATGTTCTTTCTTCTAGTCAAGGTAAGTATTGGTCCTAAGTCAATGACATTAAGAAGCGGTAGATACGGAATTCGCCCACAGCGCGTGGTCTTTCTGAATTCGATCAGTTGCGCTCAGTCACACGCGGTCCATGGTCTAAACAGTGCATGTCAATACACCTCAATAATTTCATCTATTGCGTATAAATATGCATCAAAATGCGCTCATGTAAAAACACAAAAAAGATACGGGAATACGTTTCACTCGTATGTACAGGCAATTTTTTATTTTTTCTTTGCTTTGCTTATTTTGTAAAACGTGATAGATAGTATAAAACGGCGTTCGAGACAATGCGACGCATTACGTACTATCAAAGTTTATAATCGTAAGTATGAGTGTTTCCAATGTTGGAGAGTACCGATCTACCGCTTCCTAATATCAAGTCTTAGTTTTAAGAACGACGGGAGGTCCAGTAGTCCGCGGTAATGAAGGAAATCTGATTTATAAATAAAAGAATAGGGGCCAGTCCCCTTTGTCCATACGGCTTATTCAGATATATTGTAATACAAAATATCTTGCCAACGCACGTGTTGGCTGAAAACGTCATCAAGAGTCGACTTTTTGAGCGAAACTAATCAAAGTATGACGTTTCACACCACCTACTAGCTAATAGTGCCGATTCTTTTGTACACCGAACTAAACTAACTAAACTATTTCTAAAATACCTTACTTTTGGCTATGAGAATTGTAACGCTATTCTGCAGGAAAAATCTCTAAATTTAAAAATTATTTTGACATAACTAAAATCGAATATGCCAATCGCGACTCAAAGTGATATATATATTTTTTTTAAGTGAAACTTCTAATGCGACTTCCAACAAGGTTGCGTAAAACGTTTAACGCTACCATGAAGGGGGTATGAAAGCACTGTTGTGAAAAATCAATTTCTACCCCTTCCTGTTTTCATTTCCACATTACGAATTTTTCCACACTTCTTCCGCGCGGAGGGACTTCACGCACTACTTTTTTTTCTTTTGGCTTCTCAACGTGGTACTTGTGTGCGCTACGCAATTAATTTTTTTTAGAAATGAAGGCGCGCAAGGGGGCAGCCTGGACGTGCTTTATATGGAAAATTTCACTTGAAAAAAAAAATTACTCACGTGTTGAGATTTATATGTGGAAGGGTTGAATGAAGGGAGTCGAAAATGTCATTATTTTTGCGATAGGACACGCTTTTTTCGAGATATAAGCAAAAGAAAAATAAAACAAAAAATACAGTACTACTTTTGCACGTGAAGGCGAGGCTTTAGTGTGAATTTTTAGTTCATGACCACTAGTTTTATTCATGTACTTTTTTAATCGCGATTAAAAATAGTCAGACTTAGTTAAAATAAATTATTATAGTCAAAATGGCCAATTCCAAGCGTGGCTATTATAGCAACCACCCCCCCTCCCAATTGAGGGAGGCTTATGTCCAGCAATGGACACGACTTTTGGCTGAAATGATGATGATGAGGTTTTGTGAAGGTATTGTAATCGTTAGTGAAGAAAGTTTCAGGGTCGTACAAATTTAGTCTGTTGTACCGTAATCACGGTATTGAGACGTCAATACCGGTATTAGAAAGGCAAAAATAAAATCCGGGATCACGTTATTACGAAAATCCCGGAATACCGGTAATGAAAGCCCTACTGTACGGTTCCTATTCAGACCCCATTATTTTTCATTTTTTTAGATTATTGTAGTGATGAAAACGTATTTTTGTGAACATTTTGTATTAGGACTATAAATTTTTTATGTTGCCAGTATGGAGATGATAAAATTATGTCCGTTTCGACAGCTCGGAAATAGTGTCGTAGAAGAAAAACGACTGCGTCAACATTCGAAGGAATTTTGTAAAACACTAACAGTGAATGTCGCAAATTCGTAGGTCCAATTCAGAAAGTTATAAAGGTTTAACCATGGCCACGCGGTCGGCACATGGAGAAAGAACCGCGTGGCCACGCAGTTCTCTTAAACGGAGCCTTGTAGAGGTCCCAATCTTTTTGCTAACCACTGATACCATTTCGAGGAAAATGTAGACAGAATGCATAAAGCCCTAATGTCTGGACTTCATGAGCTATAAAACTTAAATGCATGGCACGTCGCCTGTGACGATTGATACATAATTTTTTACACCAATTGTCACGCGCTGCTGCTTTCATTGAGGGAATGAGGGATCCATAAAAACTTCATTTTCTTACGTTCAAATCTCATGCAAAATTGAATTAAAAGTAGATGCACCAATATTAGGCATCTCCTGGATTTGTCTACATGTAATACGTAGGTCACCAGTAATTAATTTTTTACTGCGCCAACGTTTTCTTGAGTCCTGCTCGTCACTGCGCGGTCGATTTTTCATCGTCATCTAAATTGAAACTTCCACTTTGAAATTCTTTGTACTAACGAAATACAGTAGAGACAGAAGGGCACTCATTACCGAAATTATCAGACATTTCGTTGTGGCACTCTACGTACGATAATCCGCGTTTAAAGTTGTAGTAGAATATCACTTAGTAATCACGGTGACAAAGACAAGCCATTATAAGTGTGCGTTACGATTGCTCCGCCAGATTATCCAAACAGAAAAATACTTCGACTATTTTTGACAAATTCTGTCTTCAATTGGTAAAAAGAAATAGATCTCCAACTCAAGTAGTTGCTGAGATCTCCATGGTAGCGCAATCCTCCACGTTACGTTCGCGCGGCCAACTTAAAACCCCTTAAAACATCTTTATTTCTACTTTGACAAATTTTTGGTTTGTGCCTTTCGATTTTAACAAATTTACTGGCGGAGCAATCGTAACGCACAACATCATAACCAGTTTAAACAACTTTCCACAAATCATACAATAAACTGACTAAGAGCACAGCAATAAGTTGTGGTACGTTTGAACTTGTTAGTCTTTATACTTATTTATACAATTAATCAACAAGTGAAATCTTGCTAGGTGTCTCATATTACTTACATACAAGACTTATGGAGCAGCCTACGTATTATAATATTCCGACAGAAAAAATAAAAAAACTTGTATGGAGTAGTGACAAGCGCTGATTAATTTGACAGGACTAAACTAAGATTTATGTTCTGTCCTTTCCTTAATGAAATAGAAAGAAAAAGGTGCACTGAACTTAAATTTAGTTTAGTTTGTGAATAAGGGAATCGGCACCAGTGTGCGGTCAACGCTATAGACCATAAGAAAAAATATTAACCGGTTTCTGAAAAACGGTCAACAAGCCTATTTAAATTAAGTTCAATATACTCGAAAAATGATGATGAAACATAAAATCGTTTCCATTCCGTGGAGCGAAATGGAAACGATTTTATATTTGATTTGCGGCAATTGTAAATTTAACCTACGAATTGTGATGCTTGACCTCCCTTGTTAGAAAATGAATGGTAGGCTTGCTATGAACAATACCTGCTTATAATGCGCCGTTCAACGGCACCGCTAGTGTTTAGTTTTTAATGTACGTACTCCAACACATATATTTTTTTTAAATCATTTTGTTGTATATCCACAGATATGGACCAACCGCCACAAGAAGACAGGAATACAGACACTGGTTGTTAGTGAAGTGATACGGACACTGTTATATATAGGTTATTCTAAGTATCTAAATAATCCTAGAGAAGAGGAATTAGTGTGGAACTGACCTGTATACAGGGTGGATTTTTAAACATAAGAGCTAAGCGAATCGGTTAGTATTATTCAGGAACTGACAGAGAGCATCAGCAGGCATGGAAACGCAACGAAACGGAAGCGTGCAAATGATGCGGCAGTTGTCGCGGCATATACAGTGCGCCGGAATTAAACTGTGGATGCGCACGTCTCCCGCAGCGCCACTTCTTAAATATTTATTACATGCCAATGTCTACTGTATTAGGATAAACATAAATGACAATTCAAAGCCACTCAATCATTTGCACTGTAAAATGCGCTCTAAGACGCTCCCTTGGGTCGCAATGGTACTTTAGTACAGAAAGGAAAATTGAATGCTTACAAAATTCATCCGTAACATCTTCAAGCTCATTAACCCTCAAATGCATTGTGATGGAAATTTCCATCAACCAATTCAATGTAATTTTTTTGTTATCATTCCAGTCATTTTTTTTGTTTTTGTAATTAGAAAAAAGTGGTTTATTATCTCACTACACATTTTGTTCTCAGTAGGTTTGTTCTGATTACATAAAGATGTAAATTTCCACCAAAACATTACAAAAAAGTAAATTTAATTTGGTTAAAAAGTAAAAATTATGCATTTAAGGGTTAAACTGCAGATAAGTTTTTTTTTGTAAGTTTTGCTAAGTCAGTCATCGCTATCATAATTTCAACACGGAATCACCCACTGTTAAGTAAAACTATTCCTTTTCTTTTACCATAATTCCCGGTTTTTGCGTTCTTCATCCAGGTGGACCCCACCCGCTTTATCCATAAAACCAAATTTTAAATCACGACTTGTACACCTCTGTTTTCAACGATAACACCGTTGTACTTGCTTTAAAGCAGTTCGTACACCAATTTACTCCTGCAGGAGGAATTAATCAGTTTTTCAGTCAGTAATTATTTTTAAGCAACAACATTGACGTACCATAACATTGAAACTTTCTCAAAATTATGTTCAATGTTCAGTTCTTACTGGTCAAAAATATCGCGCAATTCGTCTGCAAATGATATTGTGGGTACAGGGGACGCCTAAGAAAAAAGCAGAGTACGTATTACGAATGAATGATACGGTCTTCAATAACATACCCTCCCTTGGAAAAAAAAGAGTGCCTAAAGGCAGACAGAGCTTGTTGCTCATCACGAGTGTACTATTCTAGATCGATAGACATTGTTTGATTTCTTTAATAGGTATTTTGCACACGTTTCCTGGTTAGTTGCTTGCTACGATGTCTTGTACCATAGATAGGATAAGATTTATTTGCTAAAGACATGTGTACACATACAAGAATAAAAACATGCATGCAAGATATTATAAAGAAAAAAAAAATTGCTTCTGACATGTTTGCCACATAATATGGCGTGCAGATATGAATAGTTGTGATTGTTTATAATTATTTTCAAGTCAATATAATTCATGTATCAATTATGTCATCAAGCAATAATAAAATTTTAAAATGTCAACATATATAAGAAATCATTAATATTATGGTACAATTATCTCATGAAGTCAAAATATAATTATTTATTACAAATTAATTAAATACAATTTAATTTCAAGAAGTCAAAATAGAATTATTTATTACAAATTATTAAAATACAATTTAATGTCAAGAACTCAAAATATAATTATTTATTACAAATGATTTACATACAATTTAATGTCAAGAAGTCAAATAGAATTAATTATTACAAATTATTTAAATACAATTTAAAATTAAGTATTTAATACAAAATGTCAAAATTTGTCTGCTAAAAAATCTGGGACACTATAATAACAATTTTGACATAACATAGTTTTTAATTTTTGCTTAAACAAATTGACATGAAATCGTGTCATTTTTTTAGATCTAAAGCTTCAGATGCTGACACAAATAGTTCAGGATTTTGTTTCACTAAGACAGCTTCTTCAAATATATATAGTGAAGGCAATGGTAAGATACCGTACTTTTTAAAGAAAGGTACACAACTCGGTAGGTTTTAAACCGAACATAGCCTTATTGCACCGTTATTGTGACTTAAATACCAGATCTTTGTTGGTGGAGTTCCCCCAAAGAATATGCCATATTTGAGGATAGACGCGACAAGACCATGATATGCTGTTATAAGTGTGCCACAATTAATTTTACTTGCAAGTTCGTGTAGGGCATAAGCTGATCGGCTCACTCTTTTGCATAATTGTTCAGTATGTGGTTTCCAAGTCATTTTACTATTAATATGCAAGCCAAGAAATTTTAAAGTGTCAGTTTCTTCTATACTTTGATTGACAAAATTTTGGTTAAGTTTGTGAGCTGGTATCCGCTGTCTAAAGTTCATTATTTTAGTTTTTCCTAGGTTGGCTTTCAGATTGTTTGCATTCAACCAATTCATAACGGACCTCAAGGTGTTATTTAAGTCATCTTCGTAAGTATTTTTGTCTTTACGTTTGACGGTTACAGTGCAAGCAGTAGTAGTCTGCAAAGAGAGCTATAGGATTATCAGTAGTGTTGAGTAGGTCATTAATGTACAGTATAAATAGCGGCGGACGCAGAACACTGCCTTGTGGTACACCGCAGTTTACATTTCGTTTAAGTGACATAAAGGTTTCTTCCTTTTTAGAAATAACATTGACTTTAGTCACTTCAGTATATTGGTTTCGGCCTTTGAGGTATGAATCAATTAGTGCAAGTACGTTACCTCCTATTCCATAAGCATTCAGTTTATCAATTAGAGTATCATGGTCAACGTAATCGAAAGCCTGTGTCATATCCATAAAGATTGAGCAAACGGGTATTATTTTGTCAATATTAGTCATAACTATGTCTAAAAAGTCATATATGGCCATGTTTATGGTTTTATTAGGTCTTCAGCCTTTTTGTTCCTTTACTAAATTATGGTTCTTATCTAAATAATTATAAAGTTCTTTGTAGATACGTTTCTCAAATATTTAAGAAATAATTGAAACTAAGGCAATGGGTCGAAAGTTTTCTAGATATTCTCTCTATCATCTTTCTTAAAGATCGGTTTTATGATCGATGTTTTTAATCTGTCAGGGTAAACACCTGCGGTAATGCATACATTTAAGATATATGTAGCTAAGGTGAGTAGATATATTAATAGCTATATATTTAATAACTTTAGTTGATATTCCATCATAACCCACACGACTTCTAATAATGTGCAATATATCTTGTGGTAAGCATGGTTGCAAAAACATAGACTTTTGTTTAGTAGACATATATGGTTTATACTGCATTTTGTTTGAGTCATCCTTAGGTATAATTTTATCGATGAAATAATTTTTAAAAGCATTGGAAATTTCAAGAGGGTCAGTTATAGTTCTATCGTTAATTTTAATGCTAGTTACAGTTTCCTTTGGTACATTTTGATTTGATTGATTTATAATTTTCCATGCCGTTCTACTTTTGTTCTCTGACGTATTAATTGAATGATTATTTTGTACGCACTGAGTTAACCTTATTATTTTCTGAAATCTTATTGAATATTGGGTCAGTTTAGTTTTATTTTCCTCGCTTGGTTTTTTCCTGTACTGCCATAAAAGTCTACGTTTTTTTCATACTGCAGGCGCTGAGAACTCGTGTTATCCAACGAGGTTTACGATAAGTATTAATAGTGATGTATTTTAAAGGAAAGCAACGATCGTAAAATAATTTGAACAAATCCATGAAAAAATTATAGGCTTCATTTGGATCACAAGTTGTGTACATTTCCGAAAAAGATTTTCTCAATTTAAGTTTTAAACTTCTTAAGATTTTTCTCACTATAGTCTCTACGTTTTATTTTCCAGCTCTTAATCAGGCATACCTTTTCAACATGACACCATAATACCTGAGCAGTGTGATCAGACAATGCAAAGTCAATCACTTCAGCTTTACATTTATTATGATAGTTGTGAGCAAAGTTGTCTATACATGTTTTGCTAATTTTTCTGGTAGGCTCTGTTATCTTAAGTCTTAGATTGTAGCTGAGTAGTAAACATTCAAATTCAGATGTGGTATTATTTTCTTTCAAAATATCAATGTTAAAATCAGCAGCTATAACAATATTATGCCTATTATAGGTTTTTTTGACATATTTGAGAACTTTGTCTAATCTTACAAAGAATTCTGTTAAGTTCCTCGTTAAAGGAACTCTATATAAACAAATAATAATAATTTTATAGGCTACCATTTCTATTGCAGAACATTCAAAAGTGGAGCACTCAGTGAATAACACTGATTTTGGAATCGCTTTCCATTGATGTCTTTTTCATACGTAAAATACACGATCCTCCTCTGTTCGAATTACTTCTGCTGAAGTGGGCAGCTAGGTAGAAGTTGGGTATCATACAAATATTTTCATGGCCCGACATCATGAAATGCTCTGTCAGACCAATAACATCAATTTCAGTGTTATTTTCCGATAATTCTTGTAAGCAGATTGTTAGTGCATCGGACTTGCTCCTCAGACCTGCAATATTTTGATGTAGTATGGTTATATATTTATTTCCGAAAAAGCTTCTGTGCAGTAGGTTTATATGCTCAGTGATGTTGTTTTGAATTGCAGATATGTTCTCGTTTTTGTCAACTTGATTTTGATAGTGTTGGTAGATTGTACATAAACAACCGCTTGATTTTGATAGTGTTGGTAGATTGTACATAAATAACCGTGCTCCATATATCCTTAAAAATAGATTGCATTCCGAAGTTAATAATCGCACCAGTGCGTTTGTCAAACAAAGTGTCGTCGTATCTTAAGTTCTGGTTACTATCCAAAAAGTAGGCATATTCGTGAGTATTTGTATCTAGATACAAAGATTAAAAGTTTCCACTCTTGATTTATATAAGTAGCTAATGGTAAAGAATTTGTACGTCGGAGAGCAAATAATTATGTTTGTGTATGTGATTTTTTGCAGATTTTTTCTAATTTGTAAGATAGTATCAAAATTTCGATTTGTGACTTTAAAGTCTTCTTCACCTAGCAATATAATGCAAAAATCGAGTAAAGTAAAATCGGCCAGCTTTTCTTGTGATGCCTTTTAACATAACTTGTATACTTCCACGGGGTGTGATATAGTGGCAAAGTTCACAAGTCTCGAAGGTGTTTTCTGCTATATGAAGCAATTTATTCCGTTCAGGTTCAAAATGTCCAATTCACAAAACGTTCAATTCCCAAAATGTCCAATTCGCTTTTTTAATACTTACTTAAAACAATAAATACAAAATACTGAAAGAATCAAAATATGTTTTATTTAGAAGTAGCAAATTAAATTAAAAATAAATATTTTATTATTAAATATAAATAATAAAAAAATGTTTCACTTTGTAGTCACTTTCTTCTATAGGTAATTATTCTTATTTAATTTTTCATTTAATATCTTGAGACTGCAGTTTTCCAAAGATAATGTTTCAATTCCTAAATGAGCGCTCTGTAGTTCCAGTTAAAGTGTTGAAATTAGATCTCGTAGTTTCTTAATTTCATCGTTTTCGTCGTCAGATATTTCCGGTACACTCGTGACAGTCTCGTTTAACGTTTGACTAGTATTTACCTCACTGTCGTTAAGAATTGAATCAGACTGTCCTGGTACGGCGGAATGTATTGTTATCCATGATAAATCAACTCACGTTCGTCTTATTGTGCAATAAAATCTTATAAAAAGTAAAGCAGTTTCTGAGATTTGAACTCTCGGCACCTCGTGAACGCAATATCGAAGTGACCACTAGAGTCTCAAGACCAAATGATTTGTTAGATTAGAAGTTGACATTCTTCGTACAGTGGTTTTAATTTTTTTAAAGTCGTTATAATGACTCATTCAATAGTTATTTTTTGCATTTTTTTTTCACAAACATTGGTTTGTGAAAAAAAAAAAATGCAAAAAATAACTATTGAATGAGTTACTATATATGGACATTTTGGGAAATGGACGTTTTGAGAATTGGACATTTTAAGAATTGGACATTTTGGTAATTGGACATTTTGAGAATTGGACGTTTTGATACCGTTGGACATTTTGAGAATTGGACATTTGAACCTGAACGATTTTCTTTTGGTCTGAACTTAATATTATACATATTTTGCTACGTTTCGAGTATTTTTGTTAGTGTTAGTGGTTTTAATTTTTTTAAAGTCGTTATAGTGACTCATTCAATAGCTAAGTTTTGCATTTTTTTTTCACAAACCGATTTTTTAGTATAACGGTTGAATAGAGAGTGATAAGTACCGGTTGCACTATTATTACTTTTCTTACCACTTATTTCGCTTACGCAAAATTTATATGTACGTTTCCACCGCGCGGCCAACTCTTAAAATTTGATGAAATTTTGCCAGGAATTAGTTGTAATTTGTTACAAAACACACCTCTTTTCCTGAATTTGTTACAAAAAAAAAAAACTAAGACGCTACGACCAATAACAGTTGGCCGCTAGAACCGCTACTTGCCGTAGTGATCGCCCGTGATTACACAGAAACTAAATAATGCAGATAGGCGAATGATACACCAAAAGAAAGGTCTTAATTTGTTGTATTTGTTACAAAAATAAAAATCATCAAAACTTAAATATACAAAAAGTTGTGCTATATTTAGTTTTCAGGTTAAGTGTAGGTACGTATCTCACCATAAAATCAAATTAATAGAGGCTAATGTGTATGGACAATTAGTTGCTAATTTGTTGCAGCAAATAAACAAGAAAAATACTAGAAAATAGGTTCAATATTTTTTTACAGTCGATTTTAGTGGCCGCGCGGATGGCAATATGTCTAAAATACAATGGCGTTTATTTCGTTATTAATAGTAGGTTCAAGTTTAGTTCTAGTACTAATCGACAGGTATCGTAGCCTAGTTTGGATAAATGTGGCGTAAATAAAATTACTATATTTTTAAAATTATTCTAAAATTGAAATAAGTACCTGTAAGAAAATGTGTCTACATTCTGTGCCTTACATTAGTTTCAGTTAATTTATAAATGTTATGGTAATTTATTAAAAAAAAAAAAATTGTTGACTATATTACTGCAACAAATTAGCAACTTATTGTCCATACACATTAGCCTTGTTACTCCAAAAAACTTCAAAACATCAAAGTTATTTAAAATCTAAACTACGCCGGACTAGGTACCTGACTAAAAATATATATAGAAAAGAAAAAGGTAAATTCTAAACTGTAGAACTAAAATAACAAAAACTTTTTTCTAAAATAAAGACTGCAATTGCAATGTAGCGCACTCAGTTTTACTCACTGAACTACCGATTAGTATTAACATTAAAGATTTTTTCTTAGTGCTATAGAATTTATACCAGGCACAAAAATAGATCACTATGACATTTTAAAAATAAACTATATTTTTAAAATAATTCTAAAATTGAAATAAGTACCTGTAAGAAAATGTGTGTACATTTTGTGTCTTACATTAGTTTCAGTTAATTTATAAATGTTATGGTAGTTTATTAAAAAAAAAAAAATAACAATATTTTGTTGACATCAATTACTTGATTTTTGCCTGTGTGCTGATTTTGAATAAAGAATTTTTTATCGATTTGTGAATTTGACTTTTATAAAGTACTAGCTTCTGCCCGCGACTTCGTCCGCATTAAATTTCTTGTTCCCCCGACCCTTCCCGTCGCGTCTAATAGCCTACCTGTGGGATTTTTCCCGTTTTTGCAACATTTTTCATTACTGCTCCGCTCCTCTTAATTGTAGCGTGATGTTATATCTTTTGTATTAATTTAAAATAATTTATAATGTATGTATGACATTGTATTTATAATTTGATCATTTTAATGTTGTTGCCTAATATGGGTTTTGTTACCTGAAATAAACGATTTTTTTTAATATAGCCTATAGCCTTCCTCGATGAATAGGCTACCCAATACAAAAAGAATTTTTCAATTCGGACCAGTAGTTCCTGAGATTAGCGCGTTCAATCAAACAAACAAACAAACTCTTCAGCTTTATAATATTAGTATAGATGGAGTTTCACCCTAAAAAATTAAGATATGACTACCGAACATTCCACTAATGGCGATTCAGTCTCACTTTATTATGAAAATGTATGGTCACTCTAATACAGTTTCATACTACTATATTTTAGTGAATATCTCCTAAAATATAAAGCCTGTAGTTATATTCGCCACATTTATCCAAACTAGGCTACGATACCTGTCGATTAGTACTAGAACTAAGCTTGAACCTACTATTAATAACGAAATAAACGTCATTGTATTTTAAACATATTGCCGTCCGCGCGGCCAACTAAAATCGACTGTAAAAAAAATATTGAACCTATTTTCTAGTTTATTTGCTATGTTTCTTGTTTATTTGCTGCAACAAATTAGCAACTAATTGTCCATACTACACATCTAATTTTTAATTTGATTTTATGGTGAGATACGTACCTACAATTAACCTGAAAACTAAATATAGCATAAATTTTTGTATATTTAAGTTTTGATGATTTTTATTTTTGTAACAAATACAACAAATTAAGACCTTTCTTTTGATGTATCATTCGCCTATCTGATCTGCATTATTTAGTTTCTGTGTAATCACGGGCGGTCACTACGGCAAGTGGCGGTTCTAGCGGCCAACTGTTTTTGGTTGTAGCGTCTTAGTTTTTTTTTGTAACAAATTCAGGAAAAGAGGTGTGTTTTGTAACAAATTACAACTAATTCCTGGCAAAATTTCATCAAATTTTAAGAGTTGGCCGCGCGGTGGAAGCGGACATGGATTTATAGCAGAAAAACAGTTTTTAACGAATGTTGTTGTTGTTTATGTTTTGTTATTTTGTAACAATTGTAGTTGTATTGATCGTTTTTGGTAGCTTCGTCAAATACTTTGTAAACAATTATTATTTATTGGTCGTCGTATTTATGCACTTTATTAGATTTATTTATGAAAATGTTATTTCACCCAAAAGTTCACTATTCCACATTATTACACTCAGATAACACTTGTCCAGATTGTTTAGGAATATACTTTATAAATTGGTGGCGTCTGGACAGCGGATTTAACTAAAAATTCCGCATACTCCAGCGATCGGCTAATTAAACGCTATTTGAAATCTTGTTACAGCGATTGTTCGCTACACTTTCATATGGCACACTTACTAAATCGGTACCGGATCGTCATCGCCTCAAACGAGCCTTTCAGCATTATTTCCATAAAATGTCGTACTGCAAAATATAATGCAATATAAACAACATCTTAACGGCATCTCCACGCTTCGGGATCCGCTAGTAAACGGCAGTCAACCCCCACCGACGTTACGTCAGCTACAGAACACGGCGCGGTGCTCATATATTTTTTTTACCACGGCCACACGCAGAGTAAAAGCCATCATCCGCCACACGTATTAGCACTGCACATTACCAGCATTGTCTCAATTGGACAGCACGCTGACCGCAAGCAGCTGAGCCGATCCGGTTACGTGCTAACTTGGATTAACGACGTGCCGATTAGGTGCTATTTAACCTTAACCAGAACGCGATACAGCATTGATGCAGCAATTAAATCGCCGTATCTAAAAGTATTGTATCTGCTCTGGTTCATATCGCGTATATTGGATGGCATAGAATATCGATGCGATAATTATTAATTCATGGACGTAACAAGCGGCATTCGATGTAGAACAGGACGCCTCGCATTATACGCACTTTTAAAAATTGAAAATGTTTTTCGTTTATTCCCGATGTCCCCGTACGCCATGTCCCCGTCCTTCGGGGACAGCGGTACTTCAATTAAATATTTAAAAATACCGTTGTCCCCGTACACTTTCCCCGTTAATATAGTTGAATAAAATAAGTAAAAATTATTGCCCACTGTCCCCGTTTTTTTTAACCGACTTCAAAAAAAGGAGGAGGTTATCAATTCGTCTGTATTTTTTTATCTTTGTTAGCTCATAACTTTTGACTAGGTTAACCAATTTTGATGATTCTTTTTTTATTTGAAACCTGGTGCTTCTCGAATGGTCCCATTTTAATTTGGTTCCATTCGGACAATGGGATCCATGTGAAAACCATATGTCTTAAATTTGCATTAAGTATTTGCGCGACAAATGAACGAATAACGCGATTAGATTAGTGCGGGGTACATACCATAACTAAAAAGTAAAAACTTTTTACAAAAACATAACAACCGACTTCCTTAAAAAAAACACTACAAAGTCAAAAATAACGTTAATTTGGGAAGTCGGTGGCAAAAAACCTTCAATACAGATCCTAAGACACCGAATGTACGTTATGGGGACAACGGGAAATAAATTTAATCACGTCCCGCTGTCCCCGTGACGGGGATATGGCATACGGGGACAACGGGACTAAACGGTATTTTTAACACGCTCTCCCTGTTCGAGCCCTTGCCCTTGTCCTTGTCTTTTCGAAATAACGTTCGGTAAATCGAACAATAATGTCGTCAATTACCAAAGCATTCCGGTAAGGTTTTTGACGTTGAACACGTATTTAAGTAACGAAAATCAAACCAAGTGCTTTCGATCTAGAATAGGACTCATACAATGCAAACAATCAGCACTAACAAAATATGACGTATTTATCAACACAAAATGTTCGAACTGGCTCTTATTGCTTTGCATGCCAGCACTAATGCTGTAAAATGCGCCACAGAAAAATTAAATACTAGTCAGAAAGTGCTCTTTTTCAGCAAAGAGCAGCCTTTTAATTTTGATATTATTTATATAAACTCTGTAAATAAATAAAATGTGATAAATCACATTAATTCATCAAATTACCATTCATTTGTGTTCTAAAATATCATTAACCTTTTAACCGCCAGAGTCATGTATAGATGACAAACCAAAATGTGCCCAGCACGCCACGGTCACGATACCGTGACAGACTTAAACGTAAATAAAACTCATAAAACAACATTGTTTTTTTTTATTTCCTTTCCTAATTATGTTCCTTGACTCATCCTAATTTATATTTGTTGAGTTTTTTCTTTATATTTCATCCATATTAACATAAGATGGCAAAAACTAACACCAATTATAAAGTTAGTGGAAACAGTGCCCTCAACGCCACAATCATATCATGACACGTAGTGACGTAGCTAGCAATCAATATAACAAGAATATCGACCTCGACGGTAACCTACGTTATATTTAATTTCTTTAAATTATTCAACAATAAATAAATAAAACTTTGTATCCGTTTCAATGGCGCGGCCATGACGTTTATTAAAAAAAAAAACCATGGCAACTTTTAGTAAAAGTTGATTCCCAAAACCATAAAGAGTATAGCAGGTTAAGTATTGAAAATGCTGGTTACGCCACAATTGCGGCGGTAAGTCCCCTCTTTGAGGAGTGGATTGAGAGGCGCCACGGCGTCCTCACCTTCCGCCTGACGCAGGTTCTCACCGGGCATGGGAGCTTCGGTGGGTTCCTATTCAGGATAAAGCGGGAGGATACGCCCGGGTGTTTCCATTGCGAGGATCGTCTAGATATACGGTGGAAGTTTGCCCTGCCTGGGCGGAGCACCGCCGTGTCCTCGTGGAGGCGATCGGCGGCGGCGACCTCTCGCGTCCGGCCCTGGTGCGAGCCATGGTACGGAGCGAGAGGGCATGGGAAGCCGTCACCTCCTTCTGCGAAGCAGTAATGCTCGCAAAGGAGGAGGCGAGGCTCGTGAGGGAGTTGCGGTCTCTGCGCCCTCACGTCCCTAGCCGCTGTAGGAGGAGACGCCCCGGGCGTCGGGAGTCGATTGCAGACTCCCGGCAACCGCAGGCGCGAGCTTGCGGGCGGCGAGCAATGGGTAGCTCGCCGCCCGGTAAGGACCAAGCTCGGATCGACGGCGCGAAGTGTTCCACGCGCGCCTCAAAGAGATGTCAGCAAGAATGAAGAAGTCTGCTAGGACCGATGCCTGCTGGGGTCGCGTGATTGTTCGAAAGAGATACCGTGACCCTGGCACATGGGCAACTGATGGAATACGGGTGGGTTTTAGTCAGTAAAAGTCTGACACGCCCTCCCGCTCCGCCCAGAGCGGGAGAAGTCATTTGATGATTTCCCACCCAGAAAAATAAAAGTACTGAAAATGTGCCCCCAGAGCCAAATGTAATTAATATGATATTGTTAAGTACGCTGCTCATTTGCATTACTATTTATGTAGTTTTTGACTGCCTAGCTCTTACTGCCATTGAATAACCTTGGAAAATGTTCTGATAACTCAATTTTTTAAACTTTTCGTTCTCTAAAACTAATAGAGCTAGGAATGTGATTCCAAAGCCAAACTGTAGACAACATTATGACAAATATTACGTATATCGATCTTACTTAGTTTGCTAAAAATAAATATACTTTTTTAATGAAATAATTATTTTTTTGCCTATTATTAGTAAGTTCTAACAGAGTGACCACTTTAAAAAAATCTCAGAAATAGTACCTATAGTGTTGATTTTACTGTTAGAAGTTTCATCGAAATCCTCCACCTGCAACATATTAAAAAAAAAAGAAAATGTTGCTCAGGTGTGTACGTTACCCTAGCAAGAAAGTGTCTCCTAGAGTTATATGAGCAGAACGTATAATGTGTGCCTTATCTGCTGTAAATGTGCCCCCAAATAAAAAATGTGTGCCCCTTCAGGTTTTCGAGATATTGCATCTCCTGCTGGAGTAATGTTTTGATGAATCGTATATCTCTAAAACCATTGCATGTGCCCCCGTAGAGTAAACATACACGAGTAGCTCTTAATGTGTGCCCCATAGTGCCCCAATTAGATTCAAGAAAATATTTATAGTTTTCAAGTTATCGCGGTTTTATGAAAATCCGAAAAAACATCGCAGAGCCTAAATGAGACACGGCACAAGTTCGCTGAAAACTGTATTCGGTCCTTCTTGACGCTAATAATAACCATGCAAAGTTTACGTACGTTGTCCTAGTGTTGTGTACGTTACCCTAGCAAGAAAGTGTCTCCTAGAGTTATATGAGTAGAACGTATAATGTGTGCCTTATCTGCTGTAAATGTGCCCCCAAATAAAAAATGTGTGCCCCCTGTCGTTTTGGAAAAAAACGGAAAAAACGATTCTTGCTGGGGTAACGTTTTTCTAGCAGGAAAATTCTAAACGAATGATCGGAGAGAGAAAAATTGTGCATGGCCAGAGAGCTTATATGTGTGCCAAAATGTGCCCCCAAAAATAAAATCTGTGCCCCTTCAGGTTTTCGAGATATTGCATTTCCTGCTGGAGTAACGTTTTGATGAATCGTATATCTCTAAAACCATTGCATGTGCCCCTGTAGTTTCACTACATAATTTAAATGATATAAAATTACTTTTTTAAATGACAAGTTTCTGCAAAGTTAGGTACTGTATGTGTAGTGCTTTTATTAAGGAATTCTAAGTTCGTAAATTCTAATTCTAAGTAATTCTTACACACAAAAGTTCAGAAATTTTAAGGTAACCAAAAAAAAAAAACTTTTTTTAATTTCACTCATAATTACATAATATGATGTAACCTAATCAATAAGTCCGTAGGACAAAGTATGTAAAATAACTGGTTCTTCTTTGCTGTTATACATTTTTCCCATCAAATCGTCATAACGGACTATTTGGTCGTTATGAACACCATGTCCTCTGTAGTGGCCAATATTATCGGGACTCAGTACAGGAATAAATTCAACACCGCCTAACGATTTGTGGCATCTGTTTCTTACAGAAATTGTATTTGGTACATCTTTCAAATAATCTTTTTCACATCCGTTCAAATCAATGGATATCAAATTTGAAAGTTCATAACTAATAATGATTTGACCTTTACAAAAATCACATGTTTTTGTTCATTACCAATAAAGATTGCATCTTCTAGACTAAAAATGCTAAAAAAGTATGTCTACCCTACTCAGGGTTTTCCTTAAGGATTGTAAAAAATGATTTATCCTTACAGGGACGACTGATTCGTCAAATAGTACAACATTTTTCACAATTTCTGATGTATCTACCTTCTACCTATAAGTTTTGGTTTATTAAATATAGTTCAAAATAATGATCTTTCAGTTGGGACAATCGACAAAAAACAAGATTTACATTTTGTCTTGAACCAGTAAGGTTTCAATCACGGTTTTTGTTTTACAAATTTTCCCAGAAGCAGAATTTGCAATAAACATGATAATTATTCATACTTTTTCAGTATTAGGTCGCGTTTTACAAGCTCACTCAATTGAAAATTGTCCCCTCTGAGTGATCCATATAAACCGTTATAAATCTTAAACTTGGCTTTGAAACGAATCGAAATTTTGTATAGCAGCTTTCACAAATCCTTCACAATTAATTAAAATGCAAATTGTAAACACATAGGCAGTATATTCTTGGATACGCGTTATGGCTTTTTCGTCAGTTGTTCAGATTGAGAGATCCAGTTAATGAGTTTTAACTTTCATTGTTTAGGTTTCACAAATTTTATACCTTACCATCAAGTTTTCACAATTATTTCCTAAATCCTCTTATAATTTGGTTGGGATTGGATGAGTTTTTCGAAAAGATCTCTCAATCCACACGCACATCATTCTGATGCCCAAGCTGCAAGTTTCGTCTACTTCAGTTCCAAAATTATCTGATGAAAGTGAAAACAAACCAGCAGCGCACAGTGGATTAAAAAAAAAAACACTTTTCTAGATAAAACAATCTCTAATTATCAATTTTCACGCAGAGAATAATTCTTGTTTATAAAAATTGACACACACAATCACAAAAGACGTGACTAAGAAGAAGACTATAAGACGCAGTGTAATAAAGTAGCAGTATTACTTACGCCTCGGCAGTTTCCATGAAATAAATACTGTTAAAATAATCGAAACAAAACCATAAAAGTAACGTAACATACGTAAATATACATTATTAAAATAAAAAATAAACACGCTTTCATAGAAAACCAAACTAAAAAGTAGAAAATAATGGGAAAAACCGTGGGGCGCTTTTTAAGGTATTTTTTATTGATAATTTAGTTTTTTTAACCATTATTTATTTTCTATTTTTTAGGGTGTTTCGAATTTTGAGACGTATGTCAGCGTAGTTTTAGAAGACGGTTTTTTGCTGTCCTGGTAATCCTGGCAGGGATAGTGGCACAAATTTATGAAATTACTAGCTGACCCAGCGAACTTCGTACCGCCTCAGAATCAATAAATGTTGTGTTAACTTATCAGATCCCACCAACACAAAGCAAAGAGAACCAAGTACCATATACCCATGTAAGACCAAGTTATGACAAACTGGTACATACTTTGAAGGCATAAAGCGTTTTCTAGCTACAACACACCGATGATAGGTGAGCTCCTACCAAATTATGCCAACCTAGTACTTCGAAGACATAAAGCGTTTTCTAGCTACCACACACCCATGTTAGTTAAGCTCCTACCAAGTTATGCCAACCTGGTACTTCGAAGACATAAAGCGTTTTCTAGCTATCAAACACCCATGTTAGGTGACTTTGTATTCATAAATAAGTGTTTTTTTTTTTCTTTCAAAGAATCTTCTCCTGACTATAACAGACACAACAAAAAAAATAAAAGTGAAATCAGTCCAGCCGTTCACGCGTGATTGCGTGACCAAGGGAAATAGGGATTCATTTTTATATATGTATATATTAGGTTGGGGAAAAAGTCTTTTCGCATTATAGTATGTATGAACTTGTAATAAAATCTCTTTGGCTATACTATTTGTATCTGGCTGGTTTTGGTATAATTGAAAGTTTAAATTTTAAAGAACATAATTCCAAATTCAAATTAGGAAAATGTGTGATTTTCATTTGTTTTTCGTACCGTCAAGATGAGTGAATCTAATGAGGAAATTCGATACATTTTAAAATTTTACTACAAAAAAGGTAAAATGCAACGCAAGCCGCAAAAAAAATTTGCGATGTTTATGGACCTAGTGTAGTGTCTGTGAGAGTAGCACAAATTTGGTTTAACCGTTTTCAATCCGGAAATTTTGATGTCAAAGATGCACGTCTCTCTGGTCGCCCTATTACGGATTGAAATAGATGCCATTTTTGAAAAAGTAGAGCAAGATGCATACCAGTAGTTATGACGTAGCTGAAGAACTGGAAATTGACCACAAAACAGTTTTGGCGCATTTGAAAAAAACTGAGTACACAAAAAAGCTCGACATTTGGGTACCTCACGAGCTCACTGAAAGAAACCTAATGAACCGTGTACTCATTTGTGATTCTTTATTACGACGTAATGAAACCGAACCATTTTTGAAGAAGCTGATAACTGGTGATGAAAAGTGGATCACGTATGACAAGAACGTGCGAAAAAGGTCGTGGTCAAAGGCCGATCAGGCTTCACAGACTGTGGCGAAACCCGGGTTAACTCGCAACAAGGTGATGCTGTGTGTGTGGTGGGATTGGAAGGGCATTATTCATTATGAGCTGTTACCACCAGGCAGGACTATCGATTCTGAACTCTACTGCGAACAACTGATGAGATTAAAGCAAGAAGTTGAGAGAAAGCGGCCGGAATTAATCAACAGAAGGGGTGTGGTTTTTCATCATGATAACGCTAGACCTCACACATCTTTAGCCACCCAACAAAAATTAAGAGAGTTTGGCTGGGAGGTGTTAATGCATCTGCCGTATAGTCCTGACCTTGCACCTTCAGATTTCCACCTGTTTCGGTCTCTTCAGAATTCTTTAGGCAGTGTCAGGTTAACATCACGAGAGGACTGCCAAAACCACTTGTCGCGGTATTTTGACCAGAAGTCCCAAAATTTCTATAGCAATGGGATCATGTCCCTACCTACAAGATGGCAAAAAGTTATCGAACAAAATGGTACCTACATATTTTAGTTAAATGTAAATAAACTTTATTAAAAAATGTTTTGAATTTTCTTAAAAAATGCGAAGAAACTTTTTCCCCAACCTATTATAATATATAATATAGATTGCATTGTCATCGGTCTTTAACAGGTGTACAAAGTTTGAATGCAATCTGGTCGTTTAAAGTGGGTCAAAATCGCGCTATAAGGAGCCGGTTACATACAAACAAACATACAAGTGAAACTAATATAAAGCGTGTAATAGGTTAAACTGATTGTCCTTAATTATATTCTTCAATTTCAAAAGCATCGCCATTGCTGACACTGTCTGTGCCTAAAACCAAAAATCCGACATCTTTTTATTTATTATGCTGAATAAATATCAGTGGCGAAGGGTGATTTTATTAGAGAGGTAAGCTGGAGCAAAAAAAATGCTTACCTAGGCCGGACTAGAGTTGCAAAGGACTCGAGTCTTCGAGTCCTAATTTTAAATACTCGACTCAATTATTCAAGACTCAGTGTGCTCAAAAGGCTCGGAGTCTACAGATAAGCAATCGAGTCTTAAAAAGGACTCGAGTCTTAAAAAGGATTCGAGTCTCAAAATAAGGGCTCGAGTCTTAAAAAGGACTCGAGTCTTAAAATGAACCCGAGTCTTAAAGAAAAACTCTGAGCATGAAGATGAAACTTGAACCTCATCATTCGAAAAGACGGCAATAAATTCAAATTAACGGTTAAGATGTAACTTTGCGTCCAAAAAAGCTGACGAGTTATTCGAGTTTTTTTTCGAATGATGAGCTACAAGACTCGAGTTCATTTTAAGACTCGAGTCCTTTTTAAAACTCGAGTCGCTTTTTTAGACTCGAGAATGACTCGGGCTCGGCTTGACTCTAGACTCCGAGCCTTTTGAGCACACTGAGTCTTGCATAATTGAGTCGAGTCTTTAAAATTACGACTCGAGGATTCGAGACCTTTGCAACACTAGGCCGGACGTGGCGCACGTAGTCCAGTTACTTAAAAACTTATTCCTACAACGATACTGGTCAAGTATTTCTAACAACTGTTTGGATAAAACTTCAGCAGTTCAACTTCCGCTAACATCGTAAAAACCTAGGAATCGTTCTTCGATTCCAGTTTCAGATAAATATCTAAAAATTACAGTCAATTGCTCCCTATGACTGACATCGGAAGTTTCGTCAATCATTACAGACAGAAATTGAGCTTTATCTATCTCGTTTCTAATGTGGTCTCGTAAAACGGATGCAATACTATGTATTAAATCATTTTGAATATCACTAGAGAGAATAGAAAACGCGGGGTTCTGAACTGAAGAACATACTTCCAAATGAGAGTCCATTACGGTGTCATACTTGCTCAGATATAACAAGGTTTTAATATAGTTACAGCGGTTATCAGAATTCGGACGTTCATCGTGGCCGCGAAAAGCTACTTCTTGTTTACCTAACAAAATAACGGGGTCAATAAACCGTTTCATTATATTTCTATTTCGACCTACCTTCCTATTATGACCTTCATGCGAATTAGTGAAAAATGGTTCTATCCTATTATTCCCGAAGTCATGTAAATCTAAACAGCTACGAATATAAAGCATATTCAATCTGTCATGTCCGTCTGAACATGTCGATACCGGAAATTTCAATTGTCGTAAAGGACAAAACACGAGTTTTCAGTAGAGCCAAAAAACAAAAAAAAATATTGTTTTTGACTTATATCTTTTTCAAACAAAGTACTATATTCATGATGTCAAAAGAAACCCTCACTATTTTTTCGTGTTCTATCCATAAAAATTAATAAAATAAACCAAACATAATTATTGACGAAAATGAGAGTCCTTTAAAGCCCAAAAAAAATTAACTGAAGTACTTTACAGCCACGAAAAATTGGTTATGATAAAGTCAGATGTGTCGTAAAGGACTAATCTTGATTATCATTGGATAGTACAGGTCAATTCAACCAGAGACTAAGGGGTTAAAAGGAACAAAAAACCTAAAGTTTTGAATAGAAATATCTACAATATGTAGTAAAAACAAGTGAAATTAAAATATTTTTTATTTATTATTCAAATATTTAGTAAAAAAAAGTAGTAAAAATATTGTTCTAATAGGAATTCAAAATTTAAACAAAATGTTTTGCGCTATTACGTTATATTTATAATTTTATTGTGTTGTGATGGAAGGTTTTGTTACCAATTTGGACATTTTCCTGTTTGTGGCAAACACCAGTTTTTTTTAACAACCTCAAATGTTATTTGAAGTTGATTTGTCAAAAATGAAAAGAACGAATTGAAACAATTCTGTCAGACTTACGTGTGCTCGTTGAGGAACAAATGAATCTCGCGCGGATTGCGTGAGATGTACATTCATCAAAAAGTATGAGACATAGCTGCAAAAGGACATAAAATGGCCTGAGGTCGTGAGGGAAAAGATAACCCCTTCTATGGTGTTAGTAGAACAGCAACCATGTTCCAGTTCTGACTTCGCTATAAATGAGGGTGCATCAACATCCTGTGGACCGGAAACGTGCAGTGTTGGAACATCAACATCAGTTGTGAGTCCAAGAAAACCATTTGTGAAGCTAAGCCCGCTACAGAAGAGTGGAAGAGCTCCTAACGTACAGAACTGAAAGTCATGCTCATGCAACTGGTTTAAAAGCACAAAATAAGAATGTAGCAGATATCATTAAACTAGTCTCGGAGCATCCCGAAGAAGCAACAAAGATAAAGGAATTCTTAAAGGCATAGAAAACTATGCCCATATATTCTGCTGATAAAGCTTTAGGTATTTTGACCTCATTGAAGCTTTCGATGTGGCAGTATATAACATTAATATATTGTGCAAAAGAAGAAGGAATACCATTGTATCCTTCTTATACAGCTATCCTTGAAGCGAAGAAGAACTGCTATCCGCCAAAAGATGCTATAGAAGTCACGGAAAGAGGGGTTAAAGTAAAACTTCAAGCTATTTTGAACAAAACTGTGGCTAGACTTGGAATATTTTTTCGTGTAGAATCTTCACTGCATGGCAAAGAATGTATACTTATATTCAAGTGGGGTTTTGATGGTGTTCAGGGCAAAGTTTGTATAAGCAAACTTTGGCAGAGGATGACGATTCTAGCATTTTTATATGTTCGTTTGAGCCCCTGTGCTTAGTTTGTGGCAAAGAAGTGATATGGGAGAATCCAGAGCCATCTTTCACAATGTTCTGCAGACCATTATATTTTAAGTTTTCAAACGAAAACAGGTTGAACATAGTTGAAGAACAGGCTACGATTGGAAACGAGATTGAAGACCTGCAGCCTTCTATTATGGGAGGCCATTCTGTTAAGCACTCGATGCCTACGACCATGACTGATGGCAAAATCACTTCCCATCTATCAAATACCTCATCTCCGACTTGTGATATATGTAAAGCAACTCCTACGGAAATGAATAAGTTAGAGGTCTTTTTTTGTGTTTGGGAAATCATCAAATGACGTCTCCCGCTCTGGGCGGAGCGGAAGAGCGTGTCATTATAACTCAGCCATAGTCACGGTGATTAACAAATGAGGGACTTAATAACATCAGTTTTTAGTCACTTGTTAATCAGCGTGATTATGACTGATTATGCAATTTTGTAAAAAAAAGTATTTGATCAATGTCGTATTTAATTATTCTCATTAAAAAACTCATCAATAGGCTATTAACTAACGACAGTACAAGTAAATCGATGCTCAACTTCGTTTGACCATGTCCAAGATTTGAAAAATCACGTATCGAAAATTCAAAAAATTTGGTACGCGCGTAGCGGCACTGAAAGGCATATGAATTTGATGTCACCTTGATCGCCGTGTATGGTACAATACCTCTTGTGAGCATCAGCCCTTCAGTTCCATTCAGTTTCAAATAAATTAACTTTAAGTGTTTTCACCCATACAAAAAAAAAACTTAAAACTTTTTGTTCTCACGCGTGGAGGTTCCATACGTTAATATTACATAAAGGTATGTATACCAGACACATTGCAAACGTCCTTTACGCCCTAATTACGTAAGTTAAAACAAAGCATAGATTTGATCGTAAGGGTCAAGACTATATCTTTATTATGTGGTTAAGAATGTCGTATAAAAAGTTTAGTGTAAAAATGAGGATTACGACCTCTTAAATAATTAAAACATGACTTTACGCTCCCTTATTGAAAATTATTTTTACGATACATCCCAAATAGTATAAAAAATCTAGCTAGAGCTGTTGGAAAGCCAGGTCGTAAGGGGCTTTTTTTTAAAGATAGAATTTTTTTAAATATACCAATCGATAGAGCTTGCGACGCTGATTCCAAATATATATATAACTCATTTTCGGCAAAATGTCCTTTACGACAATTGAAATTTCCGGTATCGATGTTTTTTTGATGAATTCGTCAGATTATTAACCCTTTGAGTTACACAGTTCGACATAAGCAATTGTCTTTCTAGTGTGTCTCTAATTACGGCATTCGATGAGTTAATATCTGTAAAGCCCCCTTTATTCCATAAACTACTAGAATCTGAGAAAAGTAAACATGGAAAACAAAACATCTTATTCAATTTACAACTACCAGTCAGCCATTGATATTTATCGTAAAGGGAAACATAATGTTTGAAAAACCCATCGCACGACCTAGCCTAATTACGTGTTTCTTATTTTCAAAACTTAACCTTGAAAAGCATGTTTCCTCACGAAACAAATAATCTGTCACAGAACAATCTAAAACTATTAATGCCGCCATCCTACTAATAACTTTTCAAATCTAAACTAAAAAAGTAATTTCAACTAGCTAATCTATCGACTTACCGCAAATTCCTAATTGCGAACGCACAATTTCACAACAAACTCACAATTATCTAATTCTAATTGTTACACTAATACTACACTAATAACTTATATGAATACAACGCAATAAATGCTAATTAACTACAAGTATCAACAAAATGACAAAATTATTGTTGCGTCGAGCGAGCCAAGGGGGCCGGGGAGCTTCCATCCGACACGAACCGAGTACTTACGAAATTCAACGAATGGACCGATATTTCTACTCTATCTATGTCTAACTCGTTCATAACTCGACTTAAGTATTCCGGCTTCCCAAGGCCTCAAAAAAATGCGTGGCACGTGACCTGAAGTGACGTCATGACGAGATGATTTTGTATAGAAATTGATGTACTTCATAACCCGGCGTTGTCAGCGAGTTATACTGCAGAAAAATGTTCACGCGTGGTGCCGCGCGAAATTCGCGCGCACTTTAAATGTTTTGTTTTTGTTGGAATATAAAGACAAATATTTTTTTTATGTAGGTTTTTTTTTTTTTTTTTTCAGGATGGGAAATCATCAAATGACTTCTCCCGCTCTGGGCGGAGCGGGAGGGCGTGTCAGACTTTTACTGACTAAAACCCACCCGTGTTCCATCAGTTGCCCATGTGCCAGGGTCACGGTATCTCTTTCGAACAATCACGCGACCCCGGCAGGCATCGGTCCTAGTAGACCCCTACACCGCTGCTGACATCTCTTTGAGGCGCGCGTGGAACACTGCGCGCCGTCGACCCGAGCCTGGTCCTTACCGGGCGGCGAGCTACCCATTGCTCGCCACCCGCAAGCTCGCGCCTACGGTGGCCGGGAGTCCGCTATTGACTCCCGACGCCCGGGGCGTCTCCTCCTGCGGCGGCTAGGGACGTGAGGGCGCAGAGACTGCCACTCCCTCACGCGCCCCGCCTCCTCCTTCGCGAGCATTACTGCTTCGCAGAAGGAGGTGACGGCTTCCCATTCCCTCTCGCTCCGTACCATGGTTCGCACCAGGGTCGGACGCGAGAGGTCTCCGCCGCCGATCGCCTCCACGAGGACACGGCGGTGCTCCGCCCAGGCAGGGCACACCTCCACCGTATGCTCCACCGTATCCTCCATTTTTATGTAGGTTGGGGTTTTGTAATACTTTAATTTTATGGTGTAAGATTAAATACATTCAGTGTGATTATTAAACACTGCTGAGAACTACTTATTGTCATAATTTCCTAAGGGAAGCCGACAGGAATCGGCTTATTAGTTACCTGCGCCACTGATAAATAGTAAGTAAATAAAATGTATCATTTTTAATAAAGTAATTTATTCTATGCCATTTTTTTTAAACCAATTTACATGTGTCTTTTTCAATCGGAAATCACGCCGTCTAGTAACAACACAAGAAACAAAACAATCTAGGTACGCTTTTTCTATTCGCACGGGTCACATATTAATTTATTATAGCAAGCAATAGCTTCCGCCCGCGACTCCGTCCGCGCGGATGTCGGTCTTCGCGTGGATGGTTTATTTCTCCATTTTGAGTAACTCTGACAATGACATCTTATAAATATCTATTGGACCCAAATACGGCTAAGCCTATAATAATTAAGGAGATCCCTCTATTGAGCTACTGCTGTTGAGCTCGCGTTCTGTAGTAAGTATTCTTTTCATAATTTTTTTTCGTAATTCCGACCTTGATAAGTAGCATGTAGCAGTAAATTACTGACAGTGACGAAAAGTTTGCAATAATAAAAAAGTGATCGTGACAATGCGACAGAAAGTTAATTGAGAGCTTCAGCATACACAACATAACAATGTTGTGTATGCTGAAGCTCTCAATTAACTTTCACTAACAAGTGAGCTCGTCCGGAAAGAAAATAAAATACCAACCTAAATAAACCAATTTACGATGAAAACTTAAACTACGTACGTACTATAATATTTACAAAAGTATTTACAAATAACTGATCGGAACAGTAATCAAAAAGGTCGCGCTGAAAAGCACGGTTTAAAATGACACGAATACAATATTAATTCCACGG
Organism: Aporophyla lueneburgensis; assembly: GCA_932294355.1. Classification (NCBI taxonomy): domain Eukaryota; kingdom Metazoa; phylum Arthropoda; class Insecta; order Lepidoptera; family Noctuidae; genus Aporophyla; species Aporophyla lueneburgensis. The sequence continues at coordinate 24,701,320 of OW028733.1, forward strand.
ACGACCGCTCGCCACACTGGACACGTCCGCTCGCATCAAAATTCAGAATTTAAATGCATCGCGCGGCGTTTTTTTTTTTTTTGTAGGACATCTCGTAGTTAATCTGAATAGATTCTTACTACTTAAACGGATTGTGGCCCGGCGAGTTCTAAAAAGTTACCTTTTTAGGCCTCCAGCCGGGGCTTATTATACTTAAAAACTAAAGCGAAAGCTCTAAGGGTTACCCCGAGGGGGGTACGAACCTCGGCTTAGGCAATCACTGGTAGGGGGACAGCAAGGGACTGGCTGGATTTGGGTTAAACATCGCGCGGCGCGGAACGCGGCTCGTTACATAGGAGTCGGGGAGGCGTGGCCCGCGTGTGCCGCAAACGGTTAAAGCCAAATCCGACTTTCGGCGCTACAGGTTACGGCGCTGAATCCACTGCGGGTAATGCAACGTGTGTTCGCGGTTCTACAGAACAACGTCTATAAATAAAACTGAAAAATAAGAATTTTTTTTCTACGTATTTTTCCAGGATAAAAAGTTTCCCATTTTATGCCCAGGATAATAAGGTATAATTATACCAAGTTTCATCTAAATCGAACCGTTAGTTTTCACGTGATGCCTGCACATACAGACAGACAGACAAAATTTTTTTTTAATCACATATTTGGGTTTGGTATCGATCCAGCAACACCCCCCGCTATTTATTTTTTCAATATTTTCAATGTACAGAAATGACCCTTCTACAGATTTATTATATGTATAGATTAGAAAAAAGAGGTCCGTAGAAGCAGGAGTGCAAAACATTATTACAAAGTTTACAAGTTTTTTAGACAGATTTAAGACAGTACTAAATACTATTAGGTACATTACGTACCAAAAGGAGAATCGGTAAAGATATATAGAAACTGGTCCCAGCACCAATAACAACCCCACATATGCCATTAGATAGGTAATAATAACAATAACTGCTATGACGGCTCATTTCAATTCACTGTGTGGAAAAAGTTATGGCGATGTTTGGTAGGACGTAGGTACTGGACGGTAGATAATGGAAAAGTCGAATAGTTAATCACTTTTGGTGGTCTTGGTTTGAATATTTGCAAATGTAGGTACTCATTCCGATGATACGACAATAACATGGTACCATCGCTGCATCAAGGTAGTCTGATTATGGACCTGGTCGTTAAATAACGGAACCCTCGAATAGCTACTAATAAACATATCGTGTGTGGGCTCATCTGATGTGTCTTAACGAGTCCTGTGTATTTTATTTTATGACGATGACCTGGTGATTGACCTGGACGCTGGATGACGTATCTCCTGAATAGCTAAATAATTTCATCACCACTGCTCTCAAAACGGTGAAGGAAAACATCGTAAGGAAACCGGCGTGTATTAGAACCAAAAATTCGAAGACGTGACATCTACCAACCCGCACTGGGCCCGCGTGAGGGTTTAAAGTTCGAAAAAACATAGTGCTCTCAATGCCAGAGACATCATATCATGACACGTAGTGATGTAGATAGCAATCAAAATAACAAGAATGCCGACGTCTACGGTAACCTACGTTATATTGAATTTCTTTAAATTATTCTACAATAAATAAATAAAACTTTTGATAATCTGCTCATCAAATGTCGGTGTCAGTTAATTATCGATAAATCATAATGACTAATGCCCATCTCCATCACACTGTCATATTGTCTGTGCCTGGAACGCCAGAGTCAGAAACATGACGATTTCATGACATCACATGTGGTAAATTTTCAAATAGAGCTATTCCTTTACTAATAATAGTAGTTTGTTTTCAGACCTTTGATATTTTGAAAGACTTAAACTCTCATAATAAAATATTCACTGCTGGACTTAGGCCTCCCCCAATTTGGGGGGCTTTGCCATAATCGCCACGCTTGGCAGGCGGGTTGGCGATCGCAGTATGGTGGTAAAATGTATAGAGAACGCTACTGCCCTTTCTCTAGTAAGTCCCTTAGTCGCCTTTTACGACACCCACAGGAAGAAATGGGGTGGTGTTATTCTTTACGTACGGCACCACACGGTACCCTCCGGTCCTTTTATTTAACATGTCAAAACATTTTGTGAGATCAGTATGACAGGCTTCGGGAGTCAATAGCGGACTCCCGGCCACCGTAGGCGCGAGCTTGCGGGTGGTGAGCAATGGGTAGCTCGCCGCCCGGTAAGGACCAAGCTCGGGTCGACGGCGCGCAGTGTTCCACGCGCGCCTCAAAGAGATGTCAGCAGCAGTGTAGGGGTCTACTAGGACCGATGCCTGCCGGGGTCGCGTGATTGTTCGAAAGAGATACCGTGACCCTGGCACATGGGCAACTGATGGAACACGGGTAGGTTTTAGTCAGTAAAAGTCTGACACGCCCTCCCGCTCCGCCCAGAGCGGGAGAAGTCATTTGATGATTTCCCATCCTGAAAAAAAAAAAAAAAAAAAAAAAAGTATGACAGGCTTATAGTCATCGGAACATGTAACATACGAGTACATCCTAGTTTAACTATATTATTATCAGGCGCGGTCGCAGCTTAAGTTTTTTAACGGGGTCACCATGAGTTCTGAAGAATATTTTTAAGAAGGTACTTACATCCCCTCGCTGGTCTAGTAGTCGCAAGCGCTACTGCTGAGCATGAGGTCCCGGGTTCGATTCCCAGGTCGGGTATTGTTATTGGGTTTTCCATCAGAAATTTCTGACATTCCCCCCACCCATCGGGTGTAGGTACTTAAGCAATTAAAACGGAGTCGCAAATTAATAGGTTATGTAGGATGAGAAGAGCAAGCGAAGCGAGCTCGAAAATGTTCCGCCTGGCTCAGATTCGGTTTTGTTTATATTTTCAACAGAAATAGAAGTTACATTGTCGATTTATGCCAGGAAAGCCTAGATAACTATGAGAATTATGTGTGTTTGTGTGAATTATTAGTGCAAGGGCGAGCGTAGCGAGCTCGAAAATTATTCACTAGGTAGGTTACATTTACTTTGATCATTCCAAAAGGAAAGCTCAAGAATAAAGAGAATGTAATTGTAGAATGCAAGAGAGAGCGAAGCGAGCCTGATAAATACATATGCACCAGGTAGGATGCTATAATTTTTCTTTTGACCATTATGCAGAAAGAGAACTTGCTTTGTCGAGTTATGATGAAAAACTCTCGTTTTTCGGCAGGTCAGGTTTTGGGATCTAGCCTTAGCCTTAGTCTTTCTAACCCTACGTACGAGTGGGGTGCATTCGAGTTTACTTTCTAGTTCTTTTTTACCCTTTTTTTGTGGATGGAAAATCATCAAATGACGTCTCCCGCTCTGGACGGAGCGAGCGTGCATGTCAGACTTTTACTGACTAAAACCCCGGGTGGGTTTTAGGTGTTCCTTCAGTTTCCTATGCTAGGGCCACGGTATCTCTTTCGAACGAATCTCGCAACCCTGGAGGTCTAGATTTTACCCTAGTAATATAATAAATGTAAAAGTTTGTGAGGATGTGTGAATGTTTGTTACTCTTTCACGCAAAAACTACTGAACGCGTTTGAATGATATTTGACACAGAGTTTGTCACCTAGATTAACACATTCGGTACTTTTTATCCAGATAGTACGTTCTCACGGGATAGTTTCCGTCCTTCACGAGGGCAAAACCACTTTTTGAAGTAAAAACTTACGCCAGTATTTTTAATTAAATTATTTTTAATTTATTTTTGGGAAAAAATTTCGTTCACTTATTTTTTAAATAAAATAACGTCTACAGCACGGCAATTTATATGAAGATTCTAAAAAATCACGGTTGCCGTTGCGCACCTGGCCGCACCTCTTCGCAGCCAGGTGTAAACAGGTATGATTTCGATACATTTATACGTTCATAACGTTTATTTATGAATCATATATCAAATTGAAGCAATTTTTTACTGTTTATTATCATATATGGTTGCCTAATTAAATCCGCCCGTAAATAAGGGTTGCTGGCTGTTAAAAATGATAAATATTTAAGGTAGAGTGAAAGAGAGTTAGCGCGTAACATTATTTGTCAGACGAGGATAGCGATTGCCGTCTGTGCGACGACGCTTTTAAGGCATTGCGCATGCGTCGAATGTTAGTGTTCTCAACCACCGGGAGTAACAGAGACGACTTAATAAATACTCAAAGAAATATGTCTTCCTTTTCAAAATGACAAATTTAAAAATTACAACAAAAATTTAATACTGAATTAATAATATTAATTGAAAAAATAAAAAAAATAAACCAAGGTGACTTAAGTAAAAGAAAGTTTTATTTTGAAAGTACTGTTTGAACATTTTATTAGATTTTATTCAAGTATTTAATCGTCTGTTACATGTTAATTAAACATTTAAGCAAATTAAAAAATGTATCTTATATTTCCCTAACTCTTATTTAAAAATCTGAATCATCGGAGCTATCACTTTCATCGCTACAAATATCAAAATCGTTGCCATTATGGGAAGATTTGTTCATGGAATTACATACCACACTTTTAACTTGCGTTGGAGTTAAGTCTCCCAGGAACCGTGTTGGTTTTAGAAAACCATCTAATAGCAGCTAGCCATTATTTTCAGGGCTGAACTTGATACAGTCCGGTTCAGTGGCATTTAACCACATCGAATTAACAAAGATTGTCCGCAACAATTTTTGTTTCAAAGATTTCCAGCTAGATATGAGCGCCGCGCCGGCGCGCCGCCGCCGCCACGTTTCCCGCCGCGCCGCCGCCGCTGATCCTAGGCACCGGCGCGCCGAGCCCGAGCGGCGGCATTGAGTTTTACCAAACGCGCTGACCTAACCGTACGCACATCGGACAAGTACCCCAAGCGAAAGAGTTTATTTTCTTCTCAGTTCAGTTTGTCACGTCAAAATTATAATAAATCTTGATTCAAATCAGCCTATGGCAGTCCACTGCTGGACATAAGCCTCTCCCATGTTGCGCCACAACACCCTTTCCTCCGCCTGCCGCATCCAGTCTATCCCAGCTACATTTTTGAGGTCGTCGGTCCATCTAGCTGGGGGGGTCCCATACTACGCTTGCCGATACGCGGTCTCCACTTCAGGACTCGTCAGCTACATCGGCCATCGATCCTTCGACAAACATGGTCAGCCCACTGCCACTTCAGTTTGCTTACCCTGCAAGCTATGTTGGTAACTCCAGTTCTTTTCCGGCTAACTTCGTTTCTGATCTTATCCATCAAAGAAACTCCGAGCCTAGCATAGCGCGCTGAGCGACCTTAAATATGTAGACCAGCCCAACCGTCAGTGTCCACGTTTCTGCAGCGTGACGGTCAGGACGCACTGGTTGAAGACCTTGGTCTTCAAACATTTCGGTATCGGCGACGAGAAGACTTGACGAAGTTTTCCAAACGCTGCCCAACCCAACTGGATCCTCTTGTCGGCTTCTTTCTCGAAGTTGTGTCTACCAAGCTGTATGACTTGCCCAAGGTAGACATACTCCTTCACAACCTCGAGAAGCGACCCTTCGATGCGGATTGGACTCGGCAAGACATGCGAATTGTACATGACTTTCTTCTTGTCCAAGTTCATGCCGAGGCCTACCCGCCGTGAGGCTCCATTTAAGCTATGCAGCATCTGTTGTAACTGTTCCAGCGTCTCTGCCATTATGACGCTGTCGTCGGCAAAACGAAGGTGTGAGATGTACTCGCCGTTCACACTGATTCCCTGTCTAGTCCAGTCCAGCGTTTTAAATACGTCCTCCAGCGCATTGGTGAACAGTTTTGGGGATATCACATCACCCTGTTTCACCCCCTTGAGCAGTTGGATTGGGCTGGTTTTCGTATCCTGGATCTGGACAGTCATCGTTGCAGCGTCATTCAAGCACCTCATCACCTCGATGTATCTCCAGTCAATTCGACATCGTTGCAGAGAGGCCAAAACTTTCCAAATTTCGATGGATTCGAAGGCTTTCTCTTAGTCCACAAATATGGTATTTACACAGCGGCTGAATGTACTCCTCGGTCTTCTGTACAATTTGCCGAACAGTATGGATATGGTCTATGGTGCTGAAGCCTTTTCGAAAACGAAAATATTGATTATACGTATATTATTTAAATTATGGTAGTTAAATTAAGGTCACGCCGCCGACGCCGCCGCCGCCGACTTAAAAAAATCGGCGCGCCGCCGCCGGAAGATTGGCCATCGGCGCTCATATCTATTTCCAGCACGGTGAAATGTGCGTTGAGTCCAAACCTTTAATTCTTTTCATAATTTTTTCATTATTTTGTTTTGAAGCGTGCATTTTGTTAAATAATAAAAATCTTGCGGCATTTGCATTTTGACAGATTTTGACTTTAGGAGTCCAAAGATAAGGCACGTAAACTCTTGGACTGCATCAATTTTGGTTTCATTAAAGACTAGCTTTTGCCCGCGGCTTGACCCGCGTGGATGTTGAAAATTCACGCAGGTATTTTTCTAAAATAAAATTTTTTTTCTATAATAAAAGCAACCTAAGTTACTCCTTATTACATCAGCTACCTGCCAATAAAAGTCCCGTCAAAATCGGTTCAGCCATTTCAGAGATTAGCCGGAACAGACAGACAGACAAAAGATTAAAGAAATATTTTTTGGTGTAAGTACCGTATTTACTTTGTTATGCATTAAGTGAAAAGTTGTTAATTTGAAATTACAAACAGACACTTCAGTTTTATTTATTTGTATAGAAGTATAGATGTTAGTACGATTCGTCAAAGACGCAAAAACTTGTTGAATTTGTGGGTGCTTCATAAATAGATTCCAGGGCCCAAGTTTCCCTTTGTTGAAAAATGCAGCCGTGTAGGCAACTACATCCCGTGCAGGCGTGAAAAGCGGGAAGAGCAAGACAAAGTCACGCCTAATATTGTTGATAAGTCCGTACAGTTTATGTAAACTTCATCTTTATTTTTACTTTTGTTTGATGAACTGTTTGCCAACCAAATTTGCAAATAAGGAAAATGCATATTACCTAATAAAATTATTAAAACGTCAGTGTCTACTGTTTTTAACAAAATTTTTGAATTAAAAAATAACAATGCTGCACCTGTTAAGTTGAGAACACTAACACTCGAGGCATGCGCAATGACTCGCACAGACGGCAATCGCTATCCTCGTCTGACAAATAATGTCACGCGCTAACTCTCTTTCACTCTACCTTAAATATTTATCATTTTTAACAGCCAGCAACCCTTATTAATGCGGATTTAATTAGGCAACCATATATGATAATAAATAGAAAAAAATTACTTCGATTTGATATATGATTTATAAATAAACGTTATGAACGTATAAATGTATCGAAATCATACCTGTTTACACCTGGCTGCGAAGAGGTGCGGCCAGGTGCGCAACGGCAACCGTGATTTTTTTGAATCTTCATATAAATTGCCGTGCTGTAGACGTTATTTTATTTAAAAAACAAGTGAACGAAATTTTTTCCCAAAAATCAATTAAAAATAATTTAATTAAAAATACTGGCGGCCAAATTTTGACAGGCAACCTGGTAAATATATATTCTCCTAATTATAAATATTCATAAAAATTTGGTTTTCAGCTAAAAACCGATGAGCGCACTAATCCTACAGCCGGATCTCGTACTATCACTCATCCTCCGTACTCCCCAGATATTGCACCATCAGATTTTTATTTATTTCGGTCGCTAAGCGCAAATTTAAAAGGAAAAAGATTTGAAAATGAAGGAGAGGTTTCAGCAGCAGTTGAAAGTTTTTTGGCATCAAAAGATATATTTTTTTTTTACAGGAATGGCATTTATATGCTAGTAGATAGATGGAAGAAGGTAGTAATAAATCAAGGACAGTATGTAATTTACTCAAATATAGATAACTGCTTTAAAAATTAATCACGACTTTTATTTACAAAAACCGACAGAACTTTCCGGTAGACCCTATATTAATAAATATCGGATGCACCTCTCTAGTGCAAACGCGAGAAAATTAAGAAAAGCCGTACTAGCTACGCCAGTGTCAGCATAAGGTGACAAGCGAGGCGGCGCGGCGTCATGATTGGACATAGTGCTGTGATCGTATTGACTTGGTTTTAGAGATTGGTGCTTTATCGATATAATTTCTAACTCACTATTATTATGTAGGTATTAAAGGATGAATTCATAGTTTGGCGCTGAGAGCATGATTTTGCTTTTTTGACGTGGCGCTCAAAAGGTTAACCTTTTGACTGCCAGAGTCATGTATAGATAACAAGCGTACTCAGCACGCCACGGTCACGATAGCATAACAGACTTTCATACGTAAACAAAACGACGTTATTTTTTTAGTTTCTATGCTAATTATGTTCCTTGACTCATCCTTATTTATATTAGTTGAGCTTCTTTCTTTATATTTCATTTATATTAATAAGAGATGGCAAAAACTAACACCAATTATAAAGTCGTAAAACATAGTGCCCTCAACGCCACAGTCATCATATCATGACACGTAGTGATGTAGATAGCAATCAATATAACAAGAATATCGACCTCGACGGTAACCTGCGTTATATTTAATTTCTTTTATTATTCAACAATAAATAAATAAAACTATTGATACTGAAGTTTTATTTGTCAGAAATCATGAATTCTTTAAAATACTGAACTATCTGCTCATCAAATGTCAGTGTCAGTTGATTATCGATAAATCATAATGACTGTAATGCCCATCTCCATCACACTGTCATATTGTTTGTGCCTGGAACGCCACAATCATCTAATCATGATAATCTCATGACGTCAGATGTGGTAAATTTTCAAATAGAGCTGTTTCTTTACTATTAATAGTAGTTTGTTTTCATTACTTTAATATTCTGAACGACTTTTTTGTGGGTGGGAAATCATCAACGGACGTCTCTTGCTCTGGTTGGAGCGGAAGGGCGTGTCAGACTTGTACTTTCTTAAAACCACCCGTGTTCCTTCAGTTGCTTATGCCAGGGCCACGGTAACTCTTTCGAACAATCTGAGACCCTGGCAGGATTCTGAATGACTTAAACTCTCATATTAAAATATTCGTTTATCATGTCAATACATTTTGTGACAGCCGTATATCAGACTATAGTCATCGGAAGGGTGTTAATAATATTGTTAAACAAAGACCTTGTTTAACGTTATTATTGTGTTATTTATAAGTAATTTCTTTTAAATAAAACTACGAAGTGAAGTACAGATTTTGTAATTAAAAGCAATAATAAAATTCAAGTAAACAATTTGGAACAGCCATTAGCTCGGCTGGCATGTAATTAAATAAACTCGGATCCTATTGAGGTTTATTTAAACTAAATTTCATTTGTTCCAAAGGATAATTGTCCTGTTTCTTAGAATTTATTATAACATTTGTACTTACAAATCTTGAGTATATAGTAGGGTATAAAAACTTTGTTTAATGAAAGTACAAAATCATTTGATGATTTGAATTTGCTTTCGCCTTTTTTCGTCGTATTCTGATAGGTACACAGGACAAGTTTTTAACCAATGCGCAAAGTAGGTGGTAGCAGTAGTGACCAACATTATAGGTTTGACTAAAGGTCTTCCTTTATGTAACGAGAAAGATCGTCTCTGAAAAGAATAGTTCGCACTCTTCTGTACCTACCTATATAAAAATGTACATGCCATCAGCAACGAGTATCACTGTATCATTGTCATCGTCGGCAATACATAATCTTCTTGCTAAAGGCCTAGTACCTATATTTTTCAATGACATCTGTTCTCGATACGTGTTCTGTTCCAAGGTTTAATGGCACAAAGTTCTCCATCATAGCCTGAGGGCCTAAAAAGGCCACATTAAGCAATTCATATTCTGAATTCCCAGCAATTCATTAGCAATTCCTGTAATTTACGTGAAATGATGACACATATTAGCACAATCATACTCAATTCAGTTCAGAATGAACTGTCATTATGGGTTGTCAATTTGTGACCATATGCCATTTTACGATTTATAATATGATTCTTATTATCCTATTATGATTCTGCCAAAGTGGCCTTTTTAGACTCGCAGTTCTAAGTTTAACAAGTAATATTGCCAAGCACGAGATGACTTCACTTTCGAGGACCGAATTTTGGGCTTTACTTGATCAAAAATACAGTTAAAATCAGTCATGGTTACCTACGAGACTATAATAATCAGACTCGCTGTCCCGGTGTGTCAAATTCGAGACTTCTTTTCTAATATTTTTTAAAAGACTTTCAATATCTTTTTCATACTTTGAGGTCTTGTCACTTACAGGGCGTAAAGTTTGTAGAGCCAATTCACTAAATACCGATCCGGCAATATGAGTTTTACAGCATCGGTTACCCGATGAAATATAGATTCCAGTTTCTATAAAAGCTTGGTTTGAGCTGTTTTTGGTACGGTCACGAGGTATTTCTTACGATTACATACTATACAACATGTATTAGAGATGTGACAACGAGGTATTGATAAATGTACATTAGGTTTCTTCATGGTGTCGTTGATGTTACTCGTTGAAGCAAGGACTCTTGTTTTCACTTCGGGAGATGAAATAGAAGTATTTTGACATAGAAGTATTTTAACCACACGCAAAGCATATGATCTGCATTTAGAAGACAACTTAGAACCACTCTGCAGATCACAGTTCTTAGAACTTCTAAGTATTGATATAATTTTTCTATTAGTACAGATTCGAAAATCACTATTTGTTTTTCGCCATGTTTTACAACAATCGCACTAGCTTCCAGGCATTACTATCATTTTTTTAAGGACACACGTAATAATAGTTTAAGGTAATAATTTTAATATTCACTATACGTAGATAAGTAGGTACTTTTTGAGGAAAACTAAACACGTGTGAACATGTTCCGATCGCTGCGCATTGTCTCACTCGCATACCGTCGTAGTGTTTTACAAATTCCTCCGTAAAGTTGACGTAGTCGTTTTTCTTTTACGACACTATATACTTCTTCTTTTACTACTATTACCTATGTAAGAGCAGTCGAAACAGACACTGCCATAATCACCACGCTTGGCAGGCAGGTTTGCGAACGCACAATATCAACCAGCGACAAATAGGCGGTCACTTACAGCATCGTCAGCACTTTATGGGGATGATCGTAATCTATACTAATATTATAAAGAGGCAAAATTTGTATTTTTGTTTGTTTGTTTGTAATGGATAAACTCAAAACGTACTGGACCGATTTTAAAAATTCTTTCACCATTAGAAAGCTACATTATCTGCGAGTAACATAGGCTATATTTTATTTCAGAAAAAATAGGGGTCCGTAAGATATTTGGGTTTTTCGGACCCAAGGTGTAAAAAATCATCTAAAAAAGTTCCTTATTTGGCGTACGCCGCCTAAACTATAAAAGAATTCAAAGTCGGGGTACCAGGTTATCATAACTTGACAGGAGCTTACCATACAAAGGAGTGTCAGGTACAAAACGCTTACCAGACCACCACCACCAGGTAGGTTTATTACAACATTGATTGAATCTGAGGCGATACGAAGTTCGCTGGGTCAGCTAGTTAATAATATTTATGTCCGTTTCCACCGCGCGGCCAACTCTTAAAATTTGATGAAATTTTGCCAGGAATTAGTTGTAATTTGTTACAATACACACCTCTTTTCCTGAATTTGTTACAAAAAAAAAAACTAAGGCGCTACGACCAAAAACAGTTGGCCGCTAGAACCGCCACTTGCCGTAGTGATCGTCCGTGATTACACAGAAACTGAATAATGCAGATAGGCGAATGATACATCAAAAGAAAGGTCTTAATTTTTTATATTTGTTACAAAAATAAAAATCATCAAAACTTAAATATACAAAACGTTATGCTATATTTAGTTTTCAGGTTAAGTGTAAGTACGTATCTCACCATAAATCAAATTAATAGAGGCTAATGTGTATGGACAATTAGTTGCTAATTTGTTACAGCAAATAAACAAGAAAAATACTAGAAAAAAGGTTCAATTTTTTTTTACAGTCGATTTTAGTTGGTCGCTCGGACGGCAATATGCCTAAAATACAATGGCGTTTATTTCGTTATTAATAGTAGGTTCAAGCTTAGTTCTAGTACTAATCGACAGGTATGGTAGCCTAGTTTGGATAAATGTGGCGAATATAACTACAGGCTTTATATTTTAGGAGATATGCACTTAAATATAGTAGTATGAAACTGTATTAGAGTAGAGTGACCATAAATTTTCATAATAAAGTGAGACTGAGTCGTCATTATTGGAATGTTCGGTAATCTTATGTTAATTTTTTAGGGTGAAACTCTTTAAGACATCTTATAGCATACTTTATAACAGTCAAATTCACAAATCAATAAAATAGCTTTATTCAAAATCAGCATACAGGCAAAAATCAAGTAATATAAGTCAACAATTTTTTTTTTATAAACTACCATAACATTTATAAATTAACTGAAACTAATGTAAGACACAGAATGTAGACACATTTTCTTACAGGTACTTATTTCAATTTTAGAATAATTTAAAAAAAATAGTGATTTTATTTTAAAAATGACATATTGATCTATTTTTGTGCCTGGTATAAATTCTATAGCACAAAAAATCTTTAATGTTAATACTAATCGGTACTTCAGTGAGTAAAACTGAGGCCGCTACATTGCAATTGCAGTCTTTATAAAATAAAAAACGTTTTTGTTATTTCAGTTCTACAGTTTATAATTTACCTTTTTCTTTTCTATAAATATTTTTAGCCAGGAGCCTAGTCCGGCGTGGTTCCTTTAGATTTTAATTAACAAGCGTATGGACAATAAGTTGCTAATTTGTTGAAGCAAATAAACAATAAAAATACAAGAAAATAGGTTCAATCATATTTTTAGAGTCGATTTTAGTTGGCCGCTCGGACAGCAATATGCCTAAATTACAATGGAGTTTATTTTATTATTAAAAGTAGGTTCAAGCTTAGTTCTAGTACTAATCGACATGTAACGTAACCTTGTTTGGATAAATGTGGCGTAATTAAAATTACTATATTTTTAAAATTATTCTAATATTGAAATAAGTACCTGTAAGAAAATATTTCTACATTCTGTGTCTTACATAAGTTTCAGTTAATTTATAAATGTTATGGTAGTTTATAAAAAAATATATATATTTTGTTGACTAATATTACTTAATTTTTGCCTGTATGCTGATTTTGAATAAAGCTATTTTTATCGATTTGTGAATTTGACTTTTATAAAGTATGCTATAGGATGTCTTAAAGAGTTTCGACCTAAAAAATTAAGATAAGACTACTGAACATTCCAATAATGGCGATTCAGTCTCACTTTATTATGAAAATTTATGGTCACTCTACTCTAATACAGTTTCATACTACTATATTTTAGTGAATATCTCCTAAAATATAAAGCCTGTAGTTATATTCGCCACATTTATCCAAACTAGGCTACGATACCTGTCGATTAGTACTAGAACTAAGCTTGAACCTACTATTAATAACGAAATAAACGCCATTGTATTTTAGGCATATTGCCGTCCGCGCGGCCAACTAAAATCGACTGTAAAAAAAATATCGAACCTATTTTCTAGTATTTTTCTTGTTTATTTGCTGTAACAAATTAGCAACTAATTGTCCATGCACATTAGCCTCTATTAATTTGATTTTATGGTGAGATACGTACCTACACTTAACCTGAAAACTAAATATAGCATAACTTTTTGTATATTTAAATTTTGATGATTTTTATTTTTGTAACAAATACAACAAATTAAGACCTTTCTTTTGATGTATCATTCGCCTATCTACATTATTTAGTTTCTGTGTAATCACGGGCGATCACTACGGCAAGTGGCGGTTCTAGCGGCCAACTGTTTTTGGTCGTAGCGTCTTAGTTTTTTTTGTAACAAATTCAGGAATAGAGGTGTGTATTGTAACAAATTACAACTAATTCCTGGCAAAATTTCATCAAATTTTAAGAGTTGGCCGCGCGGTGGAAACCGACATTAATATTTAGGGTAGAAATTCTATTTAAAAAAGTTCCTTATCTATAAATATATAAATAACTTTATCCCAGAAACTCAAGGTCAACCATTTAAGTTTGACAGTATTTTAAGCAATATTAAAGTTATGAAGGTCGTCTGTGGTATCGTTTCTCAACCAAAAAGGGTACCTAACTCCTAATAGTTAGTACCCACCGTTTATAAGGGTTATATACAAACAACGATGAACACCTATGGAAAAGAAAAAACAATTATTATTATGTATTTTAATCAGTAAAATTTGAATACATAGATACCTTAAATATTAAATACAAAGAGAAAAAAATATAGGGTCGTCTCATTTTTGACAGTAAATACACAAATTACATTGATTATTTTTTATTTACTATGGTTATCATAAAGAATAATTTGCAATAAGCGTCCCCGAAACGATCAGTCACAACTATCAGGTGTTTACGTGATAGAAGATTTCAAATGATGGACGAATGAAGCTCCAATTGAAGGTGTATGGTACACCTTCATGCACGCCTCATTCGATTTCTGTACTGAGCTGAGAAAAAAATTATACCGTCGAAAAAACTGAAAAGCAAAAAATAATAATGGCATAGTTTAGGAGTAGTGTTGGGATTTTATCCGGATAAATACTCAAAATGGATAAATACTCGATAAATATCCGTTTTTACTGAGTATTTATCCAAAACAGCGGATAAATACTATTTTATGTTTTTGTAACGTAAGTTTCGTCATTTTACTAACAAAGGGATTAAAATTAATGAAAAATAGACTATGCAGATTGGTATCGTACCTTATTAATCATTTTAACAATTACAAAACGCTGATATTGACAATAATTTCATTCAATTATGAATACAGTTAGTCAATCACTGTCAAAGTTAGATAAAATTATACATTTGTTAATTGGTTTTTCACATACATACATGAACTCATGCTTTTCTCCCATGGGGGTAGGCAGAAACTATTTAAGTAACGCTTAAATCATTGTAATAATGAAAAAACTACCTCGTGAAAGTCGAGAAAGATTAACAAATCAAATATCTTGACTTGGCTCGCGAGGTTGTCGACATTGTAGGATGTGGATTCAGCGAGCAATGTGCAGTTTTGAGATGTAATTATTTACCACAAGTAAAGCGCCTGCCTGAGTGCGAACTCACGACCTACAAGTTGTAAGTCGGGGCTGATACCACCGGCACACCACTGCTATCGCCAATATGAAAGGCATGTTAGACTTTTACTGACTAAAACCCACCTGTGTTCCTTTAGTTGCCTGTGCCAGGGTACCTCTTTTAAACAGATCCGCAACCCTGGCAGGCATCGGTCCTCGCGGACCCCTTTTTTTTCAGGATGGGAAATCATCAAATGACTTCTCCCGCTCTGGGCGGAGCGG
Source organism: Aporophyla lueneburgensis (assembly GCA_932294355.1). Classification (NCBI taxonomy): domain Eukaryota; kingdom Metazoa; phylum Arthropoda; class Insecta; order Lepidoptera; family Noctuidae; genus Aporophyla; species Aporophyla lueneburgensis. Next base: position 24,716,645 of record OW028733.1, read on the forward strand.
GAGGGCGTGTCAGACTTTTACTGACTAAAACCCACCCGTGTTCCATCAGTTGCCCATGTGCCAGGGTCACGGTATCTCTTTCGAACAATCACGCGACCCCGGCAAGCATCGGTCCTAGTAGACCCCTACACTGCTGCTGACATCTCTTTGAGGCGCGCGTGGAACACTGCGCGCCGTCGACCCGAGCTTGGTCCTTACCGGGCGGCGAGCCACCCATTGCTCGCGTCCCGCAAGCTCGCGCCTACGGTGGCCGGGAGTCCGCTATTGACTCCCGACGCCCGGGGCGTCTCCTCCTGCGGCGGCTAGGGACGTGAGGGCGCAGAGACTGCCACCGCGGACCCCTTCAATATGTAATGACATCTCTTAGAGGCGTGCGTGGAACACAATGCGCCGTTGACACGGGCCTGTTCTTTACCGTGGCGAGCAATGGGTGGCTTGCCGCCCGCAAACCCGTGCCCACGTTGGCCGAGAGTTCACAATGAACTCCCGACGCCCGGGGCGTCTCCTCCTACGGTGGCTAGGGACATGAGGGCGCACAGATTGCCTCTCCCTAACACACTCCACCTCCTCCTTCGTGAGCCTTACTTCTTCGCAGAAATAGGTGACAGCTTCTTATGCCCTCTCGCTCCATACCATGGCCTGCACCAGGGCCGGACGTGCCAGATACGGCGTTGCTCCGCCCAAGCAGGGCAAACGTCCACTCTATGCTCCACTGTATCTTCCAGGCGATCTACACAGTGGTAATATTTACTGAAACCTGCTTTTAGATTTTCTCAAATCCAATGACTCATTATCAGTATCTGTCTGTAAATATAACCCATTTTGTGTTGATTTCATATCCTTAAATATTATAAACACTAGAAGGGCATTGCATTTGTTGGACTCTTGTTGAATGACAGGTTCTTTTATGGGTTCAATAACAGATATGCATTGATATACCTAATCCCAAAAGTTATGATCAAGCAAAGCTGCTTGTAGCATTTGACTTGACGATATATTTTTCTTTTGCGTACGCTGAGAGAGCGGCTTTTCTATTTTTCATACTCGTGTGTATGTGTGTGATCAAGTGATCGTAGATAGCTGCTCTATCTTGTGTAGCATGGCAGGTTTAACTTTTCTCCCGTTACTTGTTGTTTTACAACTTGTTGTAGCTTCGATCGTGGTTTTTGGGTTTAGTTCTTGTGATTTTTTGACTGTTTTATAAATCCATGAACACTATCTGCACGGACGGAAAAGCATGACACATTGTCACGTTCCGCCTGAACCGAGCGTGTAAGCGAGAGCGCGAAACAAGCGATAGAGAGGCACGATCGGCCTTAGCGTTCGACTTGTAAAATCTATCTCTCTTCCACTCCATCGGCCAATACGTCCAAGTAAAAGAGACTTAGACATTATCACGTAAAATTATCGTCCGTATACCGACTTTACAGACAACCAATTGTTTTTTATTAAAGATTTTATCATATCTGCATAGTTTATACATTTTTGAAACTACCGCATTTCAGTGCACCATGAGCCAGCAAATTACTAGTGTGTGCTGCGCAGTTTAAAGGCTCAACACCTTTAACTAATTGAAAAGCCCTTTGCATGTTTATAGCGTTGGCAAACAACAACAACAAACTTGTCTTCGCCGCATTTTTCTTGACTTTTAGAAGCTCTGCACAGAGATAATCAATTATGTGGCTATTCTCTACACTCTCAACAAAGAAAGATTCTAAATTTGTATCTAAAGAGTATGCTCTATTAGAGACGTTTGGGCTTCTGACACAATTACAGCCCTGGCAATTGACATTAGAACTAAATAATGTAATAACGTAGTATTTTGAAAAGCCTAAATAACAATAAAGTCATTAACATTTTAAAATAATCATCCGATGCGCAAAAAAGATATTTATCCATCATTTTGAGTATTTATCCGATAAAAATGAGTAAAAACGGGTATTTATCCGTTTCGGATAAAAACTCGAGTATTTATCCTCCGAGTATTTATCCACTGCCCATCACTATTTAGGAGGCATCAGTTTGCCTTTTAATGTGACTCTATTGTACAATTTTTTTCCTTAATCTTTGTGTACTTATATATGTTTTTCTGTCTGTACAAATAAACATTTTTTTTTAATAAACCTTAAAATTATGAGTCGGCGCTTTGAGTGATCTTTGTTCATTGATTATTCAGCGGTTTAATTTTTTGTTAAAAAGTTTTTATTTTATAATTTTTCGTGGCTTTAATGTACTAATAATACTTGTTAAGTATACCCTATCCAATAAAAAAATAATGATCAAAATCGGACTACTCTGTATAAAGTTATGCGTGGTTATACATTCTAATCAGTGAGTGAACAATCAATCATCCCCTGTTTTCCGACCCTTAGGGTTCGGTTTTGTTTTCCAAATATATATGGGATACCTTGAGAGTATACTCTTTCCAATAGAAGAAGAATTATCACAATCGGACCACTATGTAAAAAGTTATGCGTGGTCATACATAAAAAAAAATTATATTATATTATACGCGTCGAATTGAGAACCTCCTCCGTTTTTTTCGTCGGTTGAAAAGTCGCGTCGTGGCGCGCGTCGCGCGGTCGAAGTGAAAACACAACGAACGTTGCGGCATCCAGTCGACGATATGCTTTGTTTTGATACCGCCTTGGTGCTGCGGCCTGCATCCTCCAGAGTGTGTTCAGATAAACCGTGCCCTTAGCTATAGACTCTCATTTGAGCTCTCTAGCTCAAAAGCCTCGGAGCTACGACGCGGACGGACAGACAAACGGACATGGTGGAATATTTTATTTTATTTATTTAGGTAACCATAAAAATATTTTACATAATATGCGTGTGACAGGTATTATGGCCAATTTTAGGTTTCCCTGTATAACTGGGGTATATGTTTACATGAATGCGAATGGACTAATGCCAGATATTTCCAATTAAACAACTAAAAATAAAAATGCAATACAATACAAAATTACATAAAGTTAAATTCAGATCACAATTTTGAAAAATTTTAATCAAATAAGGTTGAATAATAAAAGATAGTAGAAGAAGAAGATTGGGTGCCTGTCATTTGTCTTATGGTTTTCATTTTTGCATCAATTAGTGTCAATCACATAGTAAATACTGACAGTAGCAAATTACCGGTTAGGGAAGGTATTAGGTAAGATATGATTAAAACATGCATAGGTGTATCATTGAGAAACAGCACACCACTTGACAGTTTACCCTTTGTTTAGTAATGTACCTATTCGATCATAAATCTACATGTTTTGTTTTTATCTACGAGAAAAATGGAACTATGTATTAACTATAGTAATTGCTTAAATGTTACTCTAATGTTCTTAAACAAGTCTCAAATTAAAAAAATATAAATAATAATCGGAAAAAAACAATTAAGTACTTAATTAATTTTAGTTAAGTCAAAATTTTGTTTTTTTTATACCCTCTTGATTAGAGGGTAAAAAAATAACAAAATTTTAAAAGTTTAGGTCAATACAGAGAAATTCTCTCTCAAACAAACCAAAAATCGTCCAAATAAATAAATTTATGACCCTATTGGGTAATTACCAGTGATCGGATAATCGGGCGGTAACCTAAACTTCACTTTTATTCGCACGAAACAATAATACGGATTTGTCTTTTAGAATCCTGGATCTTGGAATCGTTTGAAATTCCTGAGATTAAAAAATACAAAATGTGGTTAGAACTCGTTGTGAAAATGAAAAAAAAATCATTGAATAATGCTTACATTCTTACTCGTACCTACTTTCAAGACGGCTGTTGTGTAATTATCTAGAGTATGGACATCGGTCAAAGAATGTATCGGGAGATTTATTAGCTGTGGCAACTTTTTTGGCAGAGACTCGGGGGTATGCACCCCCCACTACTTCCGCCTGCCGGAAAAGCATAGATTTTTTAAATTAATTATTTAAAATCTCATTTTGAGGTTATGTTTTTATCATTTTTTTGTTAAAATAAACCTGATTTATGAGGGGACAAAGTGCGGGAGGGTAGTAAACTCCCTCCCCTATGCCACTCACCTCGATGGAAGCCCAGTAGACGGAGCCCCGCTCCGCGGGGCTCCTACTTCTGGGTGGTTTACAAAAAAATAACCACGAAGGGGATGGCGGGGTCTTTAGACCCCGCCATCCCTCCCCCCATCCTCTTCTAACCTAACCTGTCGGAGTCGGGTTGCCCCAAGTCCCGAGCTCGCTCCGCTCGCTCTATTAATATTGATTTATGATGGAAGCCCAGTAGACGGAGCTCCGTCTACTGGGCTTCTGGGACCGGGCCTCCACTAAGCCCCGAGCTCGTAGACGGCCCAGGTCCTGGGTCGCGTCCACTTCCACTACTTCCAGACCCAATAACAGGCTACAATAGCGTGCAATCAGTGTCCAGTAAGTATGCCGAGGTCGTACAGAGAAGCAATTCGATCAGAGTCTAAAAATAAAGCCAGTCTTCAAATAACACAAATCAAAACACAGGAGCACATTCACGATAACTCGAAAGCAACGGAATGACGCCCAACGTATCTGTCAAAATCTACATTTAAGATGACAGTTTGCGTTTCGTTTCACGTGTTAAAATATACATCCTACTTGAAAAACTTTAAAAAACATGGCGATAATATAAAAATTACGTTCCGTTTCACACGTTATTAATAATATTTTACGTAATTTTGAAAATTGTTTAAAAATATCTAGACGCAACTCCGGCAGCCAAAATTACTTTGGAGGGTTAGGGACGAGGTCCCTTGAGCCCCCTAAACCACCAGTATCCTCAAATTCAGGTTACGAATTTCTAAACCCAACCCCGAAAATGTATGCCAGAGCACGCTTCAACCAAAGAATACAAAGTGAGCTAGAAAGCATAGATGACTTCATAATTGATCTACATGCCTTAGCAAAGAAATGCGAATTTGGGCAGCTCGAAGACGAACTTATACGAGACAGAATCGTGGCGGGCATGAGAAATACAGAATTGTCTAAGGCTATCCAAAACCTTGAAGAGGAACCTAAACTAGAAACTGTGATTAATAGAGTTAGGCACGCCGAGATGGTTGAAGCTTACATGGAAGTACTAAACCCCACTCTACCTAACCCTCCACCAGAGGTACATCTAGTAAATAAAAAAAAAGCCTATTAGGCAAGGCCAAACATCAGATATGTGCAGAAAATGTGGTCGTAAACCAAAACACAAGTTTTCTGAGTGTGAAGCAACAAAGTCTACGTGCCATGGATGCGGCGTCCGTGGTCATTGGTTGGCTGTGTGCAAGAAAAAGAAAGTGGAAAAAAAGAGAGTACATCTACGAGTGTAAATGAGATAGCAGATGAAAACTTTTTCTTTGAAAGTATTGAGAAAGAGAAGACCATTGATTCAGTTACTACACCGAAGATAGCACGCTCCAAACCTAAATTTGCAAGCATAGCGATTAATGGACAGAAGATAAAGTTTAAAATAGACACTGGAGCATCTGAGACAGTGATCAGCCCAGAACTTAGGATCAAGCTGAAACTACCTAAGCCTATACAAGTACAAGAGAAACTTTTGGGGCCCTGTGGCATAGTATTACCAGGACATGGGATAAATATGCAAAAATGTTCGGATGACTTGGCAAGGTAATACAAAACTTACTGATATATATATACTGGAAGACCAACATACCCCACTACTTGGACTACCAGAATGTGATGCTTTTGGCATAATAAAGTGGCATGAGGGAGCACAAATTATGCAGGTGCAGATCTCTAAAAACACTCACCCTGAAGATGAATATAAAGAAATGTTCAAAGGTCTTGGTGTAATGGAAGGCAAGTATCACATACAGTTGAAGAAAGATTCAACACCCTATGCAGTTACAATGCCACGACACATTTCTATACCAATCAGACCTCAAGTAGAGAAAACTTTGAAGACTCTCCAAGTCATGAAGGTAATAGAACCGGTCTCACACGCTACAGAGTGGTGCGCTCCTATGGTACCAGTAGTAGAGAAGGGTAACACCGATAAGGTAAGAATCACGGTTGACTACACAGAGCTGAACAAGGCAGTGATGAGAGAATTTCACCCTCTGCCAACAGTCGAGGAATGTTTAGCACAACTAGCCGGAGCCAAAATATTTTCCAAAATTGATGCAGTGAAAAGCAATTTTCAAGTACAATTAACTGAAAACTGTAAAGACCTCACAACCTTCATCACTCCATTTGGAAGGTACAGGTTTAATAGAATGCCCATGGGAATGAACTCGTCTAGTGAAGTTTTCCAGCGGAAAATGGCTGTAATATTGTCAGGCATAAAAGGTTGTGTAAACCATGTTGATGACACCCTGGTTTATGGTAGAACATTAGAAGAGCATGATGCAAACCTGCGAGAAGTATTAAAAGCTCTTCACAATGCTGGAGTAACCTTAAATCGTGAGAAGTGTATTTTCAGAACAAAAGAATGCACATTTCTGGGATATAAAGTAACAGCCAATGGAGTGCAACCCCTTCAAGACAAGGTAAAAGCAATAATTGACTTACCCATACCTAAAGACTTAACAGCATTGAGAAGTTTTATGGGAGCAGTCAATCAGCACCTCAGATTTCTAGGAAACACAGCTGATGTAACAAAACCTCTGCGTGACTTTCTAAAGAAAGACTCCCCGAGAGAGTAGAATAATGAACATTCTACTGCATTCCAAGAAGTCAAAAAGCTGTTAACTTCAGCCCCTCAGTTAGCACATTATGACCCCCAATTGGAGACCAGAGTCTCAGCAGATGCATCCCAGCAGGGAATAGCAGCTGTATTAGAACAAAAACATGGAGATGAATGGAAACCAGTTCATTTTTGGTCTTCTTCATTCACACTTACTCAACAAAGGTATGCAATGATAGAAAAAGAAGCATGTGCAATAACTATGGCCTGTGAACGATTCAAACTATACCTCCAAGGTTTTACCATACGTACGGATCATAAACCACTTGTATCCATACTAGGATCAAAACTTATATCAGACCTCCCAACTAGACTCCAAAGATTCCGCATGTGGATGACACCATTTAACTACAATATAGTGCATGTACCAGGTAAGTACATGTACACAGCTGATTTGTGGTCAAGAGTACCACTTCCAACACAAGAAGAAGATAAAGATATCTTAGAAAAAGAAGACAGACTTGACAAGACAACATTCCTCAGCATAATCAAATACATGCCTTTCTCTGATGAACGACTCCAAAAAGTAAGAGAAGCTCAACAAGAGGATAATGTATCAAAGAAACTCTACAGATACATAAAGGAAGGTTGGCCCCATTACAAAGACAAGACACAGAGGAAGAACTAAAACGTTTCTATAATCACAGAGACAGCTTAATTTTACTAGAAGATATAATAGCTATTGGTCTTCGGTTATTTATCCCCTCAAACATGAGAAGAGACATACTTACCAAAATTCACACTGGACATGTCACCAGTTTTAAAGGTCAGCAGCGAGCCAAGCAAGCAGTGTGGTGGCCTACTATGGATAATGACATCATCCAATGGTCAAATACTTGTGAAATATGCAGCAAGTTAGCTACACAAAAACCAGAACCTTTAATTAGTGGAGAAATCCCAGAATACCCTTTCGAAATCATAGCGGCTGATTTATGCACATACAGAGGAAAAGAATATCTTGTAGTTAGAGAAATATTATCCAATTATCCAGAGGTAATCTCACTCACAACTACTACCTCCCAAGCTATAATCAACCACTTGAAATCAATCATGGCAAGACATGGAATCCCTAAAATCCTGAGGACCGATAATGGCCCACAGTTCTCTTCAAGGAACTTCCAAGAATTTGCAAGAAATTGGGATTTTACTCACATCACGTCCAGCCCATACTTTCCTCAAAGTAATGGAGCTGCAGAAATTGGAGTAAAGATAATCAAAAAGATTTTTGAAAGGAATCCAGAAGATCCACTCCTTGGATTACTTCATTACCGAACAACCTCCACTCAATTGGGACCAGCTCCAACTGAAATTGCAATGTCTAGACTCTTGAATACAGTAATTCCAATAACATCAACAGTACTTAAACCCAAAGTGCAAGATTTGGAAACATACAGACAAAAACTTAGTAAGAGAAGAGAAAAAGCTAAGGAAACATATGATAAAAGACATAGAACTAAAGAACTTCCTGAATTAAAAGTTGGAAATAGAGTATTTCTACCTGATGATCAGATATATGGGACAGTCACTGGAAAAAGACAAGAGCCCTGTAGCTACTTAATATTGACAGAGACAGGGAAGGAAATTAGAAAGAACAGGAGAGCAATCATTGAATTGCCTAATCAAGATAGTATTCGCGTTTCCACTCCTGCATTACCTCCTCCCACTCCACTTCTCTTATCCCTTTCGAGTCCATTAAAACATATTGTTTCAGACCAACCGCTACAGCATGATGAGAAGTCAAGACGGTCTCAATCAGGTTTGGCACAGAGTCAACAGCAACCAGAGCCTGTTCAATATCTACAAACTCAGGAAAACCAAGACTCAACTCAATTGTTGTTACCAGATGTGAGACTGTGCTCTCCATCACAGGAGATAAGAATAGAAGCTCCTATACAAGATTATAACATCCCTACCAAGGAGAATTCAAGCTCATCCTCTCATTTCGCTTCTCCTGATTCATCTACTACATCTACAAACTTGGAATCAACACCAGAGAGAGATAAGGAAGTTATCACCACCAGATCAGGCAGACAAGTGAAGTCAAGAAAGTGTCTGTGCAAAGACTGTAACTTCTAGGTGAACATAGTTGATTGCCTAACTAGAATATTATTGTTCTATAAAAACATTACAGTGATAGTGTGATTTATATACCTGTACATTATTCTAATACCTTAATGTTAGATTCAGTAGGGTAAGAAATAAGTAAACAATTTAGTTTAAATAACTTTACTTTGGCATACAAGCACATTGTACATCACAACAAAATCACTTATTGTTCAATTAATATTAGCATTGTCTTATCAAAACAAACCCACTGTGTATAACTCTGTAAACGGTTTTGTTAAAATGCTTAAGCTCTTGGGATATTTTGAGATTGCTGCAATAATAGTACTGGGTACTAAGTAAGTTAAACTTAAGGGTTATGGTTTGTTTACTTTGAAAATAGGTTTTGAATACGTCATTAATGTCACATGTGACAAGCATAGATCTTAATCATAATTTTTATAGAAAAAGGAGATGTGTAATTATCTAGAGCAGCTATACTCAACCTGCGGCCCGCGGGCCGCATGCGGCCCGCCGGGCCTTTGTTATTGGCCCATCTGAAGTTACAAAAGATGGGTGTCAATAACCAAGGTATTTTAATTTTCCACTATAAATCACGAAAAATAAAATAAAACCACAGATCCCTATCTATACTAATATTATAAAGCTGAAGAGTTTCGTTTGTTTGTTTGATTGAACGCGCTAATCTCAGGAACTACTGGTCCGAATTGAAAAAATATTTTTGTGTTGTTATTTATCGAGGAAGGGTTATCATCAGAATCTGCATGGAGTTCTCCTATATGGGTTGTCCCTAAAAAGGCGGACGCTTCGGGTAAGACTAAATGGCGATTAGTAGTGGATTTTCGGAAGTTAAACGAGAAAACTTTGGACGATAAATACCCCATTCCAAATATTGCAGATATTTTGGACAAATTAGGTAATTGTAACTATTTTACGACTTTAGACTTAGCCAGCGGCTTCTACCAAGTGGAGATGAACCCTGCAGACATCCCCAAAACCGCGTTTACAGTAGAACATGGCCATTTCGAGTTTTTGAGAATGCCCATGGGTTTGAAGAATAGTCCATCTACCTTTCAACGCGTAATGGACAACGTTCTCAGAGACCTACAAAACACCATATGCCTAGTTTATTTGGATGACGTCATAGTCTTTTCTACGTCACTACAGGAACACATGGTCAATTTGGAAAAAGTATTCAATAGGTTACGTGAGTCCAATTTTAAAATTCAAATGGACAAGTCAGAGTTCCTCAAACTTGAGACAGCCTACCTGGGCCATGTCATTAGCAAAGATGGCATTAAGCCAAACCCCGACAAAATATCCGCAATAAAGAATTATCCACTTCCAAAAACTCCCACCGAGATTAAAAGGTTCCTGGGCCTTCTCGGTTACTATAGAAAATTCATACCCGATTTCGCGAAAGTGACAAAACCTATGACGCAATGCTTAAAAAAGGCTCAAAAATTACGTTAGACCAAAATTACATTAGCTGTTTTGAGAAGTGTAAGACACTCTTAATGAATGACCCCATCTTACAATATCCTGATTTTTCTAAAGAATTTATCTTAACGACTGACGCGTCAAATTTAGCGATAGGAGCTGTCTTGTCTCAGGGGACCATAGGCACGGATAAGCCTATTGCTTACGCTTCTAGGACATTGAATAGTAGTGATTAATGTTGAAAACGGGGAAAATCGCACGGGTAGGTGATTCGACGCGACGGGAAGGGTCGGGAGGACAAGAAATTTAACGCGGACGAAGTCGCGGGCAGAAGCTAGTTGCTACATATTTTCAATACCAGACTACCGACCCTGTCCGTTTTGCGTAATATATCTTACCTTTCATAATTATTTTTGTTTTTATTAATAGTTTGAAATATGTATAATATTTTGGGGAATTTCTTCAAATTCAAATTGATAATTTTTGTAGTTTTTACTTTTTTTTATAGATCAGCGCAATCTGCCAAACACGATTAAGCATATTGTAAACAATAACATATATAAATAAGAAAGTGTTGGTCCAGTGCGCTCGTATGTTACACATACATATGTATGTGTACGTAAGTGACATTTTTTTTAAAGGAAATATTTAGAACAATGTACCAGATGTTGGTAGGTCTTATAAAATGTCGATATTTTCATAATCATTATGCTGAGTTTTTGAATTTTAATACTTTTTGTATATTGGCAGTACAGTATTGGTTATGTTAGTGATACATTGATGCATATAATGTGTTGGGATCTACGTGGAAAAATCTATGTAACGAACGAGTAGAACATTGTTTTTTTGTAACCTTAACTTTCAAACTTCATTTTCTCGAAACTAGTTTTTTCAGAATTTCAAATTTGGATGTCTGTTTCAATTTTTTTTTTATTGTAATCAGAATAATAAAGGGACTTTCTAGATTCTACATCCTGCCTTAACTCAATACCTCCCTACTGGTACCTTTATGCGCGGAACGCCACATATGTGGAATTTTGGACTATCGTTCCCCAAAAATATAAAAGCGTCAAAAGATGTGCCCAAATCCTACTAACATTCTTTGGGTATTTATTAAATAAATAAATGAATAAAAAGGTATGTGTGCGAATCGCCTTTAAGAAAAATGAAATACACGAACGTTTACAGAAACAAACTTACAGATTCTCATCTGGATGATGTTATAAGGATAGCTAAAGCGACAAGGCAGATCTTGATAAAGTTTTGAAAAGTGTTCACAGTATCAAAAATCGAATTAGAACATATAAACATTTTTGTTAAAACTAATTTTTTCATTAATAAAGTAACTCCATCATTATCTTGGAATTATGTTTTAATTAAGACGTAAATAATTTTTGCTTGCGGCCCTCGACACCATGACTGAAACGTGTTTGTGGCCCCTATAAAAAAAGGTTGAGTATGGCTGATCTAGAGTATGGACATCGGTCAAAGAATGTATCGGGAGATTTATTAGCTGTGGCAACTTTTATAAAAAATAAAGGATCTTTTTCTAACGATCATACAGCTGTTTCTTGTTAAACTCTCACTGTACTTTTTTATATTTAAAAAGCCGGTTCTAATGAAACTTTTAATTTACAATGAACGTTTTTAAACATCGGTTTAGGAACAGGCCATGGAATTGAAACAATTATAATACTAAACCAAAATAACCACTGCTATCATTTCACTAAGTTTATTGTTTATACAAAATTGTTCAATTCCGGTAACCCGGGATTACTTATTTATTCAGAAAGGAATGTGCATATTATTGTTTATATTGTGTGTAAGAAGTTCAGGTATATAAGCGCCCGATTATCCGATCACTGGTAGGTAATCACGGGAATGTACATTATACGAAATAACACGACGAGACAAACACCTATACTGCAATAAAAAAATACATTACATTGCAATGTTCATAATAGACCACGGTCTCACACACGTACAAAATTGCGGCGAATTTATTTTTTACTTATCTGTTCTATCGATCGTTAGAATCCAATACACTACATCTCAGCGCGTCGGAAAAACACAGTATTCGATTATCAACTCTCGGCGCTTAGCATTGCGTTCAAGATCCATGGCGTGAGGAAATCCCGTCGCGATATTTTTACGTCTGTGCGAACGTGGACTTATTCAGCTCCTGCAGCGCTATTCTCACTTCACCCAAATTATCACGGTCATTTTTACAGAATAGGGGCCGTCCATTAATCACGTCATGTTTTTTTAGCATTTTTGAACCCCCCTCCCCCTTGGTGATACATGGTGAGGTTTAAGACTAACCCCCCCCTCCCCCTATATCACGTGTATTTTTAGTACCTACAAAGAATCTAATTTTTTGTATTTTTTTTTAAATACAGGTATAATTATCATCTAATAAAAAAATTAAAAAATACACGTGATATATTACTACATCCCCCTCCCCCTTTGTGACATTTCGTGATTTTTATGGACCCCTCCCCCCCCTTACGAGCCTCACGTGCTTAATGGACAGCCCCATAGATCGGCTAATCGCGATTTTTATTCGCCTGGATGCCAATTATATCACAAAACATATCCTCTGGCACTCTGGCAATAGACTAACTAGCCTTATGAGTGTGGATGTCTATCGGTGAACAATTTTTTGTTAAAACACCCGACAGCGGCGAAGTAAAAAGGAGGATTATGTTTTTGATCGGAACGTTTATTTTTATGTATGCATGTGTATATGTATGTTTGTATTCTTCTGTTCTCTAATAAACAGGGATCGGATATTCCGACGCATTTTCACCTGAAGTTGTAATGGTGGCTTTAATAAGTAATGCGCTTTTGTATCGAAAATGTCTTGCACCCTACATACACATATAATATTATCATCGCGGGGTTACACATTAATTTAAATAAATATACATCAATAATGCTAGGGTTACTTTTTTTAGGTGTCGCTCCCATACTCCCGAATAGTTATGCATTCCCGGTGTCCCTGGTACCGCAGGATAAATTTAAAATAAACAAAAAATTAAGAAGCGCTTCTTTACTTTCATAGCCAAAAATATCCGATCTCTGCTCATAGCTACTAAAATACTTATCATAATTTTATTAGACAAACGAGATAGGTACCTATCGTACATTATCCACTGGTTTATAGGCTATTTGATACGAATTACATTAAATTGAATTTAGTTGAATACGGCGTAAAAGTTAAACAGCTAAAGGACATACAGAGAAAAAGTTAAAATTTTTGTTAGTTCAAAAACTTAAACACACTCTAAAAAGTATGAAACAAGAAAATGTTCTTATCACAAAGCCGTGATCGTATGCTACCTAAGTCGATAAAAGTTGAGAAAACTTTAATATACAAGATTATTTTTAGTATATGCGAAACCTGAATATAGTTTGTTCAGAATCAGTAACTGAATCGATTCCAATAATTTTTACACCATGTTATATTTTGTACCAAAAATATTTAATTACGCTTCCAAGTCGCGGGCCTTAGTGTTTTGTTTCGATTTTAAAATTATCATGTCTTTCTCGTACTCAAACGTCCATTACACGGAGATGGTACGTACACTAGCTATTTGTGGTAATCTGCATATGTTTTTGCGTGGACGACCAGGTAACTTATCAAGCTTATAACTTTGTGATTATTAATGATACAGTTTTGAAATTTTTTTCATAGATTCTTTACATAAAAATACTAGACCCGTGTTTCGGGTTTCGCATAAACAAAAATTAATGTTGTATAATATTTTCGAACAATAATTTTTAATAAATAATATTTTCTAATTTTTAATTTTTAGTTCAAAAACTTAAACACACTCTAAAAAGTATGAAACAAGAAAATGTTCTCATCACAAAGCCGTGATCGTATGCTACCTAAGTCGATAAAAGTTGAGAAAACTTTAATATACAAGATTATTTTTAGTATATGCGAAACCTGAATATAGTTTGTTCAGAATCAGTAACTGAATCGATTCCAATAATTTTTACACCATGTTATATTTTGTACCAAAAATATTTAATTACGCTTCCAAGTCGCGGGCCTTAGTGTTTTGTTTCGATTTTAAAATTATCATGTCTTTCTCGTACTCAAACGTCCATTACACGGAGATGGTACGTACACTAGCTGTTTGTGGTAATCTGCATATGTTTTTGCGTGGACGACCAGGTAACTTATCAAGCTTATAACTTTGTGATTATTAATGATACAGTTTTGAAATTTTTTTCATAGATTCTTTACATAAAAATACTAGACCCGTGTTTCGGGTTTCGCATAAACAAAAATTAATGTTGTATAATATTTTCGAACAATAATTTTTAATAAATAATATTTTCTAATTTTTAATTCGGCTGTCTACAAAAGCGGGTTTTTAGTATAATTTTTTTTTGCAGAGGGGTAATTGCGGAACTTTTTATCGGTAGGAATTGGTTTAATATTCATAGTTAAACAACATTCATTGCGTTATTTACGTTGCTGAGCCGACAATTTATTCGAACAAATGACGCAATGGTTTAGAAATAATCTTCAATCCCATTCAGATTCTGATAAATTGTGCGTTTCGCAATTAGGGGGTGCTGGTGATTCTGGTCAGGATAATGGCAAAAATTTATTAAATTATTGCATTGTCATCGGTCCTTGATAAATGTACACATAAGGTAATCCGACTTTTTGAAGGGGGTGAAAATCACGTTCAAAGATTCCGTAACATAGATAGTTAGATAAAGATTGTCAAAAGTCGTCCGACACGACCGCTCTAAAATAACTTTGATTTCGGAAGTCGGTGTCGGTCTGTATTTTTGTTTTTCCACCGACTGCCGAACTTTTCACTTTGGAGTGTTTTTTTGCGAGTTGGTTGTTTTTTTGTTTGCAAAAACGTTTTTATTTTACGCTCTTTTTTATTATCAAATGTTTATTACATTGTTCAGTTTGGAGTCATCTTTTAAGCAAAGATTTGCTTGTAGTAGGTGACAGGTCTTTAATTCTACCCTGCACTAATTCATATACCATTACTGGCCAGATAGGTGTATAGTAGCAGTGACAGGACGTATTCGAATATCATCACGCTAAGCAAAGTGCATTACATACGTATTATCGGACCTAACACAAAAACTACCAAAGCAAAGTTAATAAAATTTATATGGGCCCACCTGGGATAACCTATCCATTAAAAAATATATATATGTATTCCCTGCCTTTTTTCGCATTGGTTTAATTACAGATACGGAGGTATGTAGAAATCTCGCCCAGGACGCTGGCAGTGCTAACCGGCAAGGCGCGGCGGCGGCGTTACTCTTCCTAAAATAAGTGTTGGGGGTTGAAAGACGAAAAATTCAAGTCTTGCCAGAGGTGCTCATGACCCTAGGACCTAAGACGCTGGCAAAGTCGTTACCGACCACAGCGTTCAGAGGAGAATATTTTCTTTTTCGTAGTCTTTATTTCAGTAGCCGGGTTTTAGTTTTTAACTTACTTTATTTGACTTCTATAAAATACTATAATAATGGACAAAATATTATAGTACGGGAGGCGCTGCTCACTGTCATCCTGCTGCTGGCATTTCAACAAGTCATATATTAATGTACGCACGGCGACAAATCAAGCTATACAATTCCAGCATAAGCTGACTTCTCATTGTACGAAAAACTTATTCAATGCGAGGTCTGTTAAAACGGGTAGTGGATAACTTGATATGTCGCCGTGTGTACATATATGTACCCTTATACCGACTGATATTCATAATAATGATAATGATAAACCAAGTATCTTGACTTAGCCATGACATGTAGGATGTGGTATATGCATTCATTGTACCGATAAAATCGTTACCGTAAATGGCCTAATAGTAAGACTCCGCTTGCGCTCTCTCTACAACATTATTTTTAGTATATGCGAAACCTGAATATAGTTTGTTCAGAATCAGTAACTGAATCGATTCCAATAATTTTTACACCATGTTATATTTTGTACCAAAAATATTTAATTACGCTTAAAAGTTGGTATCCGCAATCATATGTTTGCACACAGGTCACGAAAGTTCATAACGGCCGCGTACGGCGGCGTAGGCGCGGGACCGCGCGACGGCGCCCCCCCTTCAGTCGCCCGAATGCTACGGACTGATGTGCACGTATCAGTCACGTCACGCAACAATACGGGATCGCGAGCGCGCGCACGCCGAGGCCCCGGGGCTAGTGTTTAGATTTTAAAATTATCATGTCTTTCTCGTACTCAAACGTCCATTATACGGAGATGGTACGTAAACTAGCTGTTTGTGGTGATAACATTTCCCAGGCATGGCAGTGCGTCAGTGCATAAAAGAAAGTTTCGAACAGTTGCTTCAGTTTGTAAATAGTGATTACGCCAATTATTGTAGATAGTGATGATTAACATTTTTAAACACGCAAAGATAGTCAAGGGTACAAATGTATTATTTGTTTACAGCCTGCTGTGGTTCAGTAATGCGATATTTAACAATTTTCATCCATTTTGAACTTTAAGTTGTTGACATAAGGTGCAACAAATGGCATTGATTACATTTTACCACTTACTACTGCATTTACGAATAAATTACATAATAATATCTACCTACACTTGACCATTACGACAGTCCAAAGCCTGCAAGCGTGATGGAAAATGTTTATCACCAACTAATACATAAACAATCACTGTGGCAAATTATTATCAATGAGCGCAAGACGACGCTGACGGCGCGAACACGGGTGACGCGGCCCTCCGCCCTCCGTTAGGCTGCATATGTTTTAGCGTGGATAACCAGGTAACGTAACCAGCTTATAACTTTGTGATTATTAATGATACAGTTTTGAAATTTTTTTCATAGATTCTTTACATAAAAATACTAGACCCGTGTTTCCGGTTTCGCATAAACAAAAATTAATGTTGTATACGCGGTATGAAATTACATACTTCTTTCAAAATATTTTTTGCGGTAAAGTAACCCGTCAAATTCTTTTTTAATGTTTTTGCTATTTGTAGGTAAGTGTTTGGTTCTATGTTCATTATTACATAATTGGCTTTACAATAGAATAAAAACAACATTTTGCATATAGTATTCTTTGGTTCAACAGTCAGCCTTACACTGACTTGCAAACTGCAAAAAACGTAAGAAAATCTGAATTTCGCGGTGCTTGCGGATGTTTTATAACATTCCTGTATATTTTTAAATCGTCGCGCGTCGTAAGTTTTAGTTCTACCTAATATATATTCTGTGGTTCTACCACGATTGCCTCATTTTGCTGACTATTGACTACTAGTATACAGGTGAAAACCGGTCGGTATAAAATTACTGCAAAATTCAAGCGGCACATACCTACCTCCCGTACTATTCGTTTAGATTAATGAGACGACCC
Source organism: Aporophyla lueneburgensis (assembly GCA_932294355.1). Taxonomy (NCBI): domain Eukaryota; kingdom Metazoa; phylum Arthropoda; class Insecta; order Lepidoptera; family Noctuidae; genus Aporophyla; species Aporophyla lueneburgensis. Next base: position 24,734,219 of record OW028733.1, read on the forward strand.
GTACGTGTTATGTAGATTAATTTAAATCCTGTTGCTCCGGGCCCGGATCATCGTCGTCACGCACCCAGATAATGTACTCCTCATCCGGATCTTCTTTAATCCCCTGCTCTGTGCTCCCTGCAGATTCCTGAAAAAATAAATTTTATGATTACAATACAATACTCTGTACCTACGTTTGATATACACTTTATATTTTTAAACACTGACGAAAAAGAGGGGTATTGTAAGTTTTACTCTATTTCATTCAACTCAGGCTGAGTTGAATGAAATAGAGTAAAACTTACGCATCCACTGATGGACATAGGCCTCTTCCATGTTGCGCCACAACACACTGTCCTCCGCCTTCCGCATCCAGTCTGCCCCAGCCACTTTCCTAAGGTCATTGGTCCATCTAGCGGGGGGGGGGGGGGGGTGTCCCGCATTACGCTTGCAGATACGCGGTCTCCACTCCAGGACTGCTCTGCTCCATCGGCCATCATTGCCAGTGGGCTGGCCATGTTTGCATTTCGACAAATTTGGCCAGCCCACTGCCACTTCAGCCTGCTTACTCTGCAAGCTATGTCGGTAACTCCAGTTTCAGTTCTATTTCATTAGGGATAGGGAAAACAACAAGAAGTTACTGATAACGTTCGGCTACCTTAAGGAATTTAGGTATGTATACAACCTTAATACAAATGAGTTGTTGTGTGTTCTTAACCTACCTAGGGGAGAGTGGTACAAAATGATCCCAGGGATCATTTTACCCACATTGTTCACGTGTGTGTGTTCATTGGTTGTGGTATAAAATGCACTGTTTTTATAAATCTTTTCTGTTTAAGTGGTAAATAACAATTTAGAGAATTTTTATTTAGGTACAAATAACAAATATCAATAAACGATATTGTTTTTAAAATATGAAATTGGATCAGTTATCTAATTATTTTATAAATATCTGGATGACCGAGCTTTGCTCGGTATTTTGTGGTAAATTGTGTTTAAAATAATAAGTTTATGTTCTAGTTAATTATCGATAAAGTTGGCTATTGAAAACACGTATAAAACGACATTTTCTAAAAATGAAACCTAGCTAGATCGATTTATCGCCCTCAAAACCCCCTGTATACTAAATTTCATGAAAATCGTTGGAGCCGTTTCCTAGATTCAGATTATATATATATATATATATACAAGAATTGCTCGTTTAAAGATATAAGATATCTGGTTGACCGAGCTTTGCTCGGTATTTTTTGGTAAATTGTGTTTAAAATAATAAGTTTATGTTCAAGTTGATTATCGATAAAGTTGGTCATTGAAAACATGAATAAAACTACATTGTATAAAAATGAATCCTAGCTAGATCGATTTATCGCCCCCGAAACCCCTTGTATACTAAATTTCATGAAAATCGTTGGAGCCGTTTCCGAGATTCAGATTATATATATATATACAAGAATTGCTCGTTTGAAGATATAAGATAAGATTTAATTTCAGAAACAGTGCCGCTAAATGTGCCAACGAAAACTTAGGGAATAGCTAAAGGACTACTAAAACGACACAAGAAAATACATATCAGAATAGGCTTCAAGCGAAGATGATAATGAATCAAAATCTTTGTTCGGTACTGACTTTTTTTCCAAACAGGTGAAGGGTGGATCAAATGCTGTGTTTGTTTGCAGTGTAGGCATCGAGTGCGACTTTTGTCAATTTTTTTTTTAAGTTTAACATCCTTACTAAAATAAACCACATTAACCTGAAATTTTATTTTTAAAATCACCTATCTTTGACTGCAGGTTTAAATGATGACTTACTTGTACCTTGACAAAAGTTGATATATTGAAATATGTAAATATAGATCTTGTACACTACGGGCCTCGCTCTCTCCAGGTAGGGTGCCTCTTCTTGTCTCGCTCTCACCAAGTTAAGCGCCTGTTCCGGCATCTCTCTCACCAAGTTGAGCGCCTCTAGGTGGGGTGCCTCTACGGGCCTCGCTCTCTCCAGGTAGGGTGCCTCTTCTTATGTCGCTCTCACCAAGTTGAGCGCCTGTTCTGGCATCTCTCTCATCGAGTTAAGCGCCTCTAGGTGGGGTGTCTCTACGGGTCTCACTCTCTCCAGGTATGTTGCCTCTTCTTGTCTCGCTCTCACCAAGTTGAGCGCCTGTTCTGGCATCTCTCTCATCAAGTTGAGCGCCTCTGGGGGGGTGCCTCTACGGGCCTCGCTCCCTCCAGTAGGGTTCTTCTTCTTGTCTCACTCGTACCAAGTTGAGTGCCTCGTGGTAGGGTGCCTCTACGGGCCTCGCTTTCTCCAGGTACGGTGCTCTTTCTTGTCTCGCTCTCACGAAGTTGAGCGCCTCTTCTGGCATTTCTCTCAACAAGTTGAGCGCCTCTAAATGGGGTGCCTCTACGGGCCTCGCTCTCTTCAGGTAGGGTGCCCTTTCTTGTCTCGCGCTCACGAAGTTGAGCGCCTCTTCTGGCATTTCTCTCATCAAGTTGAGCGCCGCTAGATGGGGTGCCTCTACGGGCCTCGCTCTCTCCAGGTAGGATGCCTCTTCTTGTCTCGCTCTCACCAAGTTGGGCGCTACGTGCTCCAAGTACGGCGCCTCCCATGGCACCCTTGGGTATCGGTAGCGTGTCCTCACTCTCCCTAGGTTGGGTGCCTGTACTGGCATCACGCCAGCCATGTATGGCGCCTCTACGGGCATCGCTTCCTCTAGGTGGGGTCATTCTTCTTGTCTCGCTCTCACCAAGTTGATCACCTCTTCTGGCATCTCTCTCACCAACTTGAGTACCACTAGGTAGGGTGCTTCTTCTCGTGTCACTCTTAACAAGCTGAAGGTCTCTTCTGGCACCGCTCTCACAAAGTTGAGCGTTTCTTCTGGCATCTCTTTCACCACGTTGAGCACCACTAGGTAGGAGGCCTCTTCTTGTCTTGCTCTCACTAAGTTGGGCGCTACGTGCTCCAAGTACGGCGCCTCCCATGGCATTGTTGGGTATCGGTAGCGTGTCCTCACTCTGTCCAGGTTGGGTGCCTGTTCTGGCATCGCTCCAGCTAAGTATAGCGCATCTAGCGGCAATGCGCCATCCATGTGTGTACTGCTCTTCTGTTGCTGCGGTGCGTCTCTACCGTACCTACCTACATAATTTTACATGCATTTTGTTAATAGCACATCAGATAATAAACATCAACATCATCATTTCAGCCGTAAGACGTCCACTGCTGGACTTAGGCCTCCCTCAATTTGGGGGGCTTTGCCATAATCGCCACGCTTGGCAGGCGGGTTGGCGATCGCAGTATGGTGGTTAAATGCATAGAGAACGCTGCTGCCCATTCTCTAGTAGATAATAAACATGTGTTTACATATTTATCGACTGCAAAAGTGAATGCTAGGTGAACAATAAAAAGTAAAAGAGGTTTATTTTATATGTCGGTCGATTATAAGAGAAAGCCATATCAAAAGTGCATCCTGAACTTTCTATATCCTGCAAAGATCTAACTATTTTAGGTTTGTCTAACAGTTCGACGAATTTTGTAGCCATTTTACTTTACAGTTAGACTATAACTGTAAATAAAATGGGTACAAAATTCGCAATAAGAGGAATCCTACTTTTACTTAGCATTTTATGAACAAGGTAAGGCTTACCGATCCATTAGCGCCACCGGCATCACCCCCTCGATCAAGAGCGGCTCTCAGTCTTGCTGGCATGCGTGTCAGTTCTGGCATTGGGCCTTCCATGTGTGACGCCTCCTACATAAAAAATTGAAAACAAGGTAATATAATTTTAGACTATTCAGAAGATTTACCAAAATGTAAAAATAAATATTTTGATGATTGGAAGGAGTGTTTTGAAAGCGCTCTTTAGACATAGGGATATGGTATAAAACCATGCAGGGTCGATCTTTTCGTGTGTCTTGGTTTATAAATAATAATTTCAGTAGAAAATTAGTTGTTACGGCTCATAGACTTAGATCTGGACACATTCCATGCAATAAGTTTGCGTTCATGATGAGGAAAACGAACTCGCCTAATTCTGTGGAGTGTAGAGTTGTTACATCACTTATTGATGGACTGTGTTCGGTGTGAGTCTGAGAGACATGATTTGTTTAGGGCCTTGAGGTTGAACAGACTTGAAATAGGCACATTCAATAAAATCCTGGTTCAGCCAAATAGCGATGATGCAAAGAGGCTGTTTAGGTTCATGGCCCAGATATGACCAATGTAGTGCACGATGAGACTGACATACGCATTACGATTATAAATATTGTCCCCCTAAAACATTAAAGTAAAGAGTGCATCCTGATCTATCTATATCCTGCAAAGATCTAACTGTTTTTTGTAAGTTAGACGAATTTTGTACCCATTTTACTTTACAGTTAGACTCTAACTGTAAAGTAAAATGGGTACAAAATTCGCAATAACAGGGATCCTACTTTTATTTAGCATCTTAAGAACAAGATAAGTTATAGTTATTGGCTTACCGATCCGTTAGCGCCACCGGCATCACCCCCTCCATCAAGAGCGGCTCTCAGTCTTGCTGGCATGGGTGTCAGTACTGGCAATGGGCCTTCCATGTGTGACGACTCCATTTGCGCCACATTTCTCTCCCTGCCGCGCACTGCTCCCCTGTTGCTGCGGTGCGTCTCTACCGTACCTTCCTACATAATTTTATAAGCATTTTGTAAAAAGCACATCAAAAAATAAACATGTGTTTATAGATTTATCGACTACAAAAAACTATGTGAAAGAAAAATAGGTATATTTTATATGTTGGTCGATTATAATTACTTATTATCTTTTAGAATACCACTTGCGTCTTAGAAAAAAAAACCTATGTAATCGCGATTAATCTGTATATCCGTGCCAAATTACAGCTGTAAAGTCGTGTTTTGGTACTACAAAACACGAGTTAAATCGCGGACAGACGGACAGACGAATTTTACGAAACGATACCCTTATACTTTTAGGATTTCTTGTTTATCTACGAAAACCTAAAAAAAAAATACAATAATTTGTATCAAGCAAAAAGAAAACTATTTTTGTATTCTTTGTTTTATGTGAAGAAAACTGAGAAAGGAAACAGAAGTTATCGAAAAACATTGGAGAAAGCCATATCAAGAGTGCATACTGATCTTTCTTTATCCTGCAAAGAGATAATTGTTTTTTTGTTTGTCTAACAGTAAAGTAAAATGGGTGCAAAATTCGCAATAAGAGAGATCCTACTTTTACTTAGCATCTTAAGAACAAGTTAAGACATAGTTATTGTCTTACCGATCTGTTGGCGCCAACGGCATAACCCCCTCCAATTAGAGCGCTTGTGCCGGCATCGCCATTCGCTCCAGGTAGAACGGGCGCTTCTACCGGCAGCGGATTCTCTAGAGAGTGCGCCTCTACTAGCACTGGCCTCTCTATGTATGGCGCCTCGATAGGCATCGCTCTCTCCAGGTAGGGCGCCTCCATTGGCACCGCATGCGCCTCGTATAGCGCCTCTATCGGTATCAGTTCTTCTACAGAAGGGGCCTCTACTGGCCTCACTCTATCTGATAGGTAGGGCACCTCCCATGGCACTAATGGGTATAGGTAGCGTCTTCTCACTCTCTCCAGGTTGGGTGCCTGTACTGGCATCGCGCCAGCCATGTATGGCGCCTCTTGGACCATCACGTCTTCTAGGTGGCGTGCCTCTACGGGCCTCGCTATCTCCAGGTCGGGTGCGGCTACGGGCATTGCTCCCTCTAAGTAGAGTGCCTCTATGCCCCTCGCTCCCTCCAAAGACGCCAGTACTGGCATCGCACCCGCCAAGTATGGCGCCTCTAGCGGCATTACGCCTTCCATGTGTGACGCCTCCCTATGCGCGATATTTCTCTCCCTGCTGCGCATTGCTCTCCTGTGGCGTCGGCGCGTCAGTCTCGCCTCTGCTTCGTCCCCGCCGCCAGTCAGATCAATAATGGAGCTGGTGGCGTCGGGAACGCGGCATTAGGTAAGCCTCGTTCCTTGTGCCCTAAAATATAAACAAAACATAATCAGTTGCAAGTTCACTTTTTTTGTTTAAAAATAATATTGTATTGTTTGCTAAGGTTGATTTTTCAAAGGCCTTCATTTTGATTGTCAATTTTTCCAAACAAAAACTGTTAATTTGATTCTACGTTTACAGAGATATTTTATATTAGACAAATGAGCCTAAATGATATCAAGGCGAAAATTAAACTGATGTTTAGATTTTTTATGTGACACCAGACTTTAGATTTCCGTTTTCACAAAATATTTGTTACCAAAATATGCTTTTACACAATATATATGTTGCAGTCAAAACTCTTAATCAGTCAAAAGTACTATTGACTAGCATAATCAGTCAAAAGTAGTTTTGACTGAACAGGTTGGTTTTTTTTTTTTTTTCAGGATGGGAAATCATCAAATGACTTCTCCCGCTCTGGGCGGAGCGGGAGGGCGTGTCAGACTTTTATTGACTAAAACCCACCCGTGTTCCATCAGTTGCCCATGTGCCAGGGTCACGGTATCTCTTTCGAACAATCACGCGACCCCGGCAGGCATCCATCCTAGTAGACCCCTACACTGCTGCTGACATCTCTTTGAGGCGCGCGTGGAACACTGCGCGCCGTCGACCCGAGCTTGGTCCTTACTTAGCGGCGAGCTACACATTGCTCGCTACCCGCAAGCTCGCGCCTACGGTGGCCGGGAGTCCACAATCGACTCCCGAAGCCCGGGGCGTCTCCTCCTGCGGCGGCTAGGGACGTGAGGGCGCAGAGACTGCCACTCCCTCACGCGCCCCGCCTCCTCCTTCGCGAGCATTACTGCTTCGCAGAAGGAGGTGACGGCTTCTCATTCCCTCTCGCTCCGTACCATGGCTCGCACCAGGGCCGGACGCGAGAGGTCGCCGCCGCCGATCGCCTCCACGAGGACACGGCGGTGCTCCGCCCAGGGCCTCAAGTCTGCTATTTTTTATTAATTCGTCATTCCAACACAATCCCATTGTCATTTTGCTAAAAGTTCGTAATCTGCTAAATCATAATGGTGGATCATTGGTCGGTCAGTGGTCTCGTAATAGAATCGTGGTACAATGACATTGTCGTATTGCCATTATTATAAAACTCGTTAGTAGAAATGATTTTCTAAAAACTACTACTCAATTTGAACATTTAATTATGCCAGATTTCATTTATATATATATTTACATATTATTTATTAGTGTTTTAAACAATCTGAAGTAGTAAGAAGTTCGTAAATAGCAAAAACATTGCATTAACATGTGTAACGCGGATAAATGTGAAAATAGACAACTCAATAATATTTTTTCTGTTTAGCTGTCAAAGTCAAATGTGGCATTACTGCCTACTGACGTTAATCTGTTTTTATTTTCAGCGGCCGGTGTTTTGTGTGTTAATTATTTATTCAGTTTTCTCACCTTAATTTCTGCCGATACGCTAACGTTTCGACGCGGTCTGGCCATAAGGGGAATGAGTTCTTCAATTAACCCCCTTACTGAGTCCTTTCCAAGGCGAAACGTTTTTATAAATTCCGCTTCGGAAATATCAATAAAGGGGTTTGTATTCATTCTCGTCAAGCGACGGGCTCGACGACGCGACGTCTTTTGCATTCTGCCCATCTTCTTTCTTTAGCATCCACGGCGTTTGGCTAGCTCGAGAATATTTGCTCGTAGTGAATACATTTCTCCGTTCAATATTCCACAAACACGATAGCTAGCAAACACTTTTTGACAACCGAGCTATTACAATACAAGCAATGACTGCACAATGACGGTCCAATGGTAGGTCACTGATCAAAGGAACTGTCAAAATTTGAGCAGATTACCGCATAAGTCAGTCATTCATTTGCCATTATGTACGAGATTGCCATTTGTTTCAATGGAGTGTCAGTGGTTGACCATTGGAAAGTCATAATGACGCCATTATATTAGTAGATTACTAAACTTGTCAAAATCAACAATTATGAAATCAATGATAGACCATTCTGACACTAATGTAATAGCAGACTTGAGGCCCAGGCAAGGCACACCTCCACCGTATGCTCCACCGTGTCCTCCAGATGATCCTCGCAATGGAAACACCCGGACGTATCCTCCCGCTTTATCCTGAACAGGAACCCACCGAAGCACCCATGCCCGGTAAGAACCTGCGTCAGGCGGAAGGTGAGGACGCCGTGACGCCTCTCTATCCACTCCTCAAAGAGGGGACTTACCGCCGCAATTGTGGCGTGCCCAGCACTGGGTTGCGACAATCGTACCCGCCATGTCGCCATGAGATCACACCGGAGCTCTGTCCGCCGTGCCGCGATTTGTCGCGGCAGCGGAGTTTCGACTTACCTGTAAAATATTACTTAAAAATATGCATTCATTTTCGAGAAAATAAAAAGATAACAATTTTTTTTTCGTTCATATTTACAAATATATCAATGTCCAGAATATATGCTGTACATGACTTAGAGAGACAACGTATCATGATATTTTTGGCAAAAATACTCGAGATAAATATTTAAAAAAATGTTCTGATTTTTTTTTTTAAATTAATTTCATGCTTTCGAAGCATGATACACCTACGAAATTTTCACTACTAAACAAACACCTTCATCATAATCTACAAGATATATTTGTTTCCAAATTTTCACGTGGGTGGAAGGATGATTTTTTTTTAAATTGGAAAACGAAGTAAGTGAGAAAAAAATATATAAAAGTTAAAAAAGAATCTATCAATACATGTGGGTCAACAATTTTTTTTTTTCAATGACTGTAGAAAATTTTCCTCATTTAGACAATTATTAAATTACAAACATCACTTTTTTTTGTTTAAAAAATTATATAACGAGAGTTCTTAACGTCATTTTTTTCGTATTACTTACGCGAATTCTTAAGTTTTTGACACAGTGTTGTGGAATTTAATGATTATAATATTATTATAATTATAATTATACACACTAGCAACTGCCCGCGACTTCGCGTCAAATTTTTGCTCCTCTGACCCTTCCCGTCGCATCGAATTGCCTGCCAGTTTTCCTCCATTTTCGTTGCTGCTCCGCTCCTTTTGATTGTTGCGTGATGTTCCTCAATACACAAAAATTGGCAGTTGAAATAACCGCTGGGGCCACTACCCCATGCTTATCCCGCCATGCTGTTTACAGAAATTTATATAATGACTCTTCGCTCTCTTTATATCTTTGAATGTATTTTGTATGTTCACAAAAACATAGGCCTTTTCAAAATAAGAAGCGATTTCCATAACATAAATACGCGTAGTAAAAATGAAATTGTAATACCTAAATTTAGATTAACTCAAACTAGTAATCAAACTAGTAAGTAATTTCTTATAAACAGTATCCGCTTCTATAACAAGTTGCCAGAGATTTTTAAAATCTGATCTCACCATTATTTAGCAGCAATGTAGCTGATTTTGCAGCACGAATTCTAGATTTAGCAGCAAAATATATCATTAGTTATATTTAATGCAAAAGTAGCTCCTCAATCTAAACGTCTGAATTGAGGAGCCCCCTGGAACTCGTTAAGTAATAGATCAATATTTTTGAAAATTTTGGATCATTTAGTAGCAATTGTGCATATTACTGTTTAAAAATTTAGCTTCTGTTGCGCTAAAATGAAAGAAAATACAATACTTTTAGTATGGCTCCTCAATCTACACTCAAGAGGTAAATTTCTATTGGATGTGAGCGATCAATTTATATATTCATCATAATGATCATTTAGCAGGTGTTGTGTTTGTTTTTGCAGTAAAGGAATAAAATAGTAAAACAGAGTAAATTTTGTAGATGAACGCATTTTCTTTGGCTCCTCAATCTTGACGTTCTAATTATATATGTTTGACTGTAGCCACCTGAGATCTCAACGGAATCTACAGCCAGAGATACTAACATTTAGCAGGAATGTCTGCTATATATATCTGCACAGTTCAGCAATGTATATATTTTCAAATTTCAAATTCTTTAAAAAATCCTAAACTACTCTGGCGTAAAATTAATGACATCACCAATTATAAAAAAAACCCAAGGTGTCTAGTACTCACCTACTGCATATCACACCACATCCCCTCGACTCATTAAACCGAGTAAACCAGTTCTTCGTAACCATTGGAAAAACACTTGCAGAAGAAATATTAACCCTAACTGCACAAGTATCTAGACCTGTCACTAACTTAACTTCAGTCTCTCAAATTAATTCGTTCGTGTTGCTGGAGACCGATCCGGCAGAAGTAGAGAGTATACTTGGGTCGCTTGACTCAGGATGTGCTTCGGGATGGGATCACATACCTGTGGGGTTCCTTAAATTATCTCGAAAACTTGTTGTTCCTCTTATCAGCCAGTTAACTAATCGGTGTTTCGAAACGGGCATATTTCCTGACGCTCTAAAACGGTCTATTATCACGCCTGTGCATAAGGATGGGGACAAGAGCAATGTCAACAACTATCGACCAATATCTGTCTTATCATCCCTTTCGAAAATAATAGAAAAAATATTAAATAAAAGACTCGTAAGTTATTTAAACAAATACAACATTATATCCGATTCCCAATACGTTTTTAGACAGGGACGGTCAACCCTGGATGCGGGCATTGCGATGACATCTGAAGTCACTAAAAAGGTGGACAAGGGTTATAAATGCGTTACGGTGTTCCTAGACCTGAAAAAGACTTTTGACACCGTATCTGTCCCCATCCTTGTGCAGAGACTTGAAGCTGTAGGGATAAGAGGTAAGGCTCTCTCCCTCTTTGACACTTACCTCCGAGGTAGGAAACAGCAAGTAAAAATAGGTATGTCGCATAGGGAGGAGGAAAATGTTGTATTCGGTGTTCCGCAGGGATCAGTCCTCGGCCCACCACTCTTTCTAGTGTACATCAACGAACTCTGCAACTTACGAATCGGTTGGGGTAAAATCTTCTCCTACGCGGACGACACGGCTATTGTCTACTCTGGGGACACGTGAGAAGCTGCGTGTAATAATGCAGAACTAGGATTAGTTGCTATAAATAGATGGCTCAAAGCCAATCTACTAACCCTCAGTGTTCCTAAAACAAACTAAATTTGTTTTTCTCCTAGTATAAGATCTAAACCAGCCCTAAACTTTAAACTTAGAATCCACACGTGTGCGGACCACTTGCACCAAAATTGTGATTGTCAAGCCATTAAACATGTAACGTCCACGCGATATCTGGGAGTTGTAGTTGACGAGTGTTTAACTTGGCATTCACATATTGACATTGTAACGCCGCGGGTTCGAAAATTAATATGGATCTTTAAAAATCTAAGATATGTGTGGCTCCAAAGACACTAAATAGCATCTACATTGCGCTCACACAATCAGTTCTTTCATACTGTTTACCAGTCTGGGGAGGAGCCACTAAAACTAAATTCCTTGAGTTAGAAAGAGCCCAAAGATCACTTATAAAAGTCATGTACTATAAACCATTCAAATACCCCACACTCGATTTATATAGAATCTGTGGCTTACTTTCAGTTAGAAACTTTATTTCTTAATCATGACTCTAAACTTACAAAAATCTATTCCGTTTAACAAAGACAGTCAGGAGAAAAGACGAAAGGATATAGTGGCCTACTCCGCAAGGGTACGAACCGCTTTTGCACGACGTCAGTATGACACCCAGTCAGCCTACATTTATAATAAAATAAATGCAAAAGTAAGGTTCCACCATCAGGACTCACACGTATGCAAAAAGGCAATAACAGAGTGGCTAAAAACCTTAACATACGAGGAAACGGAGCAAATCTTAGACTTGCTTAAACAATTTTTATAATCTTTTAGTAATTTTATTTAAATTTCGGCACTTCAAGAAGACATTCACACACACAAACACTTACTCACACACACACACACACACACACACACACACATATGTACATACACACACCCCAGCACAAAACTTGTTTAAAATAAGACGCACATACAGATTCACACAGTAATACAACTACAGTTATACAAAGAGCTGCAAATTAGTTTTTAAGTTACTTAGTGTTATCTTTCTTTTTAAATTTTATTTGTATTTTTGGTCACCTCAATATTTATTTGTATTTTTGGTCACCTCAATATTGTTAATAATTAAGGGAAAGAGCAAGATATCCCCAACACGAGTATTATCAATTACTTACTGGGGATGTCTCATTTATAATTCATGTAACTGATTTGGGACAAATAAACATATTTTCATTTTTCATTTTCATTTTGGATTCTGACAAAAAACAATACTTAACTATTTTCTTGTAAATTCAGTGTGAAGGGTGACCATATTGTACTCGTATTAATGAAACCAGGATAAGTAATTTATTAAATTTATATTTTCATAACAGGTTATGTCTATCGTAACTATGAACTATTTAGCAATCAATTTTGCTATAAGTTATAGAATGAATGGATATTGGCTGATCAGTGCTTATACGAATTTTAGAATCTTAATCATCGTAACAGAACATCTCGTCTTTCGGTGTAACATAGTGACATTTGTAGTGGCCTGTGCCAGTTTCGATAATTGCAGGAATAAATTCTATAGCACCTATTAATTTATATGATTTATTTGAAAACATTACAAATTCTGGTATTTCTCTCACTCTAAACTTTTCACAACCATTTAGTTCATATGAAACTATGTTGATAGAGTACATACAGTTTGGTTGTTACAAAACATACAGTCGGTTTTTTCTTCAGCGATTAAAGTTGCATCTTCCAATTTGGGTTCTCATTTTGTGTACTGATATACACAAAATCAGTAGAAGCAGAATCTGATAGAAGTTTAATATTAGGTCTTTACCTATGAAATTGCCGTTCTGCAGTACTGGCCATTTCAAATCAAAATAATTTTTGTTTGTCTAAGAATTCCAATTTCAAATTAATTTTATTTTAAAAACATGGAATTCATTTTCCAAAAGTAGTCATTTGTTTATTGATTAGTGTTACATTTTCATCGCATTTCAATCTTTTTCGTCATCATGGATACGTTAAAAATTCGAGTAATTATGGAATATGAGTACCGTCGTGGCAGCAACGCGGCACAAGCGGCACGCAACATCAACGACGTTTACGGAGCTAACACTACAAACCAACGCACCACCTGTTATTGGTTTGCTCGCTTCCGTTCTGGAAATTTCGACCTGAACAATGAACCTCGCGGTCGTCCGAAGACTTTGGTCGACAATGGTGCCGATTCTGTTGTCACTAAATTCTCTAAACTAAACTAAAAATCACTAAAATTTGGTTTATTCCTGTCAAACGTCGATTTCATATTCTGAAATAGACTAAAGTGACACAACTTAACTATATTTTAGTTGACAGCACCAAGATTGCACTGAGTTATTAGTTTAGTGAAAAGGTCAATTTTGCTATTCTGAGTTTGCCGGTTTTCACCAAGAATTTTGACTATAATAGTTTATTTTAACTAAATCGGACTATTTTTACGATTAAAAACGTGTGGAATAAAACTAGTGGTCATGAACTAAAATTCTCAACAACGCCTCGCCTTCACGTGCAAAAACAGTTCTGTATTTTTTATTTTCTTTTTGCTTATATCTTGAAAATGGCGTGTCCTATCGCAAAAATAATGAAATTTTCGACCCCCTAAGTAAACCCCTGCACATTTAAATCTCAACATGTGGGTAATATGTTTTTTGGATTTTTCAAAAAAAAAAGTGAAAAATTCCATATAAAACACGTCCAGGCTGCCACCTAGCACGCGCCTTCGTCTCTAAATAAAATTCATTCTACGCAATGCACACACAAGTACAACGTTGCGAAATCAAAAGAAAAAAAAAAACACAGACCACGCTGAGTCGCGAATGTCAAATTCGATTTTAGTCGTGTCAAAATAATTTTTAAATTTAGAGATTTTTCCTTGCAGAATAGCGTTACAATTCTCATAGCCAAAAGTAAGGAATTTTAGAGATAGTTTAGTTAGTTTAGTTCGTGTACAACAGAATCGGCACCAATGACGAATTAAAGGCGATTGTGGAAGCTGATGATACACAATCTACGGCTGAATTAGCAGCAGCTTTCGACGTTAGCGTCAAAACAATATTGGTTCATTTGCGTCAAATTGGCAAGGTAAAAAAGCTTGACAAATGGGTGCCCCACGAACTCAATGATCGCCAGCGCGAAGTACGCGTCGAGACGTGCCTTGCACTGCTCAAGAGACACACAAATGAAGGAATTTTGAACCGCATTGTTACCTACGATGAAAAATGGATTCTGTTTGATAACCGCAAGCGCTCAGCAAGTTGGTTGGATCCTGGTTCAGCACCTAAACAATGCCCTAAACGAAAACTTACCCCTAGAAAAGTGATGGTCACTGTTCGGTGGTCTAGCACCGGTGTGATTCATCACAGCTTCTTACCAAACGGGGTGAGCATTACTGCAGATGTGTACTGTGAAGAACTGAACTCAATGATGGAGAAGCTGGCACATCTCCAACCAGCATTGGTCAATCGCTCGTCTCCGCTGCTCCTGCACGACAACGCGCGACCTCATACTGCACAGCAGACGGTCTCCAAGTTGCAAGAACTGGGGTTGAAAGCTCTCCGTCATCCGTCCTACTCACCAGACCTTGCGCCTACAGACTACTACTTTTTCCAGAATTTGGATAACTTCTTGGCGGGAAAAAAATTCAATTCCCGAGAGGCAGTACAAAATGCCTTTGAAGAATTTGTTGCCTCCCGTCCAGCTGATTTTTTTAAGAAGGGCATCAATAAACTGCCACTGCGTTGGAAAAGATGCATTGATTGCATGGGTGATTATTTCGATTAATACAAATAAAAAATACATGAAAAAAATTCGTTTAATTTTTTTCATACAAAACGGCATTTTCATAGGTAAAGACCTATTATATTGTCAGATTAAATCTTCTGAGTATGTGTTTAATATTAATTTATAGGTACCCCCAAAATGTGACCACCCTTTACACTGAATTTACAAGAAAATAGTTAAGTATTGTTTATTCAGAATCAAAAATATATACATTGCTGAACTGTGCAGATATATATAGCAGACATTTCTGCTAAATGTTAATATCTCTGGCTTTAGATTCCGTTGAGATCTCAGGTGGCTACAGTCAAACATATATAATTAGAACGTCAGGATTGAGGAGCCAAAGAAAATGCGTTCATCTACAAAATTTACTCTGTTTTACTACTGTATTCCTTTACTGCAAAAACAAACACAACACCTGCTAAATGATCATTATGACGAATATATTAATTGATCGCTCACATCCAATAGAAATTCACCTCTTGAGTGTAGATTGAGGAGCCATACTAAAAGTATTATTTTCTTTCATTTTAGCGCTACAGAAGCTAAATTTTTAGACAGTAATATGCACAATTTGCTACAAAATGATACAACATTTTCAAAAATATTCATCTATTACTTAACGAGTTCCAGGTGGCTCCTCAATTCAGACGTTTAGATTGAGGAGTCACTTTTGCATTAAATATAACTAGTGATATACGAGGCTTGTCCAGAAAGTAAAGAATGAATGCCTATCGCGCGTAGCGCAGATCCCCTACCACTGCAATTGCGTGCGCGGCCGCTTGCCCCTTCCTTTCCCTTCAGTTTGAGGTAGTCTTGTTGCTGTGCGATCACGCTACTTGTTTTCGCAGCGTTTTAAAATGGCGGCGCTGATCGAAAATCCCGCCAAATGTGAAGTACGGAGTGTAATCCGCTTTTTGAATGCTCAAAAAGTTAAGCCTATTGAAAATAGGCAAATTAAAGCTGTCTATAGTGACGAAGAGGCGTGGAATGCTGTCGGCAAAAGTTTTTTTCATTCACGATAATGCCCGGCCTCATGCCTCAGCACGAACGCGGCAAGAACTCCAACGTCTGAAGTGGGGAATCTTTAGTCATCCTCCCTACAGCCCAGACCTAGCACCTAGTGGTTTTCATCTATTTCCAAAGTTGAAGCAATTTTTGGGTGGAAAACAGTTTGGAAATGACGATGAACTTAAAGAAGCAGTGACAACATGGCTTAAATCGTTCGCGGTTGAAGAGTATAAGGTCGGAATAGAGAAACTGGTCCCACGTTACAACAAGTGTCTTGATAAATACGGGGATTACGTAGAAAAGTAGAATAAAGTACTGTGGCATTGTAAAAGTTTGGTGTTGATATCTTTTGTTTTTATTTAACCATGCTAAAACGTTCTTTACTTTCTGGACGACCTATGTATTTTGCTGCTAAATCTAGAATTCGTGCTGCAAAATCAGCTACATTGCTGCTAAATAATGGTGAGATCAGTTTTTAAAAATCTGATGTGGCGCCTCAATCCTTACGGACATGAACTTAGCTATGGAATGCTAAAAATCACGCATCAATCGTGTCCATAACAAAAAAGCATATTATAAGATAAAATACTACGTTCAAGACAAGGAAGTTTGGCAATAATTCCTTCTGCACATGTGGCTTTCCTGGTAGCTCATTTCAGGATGACCATGTAAATGTATATTAATGGCTCCCAAATGACGATGTATATTTTTTATTTAAGTTTGTTTTTCACATTCTTCTTTGACATCTACTCATTATTTGACCAATATATAGGTACCTACAATTCTAATTTGTACTCTTTAATATTGGTTGTCATGGCAATGATGACATTTGGTTTAAATAGTTTATTATGTCTTATTTATGAAATACTATTATTTATGTAGATTATTTTATACTTTGTGAATGTGAGAACGTTGTGGGCCTTGTAGACTGTAGACAATTTTCTATCTTATTCAGTTCCTGGTACTTTTTGCCTGGCCTACACCGTCCTCCCATACCTATTAACACTGTAATTTGAAACCATTGTAACCAATTCTGTGGCCTGGTGCGAAAAGAGCAAAACTGCAGCCCTTTCATCAATTTTTTTTTCTTATCTGTATGAATGCGCATACTACATTGGCCTTTTTTACACAGTAACTTTTGAAAGATTGTTGGTAAACTAACGCCCTTTTAGCACAAAAATATATATCATAGTTTTTCAATAAACTGGCATTACAATCTCGTTTCATACAAAAACCTACTTTGGCCCTTTTAGCACCAGGCCACAGAATTATTTTTAAAAGAGTAACTGTGGAATTTCTTGCCGGCTCTTCTCCATAGGAATCAACTATTTGGTACCGTGCACCTAGCTTCTGACGTTTCATAAGTGCCCATGTAGGTTTATGTGAAATAAAAATATTTTGATTTGATTTGATTTGGTGAAATCTGCCCGTAGATTCGATTCTAACACGTAGCCCGATCTTAAAATACAATATTATAATATTTTAATGATATTATTAAAATAATGTTTTATTTTATGTACCTACCTAAGAGCACGACGCATGCATGGTAAGCAATTACTTGAACAACGCGGTGCATTGATGTCCGTTTCCACGCATCGTAACTTCAAGGGTCCTTCTGTAAATAAAATAAAATAAACAGCAAAATAATATTTTACTATTATCTAAATACGTAGTACTCTTTGTAAAAAAAAAACCTGCATGTGCGTGTCGGACCACGTACAACAAAGGGTTTCGTAGTTGGAATTAATTTAACCCAAAATCAAACTTAACGTTGTAGTCAAAAAACATGTTCTACGATACATTTCAACTGCAAATTTAAGTAGCACCATATTTAACATGTTCGAATACCATATACTTCTTAAAGGTTTCCTGTAATCTTTAAGAATATAATAACTATTTTCTGTATTTTTTTAAATACAGGGGGTATTTGCGCAATCCCTATCCGTTTTAGTATCGTATGGTGCCGGAGTATCGTGTGGTGCCGAACGTAAAGAATAGCATCATCCCATTTCCTCCCGTGGGTGTCGTAAGAGGCGACTAAGGGACTAACTAGAGAATGGGCAGCAGCTTTCTCTATGCATATAATCAGCACTATACTGCGATCGCCAACCCGCCTGCCAAGCGTGGCGATTATGGCAACCCCTCCCCCCCCCAAAATGACAAGCACTACCAAAAAACGGCCTCTAGTGCCCGGCGGCCCACCTACCCTTGGCTATGGTAGCGGTCAAGGCCACGGTGAGGCAAGAGGTGCTAACAATCCCCGGAAGAGATCCAGCTACCAAAATCACCGACAACTGGACCTGGCAACCTACAACACGCACACACTCCGACGAGAAGATCGCTGAACTTGAGGAAGAATTGAGCAGGTTACGATGGGGCATAGTAGGGTTATCTGAAGTCCGAAGACAGGGGGAGGACTCGATAATTCTAAATTCCTGCTCCTGCTCTATTTCCGGGAGGGCGAACAGCAGTCCCAAGGTGGTGTCGGGTTTATCGTCCATAAGTCCCTTGTGAGCAACGTTGTGAAAATCGACCAGGGTGTGTCGACCAGGGTGGCGTGCCTTATACACAGAATATCCGCAAGGTATTCGCTGAAGGTTATACGGGTTTACGCCCCGACCTCGTCACACCCCGACGATGAGGTGGAGACTATGTATGAGGATATTTCCAGAGCCATGCATAGCTCCAAAACTAATTTCACTGTTGTCATGGGGGACTTCAACGCGAAACTGGGCAAACGAGACGACGATGAGCTGCGAGTGGGGCAATTCGGAGTTGGACGACGGAATCACCGGGGTCACCTACTGGCCAGTTTCATGAAGGAGGGCCTCTTTATGATGAACTCCTTCTTCAAAAAGCGTGAACACAGAAGGTGGACCTGGCAGAGCCCTGATGGTGTCACTAAAAATGAGATTGACTTCATTATGTCGACGAAGAAGCAAATATTAGGCAGAAAACAATGTAAGCTGACATTGGATCCTGGAGGTTCTCGCACGGTTGCCAGTTCCAACAACCAAGTCGTTTTCACGGAGACTTATTAACGAATAAGTCTCCGTTCTCTGGGCACGCCACAATTACGGCGGTAAGTCGCCTCTTTGAGGAGTGGATAGAGAGCCGCCACGGCAACCTCACCTTCCGCCTGACGCTGGTTCTCACCGGGCATGGATGCTTTGATGGGTTCCTGTTCAGGATGAAGCGGGAGGAAACGCCGGGGTGTTTCCGTTGCGAGGATCGTCTGTAGGGCACGGTGGAGCATACGGTGGAGGTGTGCCCTGCCTGGGCAGAGCACCGCCGTGTCCTCGTGGAGGTGATCTGCGGCGGCGACCTCTCGCGTCCGGCCCTGGTGCGAGTCATGGTACGGAGCGAGAGGGCATGGGAAGCTGTCATCTCCTTCTGCGAAGCAGTAAGCAGTAATGCTCGCGAAGGAGGAGGCGGGGCGCGTGAGGGAGTGGCAGTCTCTGCGCCCTCACGTCCCTAGCCGCCGCAGGAGGAGACGCCCCGGGCGTCGGGAGTCGATCGCAGAATCCCGGCCAGCGTAGGCGCGGGCTTGCGGGCGGTGAGCAATGTGTAGCTTGCCGCCCGGTAAGGACCAGGCCCGTGTCGACGGCGCGTAGTGTTCCACGCGTGCCTCAAAGAGATGTCAGCAGCGCTGAAGGGGTCTGTTAGGACTGGTTAGGACCGATGCCTGCTAGGGTCGCGAGATTGTTCAAACGAGATACCGTGGCCCTGGCATATGGGTAACTGAAGGAACACGGGTGGGTTTTAGTCAGTAAAAGTCTGACACACCCTCCCGCTGCGCCCAGAGCGGGAGAAGTCATTTGATGATTTCCAATCCAGAAAAAAAAAATGTCTCCGTTCTCTCAAGAAGAAGTAAGCCACATAACCGTCCGCGGTAAGAAGGTGGTGGAGTTAAAAGTCGATAACACATTTTATAAGGTCATCGTGGCTGACATAGCAGAGGACTGGAAGGTCAAAAGAAATCTTCATGGAAGGTGCACCATCGCAGGCAGTGACTATTGACTATTTGATTAAACTGTTAGTGTTCTTAGTATACATTTTTTTTCTGAATGGCCATTTGTTTTACCATTGCGCATTTCAAGGTTATCCATTCATTACCGGACACCCTGTGTAAGTAGTTGAAGGTACTTTATTACTTAACAATAATTTTTACTTTGTAATTTTTAATCAATTACACAGCCACACAAAAAAAAAATCTGATCTGGAGGTCGCACTATGTGTACTATATGTTTTTGGGGTCGCTGAATCCGAATCTGGGGTCAGTTTTATTCCAGCACATCTGGGCTCGGCCATAACCTCAAAATATACCCTCAAATTTGCTAAATTTGGTTAAAACCTTATAATCCTCTATTACAGTAGCTCAATGACCTCTTGCTTAAATAACTACATAACCCATAGTCTCATAACCCCCGTCCCATCGAGTCCCACATAAACCCTGAGGCATACCCTATTCATTAAAAATTTTCGAATCTTTTAACAATTGCCGTAGATATCACAGAACATAATTATAGAAAAACAGACTTATTGAGAACCTTCTTATATTTGAAGTCTTATTGTTCTGAATATGATTTTAACCCCCTGCGAGCCATGGTACGGAGCGAGAGGGAATGGGAAGCCGTCACCTCCTTCTGCGAAGCAGTAATGCTCGCGAAGGAGGAGGCGGGGCGCGTGAGGGAGTGGCCGTCTCTGCGCCCTCACGTCCCTAGCCGCCGCAGGAGGAGACACCCCGGACGCCACGCGCGCCTCAAAGAGATGTCAGCAAAACTGAAGGGGTCTGCTAGGACCGATGCCTGCCGGGGTCGCGTGATTGTTCGAAAGAGATACCGTGACCCTGGCACATGGGCAATTGAAGGAACACGGGTGGGTTTTAGTCAGTAAAAGTCTGACATGCCCTCCCGCTCCGCCCAAAGCGGGAGAAGTCATTTGATGATTTCCCATCCAAAAAAAAAAAACCCCCTGATCAATTATGGAATTTCAATTTGGAACCTATTAAACTGAATTTCTTTTTTTTACCTCGAAGAAGGTGTGAAAAGTGACTCGGGGATATAAGTGATGATACCTGTACCTATATCTATTCTTCGAAAAGAAGAAGGTTCTCAATGAGTCTATTTTTTTTTTAGACAAAGATGTCTTGGGTTAGCTTGAGTCCCTCGCTACACCCAGCACCAACCCCCACCATACAGACAGTTGTCAAGTTTTTTATTGGTGGATTAATTATGTGGACAAATTACTTACCCTCTGTCGTTGAATCCGCCGCTCGTTTCAATGAATTACTGGCTTTTGATCCACGTGGCCTAGTCGAGATCCTGTAATTCATTTATTTAATGTATTGAAGCCACTACAGGAAGGTACATCAACATTTTTATTTTCATACAGCTAAGTGGGGCGAGTTATACTTAAAACTAAGACCGCCGAACCTTATTCATAGCCGTGCCATGCGGTACGTGTCCCTGGCATATGGGCAACTGAAGGAACACGATTGGGCTTTAGTCAGTAAAAATCTGACACGCCCTCCCGCTCCACCCAGAGCGGGAGACGTCATTTGATGATTTCACAACCACAAAAAAAAGCCGCGCCACGAGAAAAGATCTATTTTGCTATAACAGCATCCGATTAGGGTCCGCCCTCAAAATTTGATTTTCGAATTCGTTGTTTTATCCGCAGTTCGTAATTTGTCAATCTGATTTATTTCCATGCAAACTTCAAAAATAACAGTTCTGAAAGTAGAGCTGAGTTAAGCTTAAAATGACATAGTTGGTCATTTTAGGCTTAACTCAGTTCTCAGCACTCGACTTATTATTTACTCTTCAAGTAAAAATTAACCTGAAAAAGGCTTAGTCGCAAAACGTGTCTTTCGCAAAATGTCTACTGGTCGTAAAGTGTATCTTTCTCAAAATGTCGCTTTCGCAGAATGCCTCTTTCTAAAAGGTCGCTTTTTTACTATGCCTCTTACGCAGAATGGCTCTTTCGCAAAATGTCGTGTTAGTAACTTATTATAAAAATTAGACAGCTTTTGAAAACAAGGTTTTACAATGTATTAATTAGTAAATATTATTATGTTAATGAATATATGAATCCGTTGTTCTATAATATACCTACAATGAATCACGTCATCATCACTAATGCGTGAATTATTAAATTTCACTATTCAATTATAACAATTCGTTTTAATTATTTACATAATTATTATTGCTCAATAGTATCAATCATCATTATGGAAATAATTAAAACGAGAGAAGAAATTGGAAAATAACAACCCATTTTCTGGTTTTGGTTTGCTGGCAAATTTTTACTTTTATTTAGGTACTAACACGACATTTTGCGAAAGAGTCATTTTGCGAACGAGGCATAATGAGAAAGCGATATTATGAGAAAGCTACATTTTACGACCTTAAGAATTAGATAAGCCCTGAAGAATTAGATAATTCATTTAAACTGTGATATTTTGAAAGAGGCCTAGATCTATGTAGGTTTAACACTGAAACACGTAAAAAATATCTTACGGCGGTGGCGGTGGGGGTGGCGGCATTAGGACCGCAAGATCTGACGCAGGGAATGGCGCTCGCGCTGGTAAAGGCGCTCGCGCTGTTGCCGGCCTTTGCTCCGCCGCGGGCGCTCGCGCTGCCGCGGGCACTTGCCTTGCCGCAGGCACCAGCATTACCATGGGCGCCCGCGCTTGCGCAGTCGCTCGCACTGCCGCGGGCGCTCGCGCAGCCGCGAATGCTCGCATTGCCACGGGCGCTCGCGCTGCCGCGGATGTTCGCACTGCCGCGGGCGCTTGCCTTGCCGCAGGCACTAGCATTACCACTGGCGCCCGCGCTGGCGCAGACGCTTGCGATCCCGCGGGTGCTCGCACTGGCACAGGCCCTCGCATTGGCTCAGACGCTCTGGCTGCCGCAGGTGCTTGGGCAGCCGCATGCGCTTGAGTTGCCGCAGGCGCATGCACTGCCACAGGCGCTTGAGTTGCCGCAGGCGCATGCGCTGCCACAGACGCTTGAGTTGCTGCAAGCGCCTGTGCGGCCGCAGGCACTTGAGTTGCCGCAAACGCCTGTGCTGCCGCAGTCACTTGTGCTGCCGCTGGCGCCTGTGCTTCCGCAGGCGCTTGACCTGCCGTAGGTACTTCAGTTGCCGCAGGCGCTTGCACTGCCGCAGGCGCTTGAGCTGCCACAGGCGCCTGTTCTGCCGTAGGCGCTTGAGCTGCCGTAGGCACTTCAGTCGCTGCAGACGCTGGTGTTGCCACAGGCGCTTGAGTTGCCACAGGGGACTGCGCCGCCGCAGGCGCTTGAATTACCGCAGGCGCTTGAGTTGCCGCAGGCGCCTGCGTAGCCGCTTGCGCTTGCGCTTCCGCAGGCGCTTGCACTGCCGCAGGCGCTTGCGCTGCCGCAGGAGCTCGCGCTGTCTCAGGCGCTTGCGCTGCCGCAGGCGCTCGCCCTGCCGCAGGCGTTTGCGCTGTCTCAGACGTAGGCGCTTGAGCAAGCACAGGCAGACTATGAACTAAGAAAAATAATTTAAAAAACTTTACACATTACAAAATAATTGTTTTAATTGTATTTGAAAAACTAACGTGCGTAGAGGTCTGATAATTTAGGGAAATGTTTCTTTTAAGAAATTGATTTCTTGGTAAAAATATCACCCTCACTTCACCGAGGGGCATCTGACCCATACTTATCCTGCTATACTCTTTACATAAATTGTATTGTTTTCTTTTCACTTCATTCATTATATAAATTCATTTGTTTCATTTTTTTTTTGAGTTATGTATGCATGTTGGTTTTAGTTTTTACTGTAATAATTTCGACACAATGTAAAATTTTTTCATGAAATAAATAAATTAAAAAAAGACTGATGTACAGACGCCAGCACATCAAGCTACCCGAAACTGACAATTTTTCCCAATCAATCTTGAACCTAGCACTTTAGCGATGAAGTTGAAAATCTATTATAGAAATTTGCAGAGCTTTATGTGCTGGCGTCTGTAATTTTGACATTAAAAAGTGCTGACTCTCAGCCAAGTAAGGGATTTTTTTGTAGATCGAAGAACAATGTCGTTACGAAGCAGACAAAGGCCTGTCTTAATTGTCAGAAGTCCAGAGTTCTGCGTCAGATATAGTGAATGATTTGTATGCATGCATACAAGTCTGTCACTATGTAGGTTACAGATTGCATATAGGATGTAGGTAGAGGTACATATGGTCATAGTCGGACCCTAGAGTTAGTGTGAAGGATTTCTATACATTGTAACCAAGACGGATAGAAGCACTCGATGGCCAGGAGCATATCTTGTAAAAGATATTACATCCGAGAAGATAGCCGACATCATTTATTTAGGATGGATATGTAGATTCGGATGCCCTGTCTGGTTAACAACCAACCAAGGGCGGCAATTTGAATAAAGTCTATTTAGGCATCTTACAATACAACGTAAATGGGCATTTCATTGCAATGATTCATATTACATTCTAGGTATAATTTAAATTGAGCTATTTTTTCTTAAACAAAAACAATAGTTTACTGAGATTCGGACCCATCCCACCTAAGCACGTGTTCTGCGGAGCGGCCCACTTTTATGAGCCTGTAGCGTTTCCGAACGGACAGTTCACGTGCTGTCAGATGTAGGAACCAATAAGAAGGCAGAATGAACTGTCAGACCAGAAGAGAGTGCAGGTTTTTGTCGTTTGAGTTTTCACATGAGCTAGAGAGATATTCTCAATTATAAAAGACTACAGGAACGACGAACAGACAAATAACAAGACCAAGAGATACACTTGTTCGCTACTTACTCCACGCTTGAGCTCTTTATTTAATAGTGCAGTGATATACTCCGGAACTTGCTTCCAATGATAAAACGATAATAAACTAACTTTCAAACTGGAAGGAACCGAGTTTATGTGCTCCCCAACTTCAGTTCCCTAAATTGGTGACCCCTACATACAAGTGAATAAAGTTCCATCACACGCACAACCCGTTAAAAAGTCTTCACAAAAGAAGTCGAAAATACGAGGGTACAAGGAGTGCATACCGCCGACGCAAGTACCTCAATCTACGAGTCCCAGCTGGAGCGAAACAAGAATGTATGGACGAAATATCACCCACTAATCGAGTCACCGAACAAGAATCAATCCCAGCATCACCCACATTCCTGGCATCATCTTGTTTCGTCAAATCAACCAAGCGACAGCACTCCATCAGCGTGGTACTCCAACTACCTACAAGGACTGGTGAATTGCATCCCATCTCCTCGAGCTCAACGCAGTACGACAAAAAGACGGTCAGTTCGTCCCAATTTATACAATACACACAATTTTGAAATACCTATCAGTGAAGTGCCTCAACTCAAGCAGTGCATTCCAAAGATTAATTTAAGTATCTAGAGATTTCTGAATTCTACTTTAGCCGTTGTGGTTGACTATTTGAACTGAACCGTAAGAGATAATCATATTTGATCACAAAATTACTGCAAAAATTAAAATTTATGTTTTAAAATAGTTAAATATAATTTTAATTTAGCTGGGTTTGTCACTCTTTAGGATCAAAGAAGTATTTACCAAACCTGATCAGCTATTGTAGTTTGTTTTGTTGTGGGCTATTATTTGCTTATAATTTTAATATCTACATCATCCAAATACATTGGTCACGTAACAACTTCAAAAACAAAAACGAAAAAATCTTGCTATTTAATAATAAAAAGTTACCAATAGAGTTATAAGGATTATGGTCTTGTTGTGTTTAAATATAATTTAAGAGATCTACGCATTTTTAAACCACCATACTTAACATGATATTTCTCAATATCATAACAACTCATAATTAAATCCCTGAACTACATTTATTGTTTTGTCCTGTGCTACTATGATTTATTAATTGTTGTTTACTTGGCACATACTTATCATGTAATTTTAGTCTGCTGTTTCAACAATTTTTTTTTTTGTAATTTGGTACATGTAGAACAAACCAGATAGGTTTATACTTTTTAATAATATACTTGATTCTGTATGTACTCTTCAATAAGTAAAATATTTTTTTAATATTCAAATTTGTTAAGTAATACTCAAGTATGGAGGAAGTCCAAGCACAAATTATATCTCTACAAGAGCAAAACAGCGCTTGGCAAGAACAACTAGGTAAAGTTTTGGGTAACATAAACTCAGATTCAACTGCCCCCTCAAACCAAAGTGTTACCAAAGTATCTGTCAAATTACCACCTTTCTGGGCTGACCGGCCAGCCGTGTGGTTTGCTCAAATAGAAGCTCAATTCGAAATAGCAGGTATCACAGCAGATTCAACACAGTACAACTATGTCATATCACAATTAGATACTAGGCATGCAGCAGAGATCGAGGATATTATAACTCAACCCCCTAAAACAGAAAAATACAAAACTGTTAAATCAGAGCTTATTCGACGATTATCCTGTACAGAAGAACAAAGGGTCCGACAATTACTATCTGATGAAGAGATAGGTGACAGGAAGCCCTCTCAATTCCTTCGCTATCTCCACTCCCTGGTAGGTACCATCCTGCAAGATCAGGGTATTCTAAGACAATTATGGCTACGTCGGCTTCCAATTCACATTCAAGCTATTATAACTGCATAGGCGGATCTGCCACTTGAAAAACTTGCTGACTTAGCAGACAAAATATTGGAGGTGACCCCAGTAGCAGCTACCCCAGCTATATATGCAGCCTCGTCCCTAACAACAGCCCCAACTGATATGCAAACCCTTACAACCCGCGTAGATGAACTCAGTAGACAGGTTGCAGCCCTATCGCAGAGGGGCAGAAATTTTAATAGACAGAAGCGCGTCGCGCTTCCTCTGCTGGCTCTCAGATATGTTGGTATCACCGAACCTACAAGAATAACGCACAAAAGTGCATTGCACCTTGCACCGGGGATAATAACGCGGAAAACAGCCAAAGCAGTCAGTAGTGGCGGCAGCTGACGGCCCATTCTCCAGTCGCCGCCTTTTTATCACAGATACCATCTCGAAATCGAAACATCTCATCGACACTGGATCTGATGTTTGTTGCTATCCGCGACGGCTCATTCAAACTCGCCTCCGTTCAGCAGATTACAGTCTTAACGCGGCTAACGGTAGCGTAATCAAAACTTACGGTGGCACTACACTGACGCTAAACTTAGGTTTGCGCCGAGACTTTCCCTGGCGTTTTATAATTGCCGACGTTGATACTGCCATTATTGGTTCAGACTTTTTAGCTCATTACTTATCTTCTCCTGGACTGCGGTAACCAGAGGTTGCTGGATGGAAAAACCGGTCTTACTGTGAAAGCAACCATCGCCACAATTGATCAAGCCAGTGTGAAAGTAGTTAGAACTAATAACAACTCCCCTTTTGACGACGTCCTCAGGGAGTTTCCTAGCATTACACGTCCACCTGGACTCCCTAGGGTCGTTAAACATAGTACGGTGCACCATATCAAAACAACACAAGGCCAACCTGTATCATGCCGTCCACGCCGCCTCGGTCCAGAAAAACTCATCATTGCGAAAAAGGAGTTCGAGGATATGATTAAGTGTGGTACAGCCAGACCTTCAAAGAGTCCGTGGTCGTCGCCATTACATTTGGCCCAGAAACGAGATAACACATGGCGTCCATGTGGTGACTATCGCGCACTCAATGACCGGACCATACCTGACCGATATCCAGCCCGACACATAAGGGATTTCACCCACAACCTAGCAGGGTCTACCATCTTTAGCACCATTGACCTAGTTAAAGCTTACCAACAAATTCCAGTTCATGAACATGACGTATGCAAAACAGCAATAATTACTCCCTTTGGCCTTTTTGAGTTTTCCTATATGACGTTTGGTTTAAGAAACGCAGGGCAAACGTTCCAACGGTTTATTGACGAAGTTGTCCAAGGCCTCGACTTTTGCTTTGCGTATATTGACGACATTTTGGTATATTCGCGCAATGCTACTGAACATGCCCAGCACTTGCGCTTACTATTCAAGCGCCTGCAGGACTTCGGAGTTGTCTTAAATCCAGCTAAATGCTTGTTGGGTTCCAAAGAAGTCACATTCTTGGGATATAGCATAAATGCGGAAGGAACCCGCCCTCCCACGGAACGAGTGTCGGCCCTCCGGGAATACACTCTTCCTAAAACAGTTAGTGGTCTTCGCCGTTTCCTTGGGATGATCAACTATTATCGTCGGTTCTTTCCACACACTGCTGAACTTCAAGCACCTCTTATTGACGCAATAACGGCAATTAAGCGAAAAGGAGCTATACCCGTCCCGTGGACTCCACTTCTAGAACAACGATTCTATGCCCTGAGGGATAGTCTCGTCCACTCAACATTACTCGCCCACCCCATCTTGAATGTACCGTTAGGCCGTTTCACAGACGCATCTAGCACGCACGTCGGTGCATGCCTGCAGCAAAAAGTCAACGGCCACTGGCAACCCATTGCGTTTTTTAGCAAGAAACTGAATTCCCAACAAATTCAATGGCCAGCCTATCATCGAGAGTTGCTGGGGGTTTACGAAAGTGTGCAACACTTTAGGCACATATTGGAAGGACAGCTAACCACTGTTTACACGGATCACAAACCATTAGTGTTTGCTTTTAAACAACGCCGTGAAAAACTAGCTCCTATCCAGCTCAACCAGTTGTCATTTATATCACAATATACAACTGATATTGTACACATAAAGGGTGAACACAACGTGGTAGCCGATACCATGTCTCGTGTTGAAGCTGTCAGTATCAAATCTGACTACACTGCTTTATCGCAGTCGCAAAAACAGGACGATGAACTCCGCAAGTATCTCCAGTCCTCGGAAACTTCATTAAACTTACAAGAGGTAATCGTACCTGGTACTAACACTGCCCTTATATGTGATACGTCTACAGGGAAACCTCGTCCTTACATAACACCGCCCTTTCGCCGCCGAATCTTTAATCAACTTCACAACCTTAGTCATCCTGGAGTTAAAGCTACTCTAAAACTAATTACTGAACGTTTTCTATGGCCTGGAATTAATAAGGACTGGCGATCGTGGGCACAAACTTGTATACCTTGCCAGCGCAGTAAAATTACAAGACACGTCAACGCCCCATTGGGACACTTCAGCAATCCAACCGGTCGTCTAAGACACGTGCACATCGACATAATCGGCCCCTTAGTAATAAGCAAAGGTTTTCGGTATTGCCTCACTGCTATCGATAGGTTTACTCGGTGGCCTGAGGTATGGCCCATGGTTGGCATAACAGCAGAAGAAGTGGCTGAAACTTTTACCAATGGTTGGATATCTCGATTCGGCGTTCCTAACGTCATTACAACTGATCAGGGTCGTCAATTCGAGTCTGATCTGTTTCGAAGGCTCCTGCATGAGTGTGCAACAACAAGAATTAGGACCACCAGTTACCACCCGTGTGCCAATGGCATGGTGGAAAGGCTCCACCGTCAGTTGAAGAAGCTGCCCTTATGTGTCACGACGATACCTGGGTAAGGGCGCTCCCTCTAGTTCTACTGGGTATTCGAACGGCCCTAAAGGAAGACTTGAGATCCTCATCAGCGGAATTATTATACGGTGAACCCCTCCGCTTACTGGGAGAACTCATAATCGCTCCTCCTGCACCTGAACGGCTTGAAGA
Organism: Aporophyla lueneburgensis; assembly: GCA_932294355.1. Lineage (NCBI taxonomy): Eukaryota > Metazoa > Arthropoda > Insecta > Lepidoptera > Noctuidae > Aporophyla > Aporophyla lueneburgensis. Next base: position 24,763,626 of record OW028733.1, read on the forward strand.
CATTTCGGATTTCGTCGTACAGCTACGGAAGAAATTTTCAAAATTGCGACCAACAACAGCCTCGCGCCACTCGCAACCGAAAACATTTGTCTTCCAAGACTTAAATGTGGCGACGCACGTTTTTTTACGTGACGATACAGTCCGCAAGCCGTTGCAAGCTCCATACACCGGCCCGTACGAAATTATAAATCGTAAAGAGAAAACCCTGACAATAAATGTTAGAGGTAAGAACACGGAAGTTAGCTTGGACCGCATTAAACCAGCGTTCATTGAACATGTTGAAGTACCTACGCCAGAGGAAGTTGTTTCGCCGCCCCCTCCTCTGTCACCGCTTATACCCACTAAACGTACCATCGTACCATCTAATACTTCTTTGCCGAATAATTCACCAGCAGAGTATACCACACGGTCTGGTCGAAAGGCGCACTTCTCGAAACCATTTGACCTTTTAAAAAAAGTATGTATATATATACAATATATATTTAGAACTTCCGTTCTTTGATTTTGTCATATAACTTTTTTTTAATTTCAAACGCTTCGTGTTTTCTTTATATTTAAATATATATTTTTTGGATGGTTTTCCCTTCTACGTAGGGGGATGGTGTAGCGTTTCCGAACGGACAGTTCGCGCGCTGTCATATGTAGGAACCAATAAGAAGGCAGAATGAACTGTCAGACCAGAAGAGAGTGCAGATTTTTGTCGTTTGAGTTTTCACATGAGCTAGGGAGATATTCTCAATTATAAAAGACTACAGGAACGACGAACAGACAAATAACAAGACCAAGAGATACACTTGCTCGCTACTTCACGCTTGAGCTTTTTATTTAATAGTGCAGTGATATACTCCGGAACTTGCTTCCAATGATAAAACGGTAATAAACTAAATTTCAAACGGGAAGGAACCGAATTTATGTGCTCCCCAACTTCAGTTCCCCAAAAGCCAATACTTACCTATTATGAATACCATACCTTATTATCATACTACTTTGTTTCTCATTATAATAGGACTGTTAGTACTTATGACAAATAAATTCATTAAACCGAATTGTAACACTTTTTTTGAGTCGACTCGGCGCGGATGAAAGTATAATTAATTCATTAAGAAGACAATGAGTATACACTGTTATCTTTGTCTCGTGTTGACCATAAGAATCTGACGAATATCATTTTCACGTAGAAACGTACCTACTTTACTTGGTTCCTTGCTTTTTCCCACATATATATGTTGGGGTGGGCTTCTAGTCTAACCGGATTTAGCTGAATACCAATTTTACATGAAGTGACTACCTATCTGACCTCCAAAACACAGATACTGGGTAATACGATACCCCTTTATACTCCACAGAAACCGTGCGGGTGAATATGAACTTTAAGATTCTACTGAACTTAATGCCCTTGACTGTACGTACATACTTGCAAAACCGTACCTCTAAATCTTAAGTCTGAACCTAATGGTAGCCTTAGCTGGCAACCCAGTGCCGCGAATAGTGGTCCCACCGCCGTGCAGCGAATCTCCGGAGCCAGCGGCCCCGCTGTCCGGCGACGCCGTGACGGCGGTGACTCCGCCGTCTGGTGACGCGGGGCTGATGACGGTCCTGCGCCCTGGTGATACGAGGATAGTGGTGACGGGGACAGCATCTGACGTATATCCATCAGCGATGCTATCGGGCGTAACACCAAACCCTGCCTTGAATAGAATAATAATTATATTATTTTCTCCATTGTTACAAAGACGAGCGTAAAAGTATTTCATCATTTCAGCCATAAGATGTCCACTGCTGGACTCAGGCCTCCCCCAATTTGGGGGGCTTTGCCATAATCGCCACGCTTGGCAGGCGGGTTGGCGATCGCAGTATGTTGGTAGAATGCATAGAGAGCGCTGCTGCCTATTCTCTAGTAAGTCCCTTAGTCGCCTTTTACGACACCCACGGGTAGAAATGGGGTGGTGTTATTCTTTACGTCCGGCAGCACACGGTACAAAAAAAAAAACATTAAGTAAAACTATTTCATTAATACTTTATCTGTACCTATCTTAACGGTCAGTTTTTTAAGGGATGGGCTGAACGTTGTTTGTACCAAATACCAACTTCCGTCGCGCTTTATGGAGGATGACACGTCATACCTTGTGTAAATTTTAATCACTAGCAAGTATTCAAGATTTCATATAACAGATTTATACAAAAATATAACCAGTTTTTTATTGCAATACTTAGATGTCAAAATGCTGATAGCGTGAATAAATAAAAGCTTATGATGAGTTTTAATATTTTAGTCAATATAGTTATTTTAAATTATCTTGTATTCAAAGTTGGTATTTGAACCGAATTTCCGCCAAGTTTGAAGTTCGGTTCATAACATCGAGGTACGGTTTAACCGCATGTGATTTCCGTAGTTTTTTTTGGACGGTGGTACCCGAACTAGGTAGTTACCTGTATCGTAGGAACGAGGAATCCGGCAGAGGCCCTCGTAAGACTGGTGGTTGTGCAGGGTGACGAATTTGTGCCGCTCTGCTGTTAAAATGCTCTTGCAATGCTCGCGGTGGCGGCGGTGTCCCGTGCTGCGGTCCCACTATACATGGCGCCCATTGCAGCAGCTGAAGAAAACAGATTTGGTTTTTTCTGATCTGTTAGGTCGTTAACCTGCGGAAAAAAGTCTGCGGTTTGAAATTTTTTTTGCAGTTATCCCCTTCCCATGTTTTCCGCTTTTAAGTAGCTGGTAGTTTAGGGGTAGGTATACAAGAAAGCTTGCACCGCATGCAATGCATACTTGCTGCGAGAGGAAGTGATCCTCATTGCAAATCATTCTCTTGTTTACTCAAAAAGTAAAAATGACAATGTAGGAAGAGCCAGGATTAACTGTTGCCTATCACGAGTTTATTTTCTTGTCTTATGTCCTTTACCCCCTTAGCCTTCCTTCATTCCTGTAAGTTTCTGTATGTACAATTGTGCTTTTGCAAGTTTGGTTCAACTGTAGGCCGATGCTAATGGTGGTGGATAATACTGGATGTGGCTGTTACAGTTATATTGTTAGCGTGGTCAAACTGTATTAATTCCACGCTCCCATCAGGAGGAACAAATTGAAGCGGTCGCCTGCGTCATGGGTAAGTAGGAAACTTTGGTTAAGCGAACAGTAGACCGCGCTTACAGAATTTAAAAACCGGCAAATTGTGTGTCAGACCACGCAGAATGAAGGGTTACGTAGTTGGGATGAATTTATCCCCGGAACAAACTTAATGTTGTGATATGTCATTGTGTTAAACAGTGGTAGAAAAACACGTTCTACCAAATGAATGTTGGTCGACTATTACTCGCTTACTTGTAAAGCCTACTTCGTTAAGGTAGTTGTCCTTTTAACTTTGTTATACATAGGGGAAGTATGTCTAAAATGACATATACAGACAAAATGACACACTGGGCTTTTTTCGAAATTGGCGGGCTATAATTCTGCAGTTGTCCTATCATTATGTGACGCCGTCCATGATGGCATACCTCCCCCCTAGCCAAGTTACAACTGTTTCGTGTCGAATTCCGTTCCCCTATCGGTAACGCCTCAGTGTCAGCAATTGTAGAAAACGATAAGTTGGTAGCCATGTTGACGCGCCTGAGTCGGCCGCTCGTTCTACAATGTCTGTAGAAAAACTACACATTATAACAAAGGATGTAGCGTTGAACATTGTAGAAACGATAAAAAATCATTCTATCATTTTGAACGATGTGAACTTGGCTACGAATTTTCTATTCGTTTATTTTAACCACGTGACTTAACTTTGAGCGACTAGCGTTAACCGTTTAGGCACGATTGGTCTCATTCACCTTATTCGCGATTAGTCCAATTCGCGTTTGGTCCAATTTGCGATTGGTCCAATTCGCGATTGGTCCAATTCGTAGTTGGTCCAATTTACGGTTGGTCCAATTCGCGATTGGTCCAATTCGCGGTTGGTCCAATTCGTGATTTGTCCAATATAAAGGTATTTCCAAAATGAAACAAAATTACACATTTTTATGTACACATATTGTACTATATTTATTCATAATCGTATTATAAGTTATATCTCGAGTTTCAAGCTCCTACCAATTAGTAGTTTTGTACATTCGTAACAAATCAACAAAACAAAAATTACTATAATCGTACCTTCGTGATTATTATTATATCAGATCTTCCATCAGATATCTATATATATTAGGTCTTTACCTATGAAATTGCCGTTCTGCAGTACTGGCCATTTCAAATCAAAATATTTTTTGTTTGTCTAAGTATTCTAATTTCAAATTAATTTTATTTTAAAAACATGGAATTCTTTTTCCAAAAGTAGTCACTTGTTTATTGATTAGTGTTACATTTTCATCGCATTTCAATCTTTTTCGTCATCTTGGATACGTTAAAAAATCGAGTAATTATGGAATACTAGCTTTTGCCAGCGGCTTCGCCCGCGCGGAGGTCGGATATTATCCCGCGGGAACATACTACCGGGATAAAAAGTAGCCTATGTCCTTTCTCAGGCTCTAAACTATCTGTGTACCAAATTTCATTTAAATCGGTTCAGTAGTTTTCGCAGGAAAGCGAGACAGACAGACAGACAGACAGACCGACAGACAGACAGAGTTACTTTTGCATTTATAATATTAAGTGTGGATGAGTACCGTCGTGGCAGCAACGCGGCACAAGCAGCACGCAACATCAACGACGTTTACGGAGCTAACACTACAAACCAACGCACCACCTATTATTGGTTTGCTCGCTTCCGTTCTGGAAATTTCGACCTGAAAAATGAACCTCGCGGTCGTCCGAAGACTTTGGTCGACAATGACGAATTAAAGGCGATTGTGGAAGCTGATGATACACTATCTACGGCTGAATTAGCAGCAGCTTTCGACGTTAGCGTCAAAACAATATTGGTTCATTTGCGTCAAATTGGCAAGGTAAAAAAGCTTGACAAATGGGTGCCCCATGAACTCAATGATCGCCAGCGCGAAGTACGCGTCGAGACGTGCCTTGCACTGCTCAAGAGACACACAAATGAAGGAATTTTGAACCGCATTGTTACCTACGATGAAAAATGGATTCTGTTTGATAACCGCAAGCGCTCAGCAAGTTGGTTGGATCCTGGTTCAGCACCTAAACAATGCCCTAAACGAAAACTTACCCCTAGAAAAGTGATGGTCACTGTTTGGTGGTCTAGCGCCGGTGTGATTCATCACAGCTTCTTACCAAACGGGGTGAGAATTACTGCAGATGTGTACTGTGAAGAACTGAACTCAATGATGGAGAAGCTGTCACATCTCCAACCAGCATTGGTCAATCGCTCGTCTCCGCTGCTCCTGCACGACAACGCGCGACCTCATACTGCACAGCAGACGGTCTCCAAGTTGCAAGAACTGGGGTTGGAAGCTCTCCGTCATCCGCCCTACTCACCAGACCTTGCGCCTACAGACTACTACTTTTTCCAGAATTTGGATAACTTCTTGGCGGGAAAAAAATTCAATACCCGAGAGGCAGTACAAAATGCCTTTGAAGAATTTGTTGCCTCCCGTCCAGCTGAATTTTTTAAGAAGGGCATCAATAAACTGCCCCTGCGTTGGCAAAGATGCATTGATTGCATGGGTAATTATTTCGATTAATACAAATAAAAAATACATGAAAAAAATTCATTTAATTTTTTTCATACAAAACGGCATTTTCATAGGTAAAGACCTATTATTATATAAAAGAAAGTTGTGTTAGTTACACTATTTATAACTCAAGAACGGCTGAACCGATTTGGCTGAAAATTAGTGGGGAGGTAGCTTAGAATCAGGAGACGGACATAGGATACTTTTTTTTATCCCGTTCGACTATTAAGACGGAAGATTTGATTGTTTGTTTGTATTGAATAGGCTCCAAAACTACTGGTCCGAATTGAAAAATTCTTTTTGGGTTGGGTTGCTTATTTATTGAGGAAGGCTAAAAGTTATATAACATCACGCTACGATCAAAAGGAGCGAAGCAGCAACGAAAAATGGACGAAAACTGGCAGGCAATTCGATGCGACGGAAAGGGTTACGCGAGTAAAAATTTGACGTGGACGAAGTCGCGGACAGAAGCTAGTATATGATAAAAAGATGTTTTTTTCTCTTGCTTATCTCAATAAGATAAGGGAGAAAGAACTATGACCATATATATTCGATCAAAGGTATGATAGTATAATGAATAAAAGAATAGAAATAAAAGATGTGAAAAATACGTCATAAACAATGCAACATCATGTATTTTATAACAAGTTAATTTTTTTAACAAGTTTTTTATAATGATAATCTTAATTAGATAATTTGATGAAAAAAGGTTTTTACTGTTATTGTTCCATTTTCTAATTTTTTTAGTACTTTTTTCATATTGTCTATCAATTAGAATGTCACGACTTCTCCTTTTGTTATTTGTATTGTTGAATAAATTCTGCGTTATTTTATTATCATAATATTGGCTTTATCTTCGCAGTTTATAAAGAAATAAAAACAAATGAGGTTTTTTTCGGAATGCGTCAATTCAGCCGTGAATGCCAGCCCTCTAAAGCATTGGTTGTTCTATGGCGCTGATGAGCGCAGCTTAATATGGTTGGTGAGAGTCTTGGGTACCATTCCTTTTCAAAATACTTGCGAAATTTGATCACTTTATCGCCACTTGAAGCCGTTTCTAATATATATCTCCATGCTTCTGTAATGCGACTAGCTGGAAATAGTGGAATCACTGATGCCTTCCTAGTAATATTTCGACCCTTTCTACTTGTATTCAATAGTTTTTTTTTCGAATATCTCCATATGGCGTCGTTAAAATGGTGATAGCATCCACTTATTTTTGCCTGAGGGAAGACAGCAGAAGCGGCGTTCATTTGCGCTTTCTCATAATCGCATTTAAACTATTTGACCTTGATACCTACCCAACTTTTCCTTCAATAATGCGAAAACACGTAGGTAAGTTTGGTCTGTTTTGTTGGGTCCAGTTTAAATCTAAAAATGTACCACGTAAAGCTGATAATTTGTTGTGACATACACCAATTATTTTACTACTTACCCTCAATTCCGGTGATATTCCTATGAGTTTTGTTTTTGCAATAATGCAGTAATCATGTATTGAGTTTCGATAAATTTTAATTGTTTTTCTTTCCAAATTTCTGTTTTTGTTGGTCTAGTATTAAAATGTTACTTTAAATGTGTAGTTTTCATTGCTAGATCAATTTCATTACATGTTATTCAAAAATAAAAAATACAAATTTCTATGCCAAAGGCTTCTACTCCGTTCACCTATTAAACACATTTTTTTTTCAAGAAGTAAAAAAATGACACCCGGTATATTGTATAATTTCGGAAACATTAGACATTGCCATTTTGGACCAACCGCGAATTGGACCAACTGCGAATTGGACCAATCGCGAATTGGACCAATTACGAATAGGACCAATCGCGAATTGGACTAACTGCGAATTGGACCAATGGCGAATTGGACCAACCGCAAAATGGACCAATCGCGAATTGCACCAACCGCGAATTGGACCAATCGCGAAATGGACCTTTTTTTGAACATTGGACCAATCACGCCTAAACGGCGTTAACGATTGCAGATTATCAACTTGGCTAGGGGTGCTGTTAAGTTTATACCACTATTGATTTTCTCGCGGCACGCCGAAGTAACTTGCAAAAACGCGTTGTTTGCGCATAAATGTTTTATTTTTTTTATTTTGATTGATTTCGTCCTGTTTTTGATCAGTTTCTCGTGGTTTCTTTTACATCTTTTGATGTAAATTCATGAAGTGCAGCATTACACTGCATTATTTATAAGTATTAATTTATAAATCTCGTGTTTATAGTTATTACTTTAACCTATGGGGTAAAATGACATAAGTATAAGACATTTGGGGCAAAACGACTTATCTTTATTCGATGATGAGCTATTCAATGTTGAATCGAACTACGATAATGATCCTTAAAAGCAGTCAGGAAAAGGTGTAGACTGTTACAGACAGACTCATTACCACGGATATCGAGGGATATGCCTTGGGGGCGTGGCACGTGCCGCCTCGATATTATAAAATTGGTCTTATGTTCGAGTGCCGGCTGTACGCATCATTCAGTCGCTTTGCGATTGCGTACAGTGCACTATTGGTGCGTAAAAAACCAAAATGCCGAGTTGTGCAGTAATTATTTGTAAAAATAGTTCAAATACTATCAACCTGAAGACAAATGGCGTGTCCTACCACCGGTTAGTAAACAATTAAGTCACTGTTTTATATTTTAAATCAATTTTTAAATGATTTACTAACTTACGTCCGGAGCGACTCGAACTAACCCGAACTAGCCCGAATCTTCCCGAACGAAACGAACGTTTTATATGTAGAGTGGTGCAATCGTTTGCGTGCGGCTGATTTTATCGATATGCGTATAATTGCTGTTGAATATTTTTTACAGAACTCAATGGATATCCTCGTATTACTTGTATAGTAAAAGAGTTAAATTACTTATTAATTAAATGTTGTTTAAACCAAATTAAGACATTATAATTCCAATATAGTTATTCGTGAAGTGTAAAAACTAAAGTAATATTATACCTAAAGATTTTCACAAATTAACAGTTTTTAAGTACAATATGATAAGTAATATGATAAATAAATATTATATTTCATCGAACTACTTATATTTGGTAAAAAAAATACAATAATTTGTTTTCGATATGCAAAAATATTCTTTTTTTTTTCATCTGTCTATTTGGCGGTTTCGTAAGGTGGGCCATAGACGATTAATAATATTACGCAATATTATTGAGCGAGTAAGATTAGTATTGAAGATTGCGATGGTTAAATATTGTTGAAAATAAAAATATATTTTGCGTAATATTATTTTATTGATCACTAAATCGCACGCCCATCTTAGTCAATCATAAAGCCGAGCAGCCAAGATTCGAAGTTTAAATTAGAGAATTCGCGGTCCGTCGCTATTTAGTCAAATCTACAAATTCAAATTAATGATTCTCCATATTTACATTTTACTGGACAATAAATAATTTTATTTGATTTTTATTTTGTATTTCCTTATTTTTATTATAACAGTTCCCACTGCTAGGACTCAAGCCTACTCTTTATTATACCCGCTCCACACTCACGAACGTCGTAAACAGTGAGTGCGCAAACTGAGAGTGGTTTCGCGGCTTTGCATTTGTATATTGCACTTTTCTCCGCTGGAAGTGGAAACACCGTGAAGACCACAATCGTCCGAATTCGATCCTGTCAGCATTTAAAATAGTTTGCTAGATGGCGCTATTTTCATTCCATTAGAAATATGTCTTAACGCGATCGAGTTTGAATATGAGTATAACATTAGCCTAACTGAATTAAACTAAACCTGAATGTAGGTAGGCATTTGTGTTTTTTTTTTAAGGTTAAGTAATATATCATTTATTTTATTTATTTATACAGCATGATAAGTAACAGAGAGCACTAACCGATAATACAATTTTTTTTTAAATATGCCCATTTTATTTTAGTAAAGTTAACTATATTTTCGGAAAGGTAAAAAAAAATATTTAAAGGAAATTAAACGAAGTTATTATAATACAAGAATGTGCTAAAATTAAATATCGATAAAAATAATCGACCATCGCTTTCGACTCCCTAATTGCATGCGTGTGCATTGGATGTTCGCAAATAGGAAGTATTTACAAGTGAATGCCCCGCCCATTCTATGTATGTGTGCTATTAGAAATTGATTTAGTGTAGCTGCTTTCTTCTTTGTGTGCGTGTTCAAATTTTAAATGTGTGTCGTCAGTACACTATTTGTTAATGTTGTAATTTTTTGGGTGGGAGATAAGTGGCGACACTAGAACTCCTTACTATTCCGCAATGAAGGCATATCTCTGGATATCTATGCTCATTACGCTGAGGAGTCAAATGTGGAAAATTTGATGATCATGACTGCGCATGCATTTACTGTAACGCCCTCTTTGCCCGTTCCAAGCCCAACGGTGCAACAATTATTCTCTTTGGGCTCATATTTAATCACAACCATCCATCCATGACCAGGACTAAAATATGAAATAATAAGGTTTTTTTTTAGAACGATAAGTATAAATACTTATTACTATTAACTACACCCTTATAAATATTTAAGAACTCTCTTTTTATTTACACGTAAATATATAATTGGAATATATTAAAATATTGAAAATGGAAGAGAAGGTCGGTGTTTCTAATTATATGACCATACCACCACTGTTCATATGTTTACTAACCTCCCAGTGTAAAAGTAGGTTTAAAAAACCGGCCAAGTGCGAGTCAGACTCGCGCACCGAGGGTTCCGTACAAACCTGTAGGTATCCTCGGTTTATGTATAAGGTTTATGCTTATGAAATTAAATGTTTTTTATTTTTATTTTTATATTTGAGTTGATTGAATTAAGGTAAATTGCGGTTTACGATTTAAAACGTAATAAAAAAAAACTACTTACTGGATCTCATTCAAACCAACTTTCGGTGGAAGTTTACATGGTTATCTACATCATATATTTTTTTGAGTTTTATCATTCTCTTATTTTAGAAGTTACGGGGGGGGGGGACACATTTTACCACTTTGGAAGCGTCTCTCGCGCAAACTATTCAGTTTAGAAAAAAATGATATTAGTAACCTCAATACCATTTTTGAAGACCTATTCATAGATACCCCACACGCATAGGTATGATGAAAAAAAAAATGTTGAGTTTCAGTTCTAAGTATGGGGAACAACATTTTTTTTTCTATTTTAGTATAAAAATCTTGATGCGGTTCACAGAATACATCTACTTACCAAGTTTCAACAGCGTAGCTCTTATAGTTTCGGAGAAAAGTGGCTGTGACATACGGACGGACAGACAGACAGACAGACAGACGGACAGACAGACATGACGAATCTATAAGGGTTCCGTTTTTTACCATTTGGCAACGGAACCCTAAAAACTATAATGACTATTATTACCACAACTCTCCTGAAAGCTTGCTCCTGCAATGGTGATGGTGGCGGCTGCCGAGATGGTACTGACGGTGATGGTTGCCCTGGCGTTGATGATTGCGGAGGCCGCTGTTGCTGCGGTGATGGCTTTGGGGCTTTCCGCTGCTGAGAAGGCTGCTGCACCTGTGACGGCTTTGAAGCTTTCCGTGGCGGTGATGTCTGAGGTGGCTGCTGCTGTAGACGAGATGGCTTTGGAGCTATCCACTGTGATGATAGTTGCGGTGACGCCTGCTGCGGCGTTGATGACTGCGGTAGTGGTTGCCGGGGTGGTGTTGGCTGCAGCAGCAGCTGCTGCAACTCTGTCGGTAGTGGTGGTTGCCGCGGCGGTAATGGCGGTAGCGGCAGCTGCTGCAACTCTGTCGGCGGTGGTGGTTTCCGCGGCGGTAATGGCGGTGGCGGCAGTTGCTGCAACTCTGTCGGCGGTGGTGGTTGTCGCGGTGGTGATGGCGGTGGCGGCAGCTGCTGCCACTCTGTCGGCGGTGGTGGTTGCCGCGGCGGTGATGGTGGTGGCGGCAGCTGCAGCGGAGGTGAAAGCGGCACCGATGGGAGTACTTCTAGTGGCAGTGATGGTAGCGTCGGCTGCGGCGTCGGCTGCAGCAGCGGTGGTGATTCAGGTGCGTTGGGGCTCTTCCCGTTCATGCTTGCCTACCTTCAGACAAGTTTCTTGCTTTTTTACCAATACTCGTTTCATAGGGTATAAACTTGATAGTACCTAAGACCTAGGAACAATAACCCTTTTTTTCCTCATGTATGTCCTCAGCCCTAGGGTGGGCGGGGTCCGTCAGACTAACCTGGGTGTGCCAAGAATTCAAGTGTAAAAAACCTAAAGATAATAATATGAACACACCCGCAAGAACGCAACAAATAGACGCCAATTTAGAAACCACACCAGAGCCTAACGTTCCTCTGCATCAGAAACAAACTCAAATCAACCTAAACGATACTGCATGCTCTGAAGACATAAGTATACTCGGCGATACAATAAATAATAAAACAAGTTTAGAGATCGACAATCAGCCTGAGCTAACACTACATAATCTGAGCGAAATGTTTTCCTTAAAGTTAAAAGAAATTATTAGATCAAAAATACAGGAAATAAAAGCTACTATTCAAACAGAAATTAATATAGACATATTAAAATTAAAGGAAGACATAAAACAAGACAGGGGCGCTTTGTTCTTACAAAACGAGCAACGAAAGACTAATATAGAGAAAATTAACATTCAAATAGAAAAACTGAATAAAAAACCGAAGCACTCCAAAACGAAATAAAAATACTAAACTCTGAAACCCCCTCTACAACAACAAGAACACCACCAACATACACCCGACAATAATGCTAAGAAAATTGTGTTATATGGACTTACCGAAATCTACAAAGAACCTGAACAAGACCTACACCAAAGAATCAGATCTACGAGTATGTTTTGGGATATTTTAGGAGTAGACTAGTACTAGGGTACATTGAGGATACCAATAGGATCGAAAATCGGAATCGACCAATTGTAATTGAACTTATGAGCAAAGGAATTACCAAATATAGAATAGAAATAGCCGATATTTCTAAAGAACCGGACTATATACTTCAGAATTTTTAAATGAAGTAGCAAGGAATGATAGAAAAATCTTGCGGGATAAAATGCTCGTAGCACGAAATAAAGGGCAGTGAGCGGTAATCCGAAATAATCAACTGTATATTGAGGGGGAACACATAACTTACAAAAACTAAATAATATCACACCCTCCTCTCACAACTGAAAACGCACGAAACGTTATGGATAGACGAAGTACACCTTATAACGACCGCACATTTCGAGAATACGAGAAAAGCAATAGATTTCGGAAACAAAGAGCAACATTTTAATATTTTGTTTCAAAATATCAAAAGTCTATTTAATAAGCAACACATAATGGAAGCTTTTGTCAATGAAAACCAGGCATATCAGGCTATGTGTACTACTGAAACATGGCTGTTAAGAAATAAATTAAGCATGATTGACTTTAGCAGCTACAGACTACCCAAGTAACACAGGAAGCATTTTAACAAACATATAGTAAACTTATGTAGAACTTATGTCCGTATCTATACTATCTATACTAATATTATAAAGCTAAAGAGTTTGTTTGTTTGATTGATTGAACGCGCTAATCTCAGGAACTACTGGTCCGAATTGAAAAGTTATTTTTGTGTTGGGTAGCCTATTTATCGACGGAGGTTATAGGTTATATAACACCACGCTACAACTAAAAGGAGCGGAGCAGTAATGAAAAATGTTGCAAAAACGGGGAAAGTTTATTCCTTTTGAGTTTCCGTTGCGTGCGCTGCGTAAACGGTTAAAGTAACGCAAAAATCATGTATGACGGAATTGTTCCTTTTAAAAAGTTCTAAAAAAAGTCCGCGAGAGCATATGTTTATGTTTTTTTCTTTTAAGGTTGACTCACTATAACTCAAAAGGAGCGAGCAGCAACGAAAAATGGACGAAAACTAGCAGGCAAATCGATGCGACGGGAAGGGTCAGGGGAGCAAAAATTTGACGCGGACGAAGTCGCGGGCAGAAGCTAGTTAAAATTATAAAGCTGAAGAGTTTGTTTGTTTCATTGAACGCGCTAATCTCAGGAACTGCTGGTCCGAATTGAAAAAATCTGTTTGTGTTGGATAGCCTATTTATCGAGGAAGGCTATAGGCTATATAACATCACGCTACAACCAAGAGGAGCGGAGCAGTAATGAAAAATGTTGCAAAAACGGGGAAAATCGCATAGGTAGGCGATTCGACGCGACGGGAAGGGTCGGGGGAACAAGAAATTTAACGCGGACGAAGTCGCGGGCAGAACCTAGTCTTCTATACTATATATACTATATTATTAATATTATAAAGCTGAAGAGTTTGTTTGTTTGATTGAACGCGCTAATCTCAGGAAGTACTGGTCCGAATTGAAAAAATCTGTTTGTGTTGGGTAGCCTATTGATCCAGGAAGGCTATAGGCTATATAACATCACGCTACAACCAAGAGGAGCGAAGAAGTAATGAAAAATGTGGCAAAACTGGGAAATCGCACCGGTAGGCGATTCGACGCGACGGGAAGGGTCAGGGGAACAAGAAATTTAACGCGGACGAAGTGGCGGGCAAAAGCTAGTTAATTCATAAATAAGTTCACCGCGCATCTTGATGCTTTATATTGGCATTTCAAATCCATGATAATGCTATACACTGTATAACGGTTCGATAATGGCATATTAAAATGCTGTTGTAAAGCCTTTCATTTTAGTGCAACAAACCATAACGCTGCTGCACAGCCTTCAGCTGTGTATAGTGCATTTGGATATATAATAGCATTTTTAAGTAGTAAATAAATGCTTAATGCTGTTTAATAGCATGAACATAAAGTATTATAACGCCACGTAATTCCGATGACTGCCTCGTTGGTCTAGTGGTAGCAAGCGCTACTGCTGCGCATGAGGTCCTGGGTTCGATTCCCAGGTCGGGCAAAGTGTTTATTGGGTTTTTCTATCTGGAATTTCTCAGTAGCAGCCTGGAGTCTGGATTTGTGCCCGGTTGATGGCAATAGGCTCGCCCCCTATTACATGGGACTTAAATATAACAGGCGAAATGTGGGTGTACTGTAAGTACACCTCTGCCTAACCCTTCGGGGAAACAAGGCGTGATGTTATGTATGTTGTTATGTATGTAATTCCGCTATACTAGTTTTCAGTTATTTTTAGTGCCTTATGGTCTACAATAGCATTTTTAAGTATTAAGATAATGCCTAATGTTGCCTAATAGCAAAAATTTGTACCATTTTGATGCACCTTAAATCCATTACATAGCTTTGAGCTGCTTTTAGTGCCCTTTGTCATATATTGGTGCCGATTCTGTTGTACACGAACTAAACTAACTAAACTATCTCTAAAATTCCTTACTTTTGGCTATGAGAATTGTAACGCTATTCTGCAAGGAAAAATCTCTAAATTTAAAAATTATTTTGACACGACTAAAATCGAATTTGACAATCGCGACTCAGCGTGGTATTTTTTTTCTTTTGGTTTCGCAACGTTGTAGGTACTTGTGAGTGCTTTGCGTGGAATTAATTTTTTGAGAGACGAAGGCGCGTGCTGGGGAGGCAGCCTCAACGTGTTTTATATGCAATTTTTCACTTTTGTTTGAAAAATATAAAAAAAATATTACCCACGTGTTGAGATTTAAATGTGCCGGGGTCGCAAAAATAATGAAATATTCGGCCCCCTCAGTTTAAGGGGGCCGAATATTTCATTATTTTTGCGATAGGACACGCCATTTTCAAGATATAAGCAAAAAGAAAATAAAAAATACAGAACTGTTTTTGCACGTGAAAGCGAGGCGTTGTTGAGAATTTTAGTTCATGACCACTAGTTTTATTCCACACCTTTTTAATCGCGATTAAAAATAGTCAGATTTAGTTAAAATAAATTATTATAGTCAAAATTTTTGGTGAAAACCGGCAAACTCAGAATAGCAAAATTGACATTTTCACTAAACTAATAACTCAGTGCAATCTTAGTGCTGTCAAACTAAAATATAGTTAAGTTGTGTCACTTTAGTCTATTTCAGAATAGGAAATCGTCGTTTGACAGGATTAAACCAAATTTTAGTGATTTTTAGTTTAGTTTAGAGAATTTTGTGACAACAGAATCGGCACCAATAGCCCTTTTTAGTGCTGAGTAAAAGCCTAGTACTGCTGAACAGCATAAACGTGAATCAATGTAATGCTTGCATTTTTAAAGATCAACTAGGTTCTGTTGTACCTAATGCTAACAGTTTTTAATCAATTTTTTTTGTGGGCGGGAAATCCACCCGCTTTCCTTCAGTGGTCTATATGCCAGGGTCACGGTAACTCTTTCGAACAAATCTCGCGACCCTGGCAGGCATCGATCCTAGCAGACCCCTTCCATACATGTCCGTTTCCACCGCGCGGCCAACTCATAAAATTTGATGAAATTTTGCCAGGAATTATTTGTAATTTGTTACAAAACACACCTCTTTTCCTGAATTTATTACAAAAAAACTAAGACACTACGACCAAAAACAGTTGGCCACTAGAACCGCCACTTGCCGTAGTGATCGCCCGTGATTACACAGAAACTGAATAATGCAGATAGGCGAATGATACATCAAAAGAAAGGTCTTAATTTGTTGTATTTGTTACAAAAATAAAAATCATCAAAACCTAAATATACAAAAAGTTATGCTATATTTCGTTTTCAGGTTAAGTGTAGGTACGTATCTCACCATAAAATCAAATTAATGGAGGCTAATGTGTATGGACAATTAGTTGCTAATTTGTTGCAGATAATAAACAAGAAAAATACTAGAAAATAGGTTCAATATTTTTTTTACAGTCGATTTTAGTTGGCCGCGCGGACGGCAATGTGCCGAAAATACCATGGCGTTTATTTCGTTAATAGTAGGTTCAAGCTTAGTTCTAGTACTAATCGACAGGTATCGTAGCCTAGTTTGGATAAATGTGGCGAATATAACTACAAGCTTTATATTTTAGGAGATATTCACTAAAATATAGTAGTATGAAACTGTATTAGAGTAGAGTGACCATACATTTTCATAATAAAGTGAGACTGAATCGCCATTATTGGAATGTTCGGTAGTCTTTAAAATTACTATTTTTTTTTAAATTATTCTAAAATTAAAATAAGTACCTGTAAGAAAATGTGTCTACATTCTGTGTCTTACATTAGTTTCAGTTAATTTATAAATGTTATGGTAATTTATTAAAAAAAAAATATATAATAACATTTTCAGCATTTATTTACTTTTTGTGTGAAAAAAACTAACTTAAATAACTTCTGATTCTCAAGAGCTCTCAAAATACGGTTCGGAAGATTGAATTATGTGATTTTTTGCTTAATTATCAGCTTTATATCGTGCTTCGATTTTCTTCGATTTCAAAGATATTTTTATTTTTATTCTCTTTTCCACATCACTCCAGAGGTAGAGAACGAAGCACGTTTTTTTTAATAAATGGTGTCCCCAAGAGACCTAGTCCATTCAGGCCCTCTTACATAAACACATTATTAGGTAAATAAAATATTACTTTTTATTTCAAACCAATCATCATCATCAGACTCTGTTTCTGTTCCTGTGCCTTTTACATTTACAAATTCAATATTTTCACGCTCATCTCCGTCGTCGAATTGCTCATCTCTTCCAAACGATCACATCATACATACACTTATCACATACACACAATATTCACATACATACACTCTTCACATACACACAATCTTCACATACACACACTCTTCACATACACACACTCTTCACATAGGTACATACTCTCTTGACATACACACACCCTTCACATACATACACTCTTCACATACACATACTTTTCACATCCACACTAATACTCGTACATAATATACTCATCACATGCACATATCATTTCGGTTACCTTTTAGTTTGTAGTTTTAGTCAAATTTACTAGACCATTGCTTTTGTTTACCAAAAATCATATTATATGTCGAAAGAGACTGGATCCTGTGACACAGGGTATCCTAGTGCGGGATCCAGTGTCCCATCTAAATACTGTAAAATGTTTATGAACCAATAAATATATATTACTACTAGCTTTTGCCAGCGGCTTCGCCCGCGTGGCGGTCGGAAATTATCCCGCGGGAATATACTACCGGGATAAAAAGTAGCCTATGTCCTTTCTCAGGCTCTAAACTATCTGTGTACCAAATTTCATTTAAATCGGTTCAGTAGTTTTAGCAGGAAAGCGAGACAGACAGACAGACAGACCGACAGACAGACAGAGTTACTTTCGCATTTATAATATTAGTGTGGATGTGGATTAGTTGACCGTACAGACGTTTTTCTGTTTCCTAGAACTCGATAGCAGCGCCACCTACGGGTCAAATAGTGAATCTAAACTATCCAGGATGCAAATCCAAACGCATACAAAAAAATTCATTGAGATCGGTCTAGCCGTTTAGGAGGAGTTCAGTGACATACACACGTACAGTAGAATTATATATATAAAGATATTACTATTACTATAATACACACTTGTTTTTCAAATATAACCGTGTTGGTTGTGTACCTCCTTTTGAGTCTCCAATCGTATAATGACACGTCATTCTTTACTGCGCGCTGATTGGTCGACGCGTTAATGAATATCATCGCGCTAATGAGTTTTGTCGTAAACAAGTGACGTCATAAGGGTGGTGTGGAATATGGGTAAACCATATGAACGGATTATTTCGTCTAATGTATTAAAATGAATTAAATCAAACATACAATTTCTTTTTTCTCATACAAAGTTTGGGAGCCTCAATCTCCAAAATTACTAGAAATATCAGAAAATTTTACATAACATAAAATGTTTGTATTGATGCCTAAAATTCAGTAAGATATATTAGAATCCTTAAGTCCCTTCTTCACGATTCCAGCCCACTGTGCGCCGCCTCGCCGCTTCACATTAAGTTGGGCTTGATGAAAAATTTAAACGAAGCTTTGGATAAGTCTGAGTCTGCATTTCAATACCTCTGTCCTGTATTTACGAATCTTTCTGCGGCTAAATTAAAGGATGGAATATTTGTGGGTCCTCAAATCAGGAGAATATTGGACGAGACAAAATTCGAGAGCCTTTTAAACGAGGTAGAAAAAGCAGCCAGAAACTCAATGAAAAGTGTCGTTAAAATTTTATTTTTTGGCAATAAAAAAGCGATAATTACAAAGATATTGTTGAAAATCAATTGTAAAATTACGAGCGTACACCCATAGGGGGTGTAAATAATGTCACTAAAACTCCTTTTTTGCATTCCCATTTAGATTTTATTCCAGAAAATATTGATAGTATGAGTGATGACCACGGTGAGCGATTTATCCAAGATTTAAAATCATTTGAGCAAAATTATCAAAGTTTTTGGGCCCAAAATGTGTTATGTGACTAAGTTTTTGGGCCCAAAATGTGTTATGTGACTATTGTTGGGCTGATGTGAGAGATACGGATGAAAATATTTATAACAAAAGAGCAAAAATTACCCATTTTTAACTGTCAATTGTTTATTTAGATGTAGATAGTTTTCTGTAAAAATCGACTTAATAAATATTTAAAAAAAACTGACGTGCTGGATTTAAAAAAAAAAAAATCCTAGGTGTTGATACCCAAAGTAACGTAACCGTATATATTCCATTTCATGGACAAAACTCATGTAAACTAGTGTTATCTGTCAAGCTGAAATCCAGAAAAGCGACAACATTCCGCTGGCGTAACGCACACCTATTTGCTAACCACTGATACAATTTCGAATGAAATGTAGACGGTGTGAATAAAGCTCTAATGTCTGCACTTCACGGCCTACAAAACTTAAATGCTATGGCCGCGCGGATGGTACATGGAGAACCGCGCGGTCTCGCAGTTCTCTTAAACGGAGCCTTGTAGAGGTCTCATTCTTTTTGCTTACCACTGATACCATTTCGATGAAAATGTTGAGGTTGTATTTATATTTACGCGTTGACTAAAAGGGGGCCTTTTAGTCGACGCGTAAATATAAATACCTACATTTTTTTGAAGTAGGTAGGTATGACAAAGCAGTACCAACTTTTTATTGAGAAGTTCTATTTTGAAAATACATTGTTGTAAAGGTATATTGTTGCATGATGCTTGTTTCTTGTTTTTGGCCGACAAATGGTCTTACTAATAATTACCGTAAAAATAATGCATATACTAGCTTTGCGCATTACAATAACTCATGTGTATTTGATTCGGCGACCTCTCGCGTCCGGCCCTGGTACATATACAAGCCATGGTACGGAGCGAGAGGGCCTAGGACGCCGTCACCTCCTTCTGCGAAGCAGTAATACTCTTGAGGGAGCGGAAGTCTCTGCGTCCTCACGCCCCCAGCCATCGCAGGAGGAGACACCCCGGGCGTCGGGAGTCCATTGCAGACTCCCGGCCACCATAGACGCGAGTTTGCGGGCGGGTAACGACCAGGCTCAGGTCGACAGCGCGTTGTGTTCTACGCGCGCCTCAAAGAAATGTCAGCAGTATGAATAGTTAAAAATTTATTTCAAGTGGAATACAAGTTTATAATGACTAAAAAGATTAAACCATGGTTAATTACAACAAGGAAAGTAAACAATATATCTTATATCTTTAAACGAGCAATTCTTGTATATATATATATATAATCTGAATCTCGGAAACGGCTCCAACGATTTTCATGAAATTTTGTATACAGGGGGTTTCGGGGGCGATAAATCGATTTAGCTAGGATTAATTTTTATAAAATGTCGTTTTATTCGTGTTTTCAATGACCAACTTTATCGATAATCAACTTGAACATAAACTTTTATTTTAAACACAATTTACTAAAAATACCGAGCCAAGCTCGGTCATCCAGATATTATATATATATATGAAAACAATTGACTAAATTAAAATCATATTACTAATAGAATAGGTGTACATCCTATACTCTGGCTTCAGGAAATGATGTAGCTAGGTACAAATATAAGTTATAACTAAATATAAATATTATTTTTAACTTATACCACGTCAGGATCAGGGTCAGTAAATGTGGTGTACGTTACCCTAGCAAGAAAGTGTCTCCTAGAGTTATATGAGTAGAACGTATAATGTGTGCCTTATCTGCTGTAAATTTGCCCCCAAATAAAAAATGTGTGCCCCCTGTCGTTTTGGAAAAAAAACGGAAAAAACGATTCTTGCTGGGGTAATGTTTTTCTAGCAGGAAAATTCTAAACGAATGATCGGAGAGAGAAAAATTGTGCATGGCCAGAGAGCTTATATGTGTGCCAAAATGTGCCCCCAAAAATAAAATCTGTGCCCCTTCAGGTTTTCGAGATATTGCATTTCCTGCTGGAGTAATGTTTTGATGAATCGTATATCTCTAAAACCATTGTATGTGCCCCTGTAGAATAAGCATACACGAGTAGCTCTTAATGTGTGCCCCTTAGTGCCTCAATTAGATTTAAGAAAATATTTATAGTTTTCAAGTTATCACGGTTTTACGAAAACCCGAAACAACATCGCAGCGCCTAAATGAGACAACGCACGAGTTCGCTGAAAACTTTATTCGGTCCTTCTTGACCCTAATAATAACCATACAAAGTTTCAAAAGTGTTCATCTATGCGTTTTTGAATAATCTTGCTAAAAGTCAAAACGATGGTGTCATAACTTTGACGGCAAAATACAAGGAACTGGCTCAATCCTAGATGTGTAGGTGTTAACCAAAATCGTGTGCCTTTAGTCAAAAATATATGGTGAAAATATTCAGCTTGGAATGTTTCGCATTAAGTAAATATAAACAAAAAACCAAAATATGTAAGCAACGACTGGTTATCCGACCAAATTTGAATGACTACTAAAAAGCGACGGATTCATACATATCGATGACCTTCTTTACTTTACTCACTAACCGGTTCACACGTGTTGTGCCTGAGTACACTGAAGTAGAAAAGTAATAAGTAATAAAATAAAGTTGTAATTGGATTATATTCTACTAGCTGTTTCTATGACCATAAACATTATTAAGTACATTATAAATAGTAGCCTAAGTGCTATTCCAAGGTAAGCTATCTTCTCCATTCTAAATTTCATTAAAATACATCCAGTAATTTATATGTGAACGAAAGATATGGCAAATATCAATTTGATTGGTCCCGATATTTAAAAAAATATAGTTCATGAAATGTGTGATGAATACCTAGAGGTAGTAAGGTTGTACAACCTAGCACTGGCTTGCAAATTGCAAAAAACGTAATAAAATTTGAATTTCGCGGGTTAGTTGGAGCATTCACCTTAACCAAATAAATCTTGGTACCTCTCAGTTTTGAGAGTTGTATTTAGTGAATTCCTATAGTCAACCGCACAATGATCTGTGTTTCAACAACGTGTAGCCATTTTTTATGTCGTATTACGTACCTATGAGGGATTTATAATTATATTTTAGACTTACAAGGAGACCGCCAAGATTTCAGTGATTTTTATATATGTTGTTATGTTTGAGTAACTGAGTAATAACCCAAAAGGAATTCACGCAACGCTTAATAGTTTCAGAGTTGCTTCTACCGAGCAACTTAAATATAAGTTCAGTATAAAACTCAAAAACAATTGCAACTCTATCTGTAGAGATATAAAGCTTTGCGTGAATTCCTTTTGGGTAATTACTCAGTTACTCAAACATAACAACCTATATAAAAACCATTGAAATCGGAGGCGGACAATCTTGGCGGTCTACTTGTTAGATGAAAAACTGATCTGTGATTTAAATAATAATGACTATACAACGTGCAAATAATTTCTAATACTTATAGGTAGGAAATTTAATCTGTGATTTGATGCAATAATTACTTTAAGAATTAAAATTAAGGGAATAAAAATAATAATTTCCACATCAACAAGCTGTTTCATTTAATTTGGTCACAAGGTGAATTTAATATATTTTTTAATTAGCCCCAAAACTTTTGAACGCGGCTGTACGGACAACAGCTTAGGTATAATACGTCCAATAAAGAAGGTCATCGATATGTATGAATCAGTCGCTTTTTAGTAGTCATTGGAATTTGGTCGGATAACCAGCCGTTGTTTACATATTTTAGTTTTTTGTTTATATTTACTTAATGCGAAACATTCCAAGCTGAATATTTTCACCATATATTTTTGACTAAAGGCACAAGATTTTGGTTTACACGTACACATCTGGGACTGAGCCGGTTCCTTGTATTTTGCCGACAAAGTTATGACACCATCGTTTTGACTTTTAGCTAGATTATTCAAAAACGCATGCATGAATAGTTTTGAAACTTTGTATGGTTATTATTAGGGTCAAGAAGGACCGAATACAGTTTTCAGCGAACTTGTGCCTTGTCTCATTTAGGCGCTGCGATGTTTTTTCGGATTTTCATAAAACCGCAATAACTTGAAAACTATAAATATTTTCTTGAATCTAATTGGGGCACTAAGGGGCACACATTAAGAGCTACTCGTGTATGTTTACTCTACAGGGGCACATGCAATGGTTTTAGAGATATACGATTCATCAAAACGTTACTCCAGCAGGAAATGCAATATCTCGAAAACCTGAAGGGGCACAGATTTTATTTTTGGGGGCACATTTTGGCACACATATAAGCTCTCTGGCCATGCACAATTTTTGTCTCTCCGATCATTCGTTTAGAATTTTCCTGCTAGAAAAACGTTACCCCAGCAAGAATCGTTGTTTCCGTTTTTTTTCCAAAATGACAGGGGGGCACACATTTTTTATTTGGGGGCACATTTACAGCAGATAAGGCACACATTATACGTTCTACTCATATAACTCTAGGAGACACTTTCTTGCTAGGGTAACATACCTACACGTAAATGTGGGTTCACTTTCAGGTGCCACGTTTAAAAAATATTGTGCCTCTTCAAGTTCTTTCACATTTCTTACGTATGGTTTTCTCAAACTCGTTATATATGGATCTGACGTGTATATCTGACGTTTTAAAGACATCTTCATTTGTAGCAGATTGGGAACATTTTCTGGCATGATGAAGTCGTATGTTTCTGTAGTCTTTGTTGCGAGACTCTTGTGCGTCTTCCGATATTGGATTAACGAAAGGATCATTTTTAACATTTTTTTGCCCAGGTTGAAGTGTCTGACGATGAGGCCACAACTTTCTTTTATAATGCTCTTTTTTATCACGACTATCCCATTTGCAAATAAAGCAACAAAATTTTGTGTAGCCTAATTGTAATCCGAGCAGCAGAGCTACGACTTTTAAATCCGCGCAGTTTTGCCATTGGTGTTCATCATACTTAATCCGCTGGAGTAGTGTTTTCATATTTTCAGACTCTTTCATATGGACTGCGTAACCAATAGGAATCGAAGGTAAAATATTTCGGATATGTAACAAAACAGCTTTTAAGCTTAACTTAGAGCTATCTATGAGAAGTCGCCCGCCATTCATTTTGTTTATACGTAATGTTAAGGGCTACCATCAAACCACTGACACCTTTACGAAAAACACTTTCATCTATTTCAAAAAATCTTGTGAATTCTTTTTGCCTTGCACGGAAAAATGTAATAGTCACACCACTTTCTAAAAGGTTCTATTGTTGCAGCCTCGAACCTAAGAGTTCTGCTTTGTTCTTGGGCAATTCTAAGTCCCTTACAAGATCATTTAATTCAGCTTGTGTTATCCTATGTGGCTGTGATGATGTGCTTCGTATTCTGAAATTGAAGAAATTGATGGTGAAGTAGTAAGTCTGATTTCATCTTCGTCAATCTGAGGACGTTTCGGAATCGGGTGAAGATCGCTGAGAGGCAGAGGACGAGTAGCCGATGGTAGATTTGGATACACTATGGCATTCTTCTTTTTTTTAGAAACACCTTTTCCAAATATATGAGTTGTCAGACAGAAATAACAATCATTTGCATGATTAGTCGATTCTCGCCATTGCATTGGCACTGCAAACCGAAATGATGTTTTTTTGCCTCTCAGCCAATTTCTCAAACATGTAGCACACGAATTGCAACAGAAATGTGGAACCCAGCTTTTATCCTGGTGTTTTATGTTTTCATTAAAATAATAAAAATAGGCTTTTTTAAATTGTAGGCGATATAGAACACCTTTGCTTACTAAATATCACTTCGCCACAAATGTAACAAAAATTGTCAGGATTATTGATACATTTCCGAGACATTTTGCTATGAAATATAATTAAGATGCCGGTTGCAATGCGCTGTTGGCCATTCTGCAGCGAGAGTTTTGGATATTGTCGGCCCGTCGTACTATTCGTAGCATCGTCTTCCGTTGTTTGCCGTGCTACCGGACTAAGGCCTCTACTATGCAGCCAATGATGGGAGACTTGCCGGCTGATCGTGTCAATGAGGCGAGACCCTTTGCAGGCGTCGGATTGGACTTTGCTGGTCCCTTTTCGGTGAAGACGTCTACTCTTCGCAGTAGTAAAATTGTTAAGGCTTATTTGTGTGTGTTTGCTTGCCTGTCAACTAAGGCAGTGCACTTGGAGTTGGTAACCTCCCTCTCGACGGAGGCCTTTGTGGCGACCTTGGATAGATTTGTGTCTCGCCGTGGGTTACCTACTTTGATCAGGTCTGATTGCGGTACCAACTACAAGGGTACAAGTAACTATTTGAAAGAGGTATACGCCTTCCTTGCTGAGAACCAGGCTGACATTGGTAACAAATTAGCTCGTCGAGGGGTCACTTGGTTGTTTGACCCGCCAGCCTGCCCCCATTGGGGGCTATTTTTGAGGCCGCGGTAAAAGCGGCAAAGGGACTCTGGCGCAAATTGTTGGGTGACACCGTTCTCACCTTTGAGGAGTTAGCTACGGTATTTTGCCGCATTGAAGCTGTATTGAACTCGCGTCCATTGTGCCCGCTGTCTTCGGACCCGAACCACTTGGAGGCCCTAACCCCGGGCCATTTTTTGATTGGACAGCCACTTGTCGCCCTGCCGGAGTACCTCTTTGTCGATGTGAGCCAAAATCGGCTATCGCGGTTTCAGTTGGTGCAGCAGCTCGCTTAGAGTTTTTGGAAGCGTTGGAGCTTGGAGTATTTGCACATCCTCCAGCAGCGCGTCAAGTGGACTGATAAAACGCATCCGCCCAAAATTGGAGACCTCGTCCTGATTAAGGATGCCAACCTTAAGCCTTTGTATTGGCGCCGGGGGCACATTCTCAATTTGGTGGCTGGCACCGACGGGGTTCCTCGTTTTGCAGAGGTTTTGTTGGACGGATCGGTCGTGAGGAGAGCGGTCACAACCTTGTCAAGATTGCCAATTGATTAGCGGACGGGAAGGCCCGTCCGGGGGGGTAGATGTTTCGTCCCGTGACAACAGACGGGACCGACCAATCGATCGTTTGACTTTTTTACTCTGTGCGCCTACGCATCATAACGTGTTACGGAGTGACAACTGTCACTTGTCAGTTTGATTTTGACACTTGGTTTTGATCTTTGGAAAATGCATGGTCGTTGTAATTTGCCTTGCGACCCTTTGTTGTAATTAATCTTCTTGAATCGATCGTTTGTGGACAATTTTTCGTGATCCAATTGTTTTGTCTGTAAATAACCCCTTTTGACGAAATAGAACGGGTTTTATTTTGGTATTTGATTGAAATAGTTTGATGTGATAGTGATTCATTGGGACCGCATGCTGAGAAAATCTCTAGCGTATTGTAGCGGCCTGGTATCCTGGAATACTTACAGCTTCACTACACAATACAATATACACTCATTTACATACCTACATAAATCCAGGTAGGCTCCAGAACCAGTTTTCCTCAACCAGGTGAGTGATTGAATATTTGCATTAATCAGCTCCGCGCACGGCGGACAGTTCGCAACCACCTTTGTCCAAGGCCCACAATCATGCTTCCACGTACTTCATTAAATCCTATGGTCAGGGCCTTGGCTTGGCGTCGAACAGAAATTGTTTTTCAAAAACCCTAATATCGATCCTTGCGCTTCAATGAGAAACCCTAGAAACTTACCAAGTATGCTGGTTTGTACCTTTTATTCATTCAAAGCATCATGCGAAATTAAATGTTTCTATTCCAACTCCTCAGAGAGCTATTCCATTTCAATTAAAATCTGGCTATGCTAAAATGTAACACTCCAATACATGAGTTATTATTAAGTGACGGTAATTATGATTCGAAAAAGAATTAGTACCTTTATTCAATTGCTTATCCTTACAGTTTCAGCTGAAAAATCCTTGTAACTGCGCAGATATAAGAAAAAAATCATAGGAAAAGAAATTTCACGATTAACCGAACAATATCTTTGGATCGGCTGGACGCACAAATTCTAAATTTCGGGCACATTTACACGAGATGGGGTACTAATTATTTGTCAAGCCGAAATCCTGAAAAGCGACAACATTCCGCTGGCGTAACGCACACATTTTAATTAATTTGGCACTAATCGTAACTGTAACAAGTTTAATGTATTTTTTTTTTTTTACAAAGGGTAGGTACTTTAAAAAGAACCATTTTTACTTTTGTCTAATGCTATTTTAAATGGAATATAGGTAGCCAGCGGCCGAAAAGGCTCTTTCTGCCTTCAACAAAGTCAAATACTTCTCTTTCACTGCATCAGTATCAAACGTTGCTTAGTAAGCTTCTACGGGATTTCTAAATTTTGCTGGACCCGCGGGATATCCCACTTTGCTAAATTCCAGTCCCTACTTGTATCCCTCGCTGCATTCTGGTCTAACTCCCACGCTTCAATCAAGTTAACTCAGAGATCCTTCACAGCTACTATTCGGGATTAAAATAGCGCCTGTGACAAAACACATAGCTTTAGGGGATAAAATAGTGAATAATCTACTAGTAAATGTGTTTGACCCCGAGTAGAATTAGTATTCTTTAAGTTTGTATTTAGTACTAGCTTTTGCCCGCGGCTTCGCCCGCGTGGATGTCGGAAATTATCGCAAGAGGACGTACTACCGCGGTTAATGTATTAAGAAGCGCGACTTCGTCCGCGTGGTATTTTTAACAAAAAAGTTTTTCGTTCGTTTTTTGTCGTGAGATCATTTTTTTTTAAATAAAAGTAGCCTAAGTTTCTCCTTGTTACATCAGCTATCTGCCAGTGAGTCCCATCAAAATTGGCCCAGCTATTTCTGAGATTAGCCGGAACAAACAGACAGACAGACACAAATTGTAAAAAATGTTGTTTTGGTATATGAACCGTGTATACATCCATTTACACTTAGTAAAAAGCGGTTATTTTAATATTACAAACAGACACTCCAATTTTATTTATTTGTCTAGATAATTTAAAAATATTAAAACACGTATAATAATAATTTTTTTACTTGGCCTAAGTGATATTAATATAATGTAATTTTATGTTATACTAGCTTCTGCCCGCGACTTCGTCCGCGTCAAATATTTTCTCCTCTGACCCTTCCCGTCGTATAAAATAGCCTGCCAGTTTTCATCCATTTTTCATTGCTGCTCCGTTCCTTTTGACCGTAGCGTGATATTATATACCCTATAGCCTTCCTCAATAAATAGGCTACCCAACACAAAATGATTTTTTCAATTCGAATCAGCAGTTCCTGAGATTACGCGTTCAACCAAACACTATTACAATAATAAAGCGCCTGCAGGAAATGTAGCTGCAACTTTTTACTTGAAACATTTTTGTTCCTTTCAGGCGTAGAAATGTAAAAAAAGGAAAAAATAATTTTGCAAAGTAACTAGTAAGATGTCCGTCACAAAATATACTGGTTTGATCGGAATTATGTAGGTAATTCGTGAGTACAGGCCTTATCTCATAATCTTAATGCCGGGGCCAGCGTTCTAGTGAAAGGGCCTCACCGGGTTTCCATATGAAATCTGCACTGGCGTCTTTTTTGACATTGGTGCCATAATTATGGTGCCAGTTGTTGAAAAAAATTTTGGGCCAATTATCAAACCCCTAGCTTCTGTAGTTTTTGAAAAATAAGGGTTGCAACCTCAAACTTGAATGTTTTTTTTCTACGAAACTACAATAGATGTTAAAATGAAATTAACACGACATGATAGATACTTAATAGATTTACATTTCACATTTTTCTCATAATTTTTCAACCACCTGTGGGGCAGAACCAAATGTGTTTTAAAAATTAAGGGTGGTTTTTCGTGGCCATTTTTCGAGATACACCGACCAAATAAATTACATAAATTACGTATGTATCCAACTATAATACATAACAATTACATAGATGTGTCATGGGTGGAACATATTCAAAACAATAAAAGTTTTCAATAAGGTACACACGGCTACTGGTCAAGCTGTAAATTTCCAGTATTAGCTGACCTCGCATTGCATAGGGGTTTCGTACAATGAGATGTTAGCTTATACTGGAAATGTGTGGCCGTGCGTACTGTAATCATAGGAATTATAATCATATACTAGACTCATAATATACTGCGCTATCGAGCAAAAATAGTTTTCATTTGTTTGTGTATAATTCAAACATGTTTATATGGTTGAAACCTTCAGAATGGCAGACAACACTGACAAACTTAGAAGATGAAAAACTGTAATCGAAGTGAAAAAAATATCTGTGGAAAATATAAACGAATTCGAACAGACGAAGAAGTTATCTCACATAACAAGCTGTTGGCGAAAATACTGTTCAAATAGGCTCTTTATTTTGCAATAAGTGTAGATTATTAAATTAGTGTAACTTACTTATGTGTGTGTGTGTGTGTGTAACTTACTGGGGCTGCCTCAATTTATGTTAAAAATGCAATGTTTGTAGATGCATAAATTTTTTTTTTTTTTTTTTTATAAGGAACAAGTAGATGAATTAAACGTAGTGATGATAATAAAGGTCATCCTAGACTTTACGTACAGAAAAAAAAACTGCCTTAAAAAAAATACTTACGTCCTGTGAATTTCAAGTTTTTCTTCACATAAAGAATATTAATTATATATATATTATATTCCATAGAATTTTTTTTCACTTCGATTACAGTTTTTCATCTTCTAAGTTTGTCAGTGTTGTCTGCCACTCTGAAGGTTTCAACCATATAAACATGTTTGAATTATACACAAACAAATGAAAACTATTTTTGCTCGATAGCGCAGTATATTATGAGTCTAGTATATGATTATAATTCCTATGATTACAGTACGCACGGCCACACATTTCTAGTATAAGCTGACATCTCATTGTACGAAACCCCTATGCAATGCGAGGTCAGCTAATACTGGAAATTTACAGCATGACCAGTAGCCGTGTGTACCTTATTGAAAACTTTTATTGTTTTGAATATGTTCCACCCATGACACATCTATGTAATTGTTATGTATTATAGTTAGATACATACGTAATTTATTTGGTCGGTGTATCTCGAAAAATGGGCACTAAAATCCACCCTTAATTTTTAAAACGCAATTTGTTTCTGCCCTAAAAAGGTGGTTGAAAAATTATGAGAAAAATGTGAAATGTAAATCTATTAGGTAGCTATCATATCGTGTTGGTTTCATTTTAAAATCTATTGTAGTTTCGTAGAAAAAAAAACATTCAAATTTGAGGTTGCAACCCTTATTTTTCAAAAACTAAAGAAGCTAGGGGTTTGATAATTGGTCCAAATTTTTTTTCAACAACTAGCAGCATAATTATGACACCAATGTCAAAAAAGACGCCAGTGCAGATTTCATATGGAAACCCGGTGAGGCCCTTTCGTTTATGCCGTATGAGGTACAAATATTTCAGGCCTGGTACGAAATAGTACTAAATTTACTATAGAATCTTTTAATTACATGAGCTAGTCCCGCCATTAGAATGTTTATAAAAGATCCTTATAGCACTTTTTTATTGGAATGTCCTTCGCTGCGGCCCGACGTAGCTGTAATATGCGCTTGCCTTTTTAGCGGTTGAACTAATAGGTTATAACTAAAGAGCGGAAAGGGATCTGTCAGGACACCATATAAATCGATGTAGGTATATCTATGCATGTAGACAGGCGCCTAAAAACCCAACACGGTTCTAGGGGTGGCCTTTGACCTCTATGGTAACTTCCACATACCATTAGGCGTACGTAGCTCGATCTTCCAATTTGGATGCATCGAAGGTGCAAGCTCCAGAATGGCCCGCGAATTAACCCTCTAAATTACAATTTAGAGGGTTACTGTAAAGCTGTATGTTGAACATAGATTCGCGACCGTAACAAACATGGCGTTACATAACAACCTTCGAAGTTCATCTAGACACGCGGCAGCGTGTCAAGCCAAGTTCAAGTAACAGAACTGGCGAGCAGCACCGTGTGTAATATTACACGAACCATTTGGAGCCACTTTTGACCCCCTCATAACTCAAAAACTATTTCACATAAACGTGTCAAATTTAACTCATATAGTGAGACTTGCAAGATACATATGTGCTCCAAATTTCATAAACATATCTCAAACGGTTATTTAGATATTGATGTCCAAAAATCGTCATTTTTATCACTGACTGACCTATAGATCAAAACTCTAACCCAGTTCCAGATGACCTAGAAAGTTCAAATTTGGCATGCAGATAGGTAATTAAGTGAATACAAAGGAATAAATCAGAAACTGGCAATTTTTTATCATTTTATTATAATTTTTCACTTAATTCATTCTATTAGGAACACTTATAACAAAAACGATTTGGTATTAATTTTGTTATAAATTTGTTATAAATAAGTAACTACTAATAATTTATGTACAAAAAGTAATGATATCCCATCAAAAACATAAATGTGAAATGAGAGCCAAGTTCAATATTATCATATATGCCTTGGTTGTTGACTTCAACGACAAAAGAAGTGAGATCTAAATGGGTGCCAAGTTCAATGGTCAGTCTTGACTTGGCTAGTTTTCATATAGGAATTATATTATAGCCTTCGCAAGTTTTAAGCCTGTTACTTGTCGGTTCTTATTTTATTATTCTGAAAATTCGGCTTGCTGGTAGAAACTAGCCATCGAACATAATAATTCGTATATGAGAACTAGCTAAGTCAGGACTGACCATTGAACTTGGCACCCATTTAGATCTCACTTCTTTTGTCGTTGAAGTCAACAACCAAGGCATATATGATAATATTGAACTTGGCTCTCATTTCACATTTATGTTTTTGATGGGATTTAATTCTACACCTAACTTTATCATGAAATAGTCATTCGATTGAATAAAATTTTGAATTTCCGGTTCACTTATTACGAGAACGCGAACTTCAGTTCGTGCGGTTTCTCTCCCAATTAACGCTGTGCAATACAGATCGCGCTACTTGTAATTCGCGTTAATGTGACAATGTAGCCATAGCATGATGATGACAATAAAATGCAAGTTGTAAAAAACAGAAGAGATAATTTGAATAGGTATATAAAGGCTACCTCTGCGTATCCATCTTAACAGGAGCCGCAGCAACTGCAAGGCGATTAGGAATACCTACGTAACTACGACCTAATTCCTATTAGAAAGCCCATGGGCTGTGCTCCTGGGCACGCCACAATTGCGGCGGTAAGTCCCCTCTTTGAGGAGTGGATAGAGAGGCGTCACGGCGTCCTCACCTTCCGCCTGACGCAGGTTCTCACCGGGCATGGGTGCTTCGGTGGGTTCCTGTTCAGGATAAAGCGGGAGGATACGTCCGGGTGTTTCCATTGCGAGGATCGTCTGGAGGACACGGTGGAGCATACGGTTGAGGTGTGCCCTGCCTGGGCGGGGCACCGCCGTGTCCTAGTGGAGGCGATCGGCGGCGGCGACCTCTCGCGTCCAGCCCTGGTGCGAGCCATGGTACGGAGCGAGAGGGAATGGGAAGCCGTCACCTCCTTCTGCGAAGCAGTAATGCTCGCGAAGGAGGAGGCGGGGCGCGTGAGGGACTGGCAGTCTCTGCGCCCTCACGGGCCGCCGCAGGAGGAGACCCCCGGGCGTCGGGAGTCAATAGCGGACTCCCGGCCACCGTAGGCGCGAGCTTGCGGGTGGCGAGCAATGGGTAGCTCGCCGCCCGGTAAGGACCAAGCTCGGGTCGACGGCGCGCAGTGTTCCACGCGTGCCTCAAAGAGATGTCAGCAGCAGTGTAGGGGTCTACTAGGACCGATGCCTGCCGGAGTCGCGTGATTGTTCGAAAGAGATACCGTGACCCTGGCACATGGGCAACTGATGGAACACGGGTGGGTTTTAGTCAGTAAAAGTCTGACACGCCCTCCCGCTCCGCCCATAGCGGGAGAAGTCATTTGATGATTTACCATCCTAAAAAAAAAAAAATGGGCTGTGCTCAAAGCTCTGGGAAGCAATCTATTGTTTGACTTCGGTGAAGGAAAATATCATGAAACCGGCATGTCCTAGAACCAAAGATTCAAAACATGTGACATCTACCAACCCCAAGGAATATAAACTTACCAACGGCGAGACCAACATGCAACGCACTAGGTCTGCATGGTGGATTATTGCCCACTGCCTCACACCGAGAGGCGGCCTGTCCCAGCAGTGAGAAGTCGATACATGGATGCACCAGAGATCAACAGAAATTGGTAGAGACGAATGGCCGCGAGCAATTCACTGTAAACTGTCAAAATAGGCCAAGTTGCTGAAGCGCGCATAGTGAGTTTCCGTAGGTTGGACACAGTATTGATTTTACCGGCCACAAAAATGACTAAGTTATTTCTGCAGTTCTGATCATCAATATCCCATATTAAAATAATGGTAATCTCACTAAGTACTCTAAGTACACCGTTATTTAATTAACTGTGCACAAAATACGTAATTTACACCTATCTATTATTTCTACATTTTTATTTTACTTCTGCCAGTGACAGTAAAAACAGAACAGCAATCTTACAAGTACATCTAATATATTATAAAATTCTCGTGTCGCAATGTTTGTTACCAAACTCCTCAGAAACGGCTGGACCGATTTTTATTAAATTTTGTGTGCATATCGGGAAGGTCTGAGAATCCGCCAACATCTATTTTTCATATTCCTAAATGATAAGGGTAACCCACCCCTAAATATTTATGACAGTCTTTTCTATTATTATTTTATTATGATTTGGCATTGAAACATACATACAACTCTACATTTTCACTCTTTTTCACCCGGCAAAACAACGTTTGTCGGGTAAGCTAGTATAGCAATACAACAAAGTAAAGATTACTGTGATATTGACTTGTTAGTGGCAGCAACTACCTATATAGTAACCTTATTTTAAAACAACTTCAAAGATTAGTTCCATTTTTGACACTGATGCATAGGTAAGTGTGAACGGACTAGTCCGTTTACACTTTTAAAACACTAGTGTTATTTAGTATCCCACTAAAATGCCTATCACAATGGTATGACAAATTGATAGAATGACCAGGGGTAATATTATATAATACACTATTCATGGTAGTATTTTTTGTTAGCGTCAGAATGGCTGGTTGTCTATGGCAATCAGCTCTGAAAGTATATTCAAGAATTGCTACACAATTGCTTATATTTGCTATATGTGTTCGATAATTGCTACATATGATACATTCAGAGAAATACGAATATTTTTTTGACCAGCCGTTCTGACGTCTGGATGGATGGTCGCCTCCGTGATCAGCATGAAAAACGCAGAATTTCTAAAAGTATGTAGTATCAATAATTGCTTACTAATTGCTACTTTCACGAATTTAAGTTTGAGCTTCGTACATACATTAGGTAAAAAAATATAGCTTGTATTAAAATTTGTACGAAAAAGCGCCTAATAATTTAGAAAGGCAACAAATTCTTTTTACCAGAGGTGTCTTGTTCAAATCTTGCAGGCGTTCACTTCGACTTTAATGACGTTTGGTGAGTATTTAATAAACGTAGGTACCTACCCTCCATAACATAATATTTACTAGTATCAGTTAAACGTTGAAACTGTTCTGACTTTTTTGATAAGTACATCAAAAGAAAAATGTAACAATAGTGAAACTTAGTGCTTACGTCTGTGTTTTGTGATTTACGTTTGGTGACAATGAAAAGAGGAAGAAAGTTTACTGTGTCACTAAATGATCAAAAAAATGCGTTCCTGCAATACAAAAAGTATTTTTCCAATAAATCCCATTTACCATCATCTACCGATCCATTATTCAGTGAAATAAGTGCCTTTTTATCAAATAAAATTACGAAGCAAGCACTGTTCCTTTCTGTAAAGAAAAATTTTGACTATTTCTTTGGTGACTCTGATGATCTTGAGGTTTGTGATAACCAAGAACCAAAACAAATTTTTTCGAATAGTGATGAATTAAAAAAAAAATACAAAGGTAAAAAAACAGTATGTTACGATTTTATGATTGACACGTATCAATGGGAACGAATGCAACCAATAAGTAAACGCATTAAATTAAATAAGGGTGCAGAAACTGTATTTAGAATGAAAAATCTTTTGCCTAAGCATCAGTGGGCGCATCTAATGCGTGAAAAAATTTGGGAGGTTCATCCCATTGCACACAATTGGATATTTAAACAGTATTCTATTAATAAGAATAATAACATAACGTGCGTTGGATTTTGTAAACAATGTGAGGCTAAAGTGAAGGTTATAATTAGCTGGCCTTCTAATAAAATTGCTCAATGCAAATGCATTATAGCAAATTATGATGAAAATTTTGTTCATACTTTTGCTAGAAAAACAAAACTATCGCCTACGAAGCGAACAGAAATATCTGATGATCTCAAACATGTTGCTGCTATAACATACCGTAACACAATGGCTAATAAAATTATGGATTCCGATGATCCTGAGCCTGCTCATCTGCCGACAGTTGGTTGCCTACGTCAAATAAAACACGAAGTAAACAAGAGTTCATATTTAGATAAAAATCAAATTCTTTCATTATGGTTAATGACACTAATATCGCCTTATAAAGAAGCCATTAAGCATATTTCAGTTTATCCTTTTTATGTGTATTATTGGGATCCTTGCCAAGATAATTATTATAAACTGTTTAAGAAAACTGGCAAGTTAATCCTTAGTCTGGATGCCACCGGTAGTATTTTTAAACCATTTGGTCCAACACATAAAGTCGTAATTACTAAACACATTTTCATTTATGTATGTGTCATGAAGACAATCGAAAATGAAAGTAGCGTCCCGCTTACACAGATGTTGTCGGAAAGTCAATCTTTGGAGACAATATATAAATGGTTAGAAGCTTGGCAAGAATGCAATCCAAAACCAGATGAGGTCAATGTCGACGATTCATCTGCACTAATTGGCGCTTGCGTGAAAGCATTTACGAAACATAACTCGACAAAAGATTATGTCGAAGAATCGTACAGAAAACTGGAACAAGAGAAAAGTAGTGATGATTGTTACATAAGAATAGACACCAGTCATTTTGTAAAAATATTATTTAATCTGTCATGTTTTAAACATGTCGACAGCAGAGTAATTTTTTTTTATATTAAATATTTATTAGAGTTAAAAAAATGCGAATCTTATGAAAAAGCTAAAGATATTTTGGCAGATATAATTACAGTTTGCTTAAATGAATATGATGGATTAGACAAAAATAACACTCGTTCTAGATGTGCTACAGCTAAAAATCGATTAAAGTCACTGGATCAATTTCAGACTTCGGACAATGAAATAGAAATTGTGGATAATGATAAATTACTTGATACGCCTAAAGTTGACCTAAAGTCGGTTTTTGAAGATGTATCGGAACATCCCATCAAATTAGAAAAACAAAATACAGAAAGTAA
The DNA here is from genome assembly GCA_932294355.1 of Aporophyla lueneburgensis. Classification (NCBI taxonomy): domain Eukaryota; kingdom Metazoa; phylum Arthropoda; class Insecta; order Lepidoptera; family Noctuidae; genus Aporophyla; species Aporophyla lueneburgensis. The sequence goes on from OW028733.1 coordinate 24,799,842, forward strand.
TTTCTATAAATGGTTTAGAAACAAAATTGATACAGAAAAATTATTGGTGACACTGGATACTGAGAGTTTTGGCGACCATGAGAACCTTTACTATTTTCCCGCTATTATTGGAACTTTATCGCGTTTACTGACACAGTTTCCGTTATGGTCTAACATAATGAAAAATATTTATGATTCCAACATCACCACACCATCTTCCTCAAATGTAGAGGCCTATTTTAAAAACATTAAAAGGCTTTTATTACAAATGAGCACAAAATCTCATAGACTGCGGACAGACGAATTCATATCCAAACATTTAGAATTCCTAAAAGGAGAAATAAAAGTTGCTGCGAATAAATTAGCTCACCAAAGAAAGGTCGAGGTCAATAATTCAAAAAACACGCTGAAAAAGGTCTCAAAAACTTTGGTTCAGAAAAAAAAGCTACAAACAAACGAAGAGTTTACAGATGATTCGATTTTTGCTGAGAATCCGACCTTTATTGAAAACTGGAGAGGAAAAGGAAAAGACGTTAAAAAAAGAAAAAGAAAGTTAAAATCTATTGTACTTTTGTCTAACGGAAGCAGATTACAGATTGGTGATAAAAAATATATTTTGAGGAACACATGCGCTATGGATTCTATATGTCAAGCTTTGGCTATAGCATACGTCGACGATTACCGTATAAGTAGAACAATACAGGACAGCAAACATTTGTTTTGTAAACTTATTAGGCTAATGACAGAGAAAAATACAGAAGAATTGTACAAAGTTAGATCAGAAATGGCTCAAGTATATTTTAACAAAGTTGAACAGGCTAATACTGTGGAGATTAGTTGCGAGTGTAAGGTCAATAATGTGTTTGAACGCATATTAATTGATTGCATATATAGTGCGGACGAAAGAGAACATTGCACAGAATTAGAATGCCCGATCAATAATGTTCAGCGGAAAATACCTGTTCTACATATAGACGTTAATAAAACTGTTAAGGAGTTACAAGAAGCCGCAAATACACTTATTAATTGTGAAGAAATTACACAATGCCGTCGACATAACTGTCATGGTATTAAATCGTTTACTAGCCTTACGAGACCTAATTGCATTTGAATTTAATTCAAATGATTTTATTTCAGTAGATGATCCACCGATCCACCTGTTATTGCACAACACTGAATTTCGTTTATTGTCAATAATAGAATTTATTCCTCCGTCACCTGGAATACAAATTGGTCACTATAAAGCTCACTGCAGGCGAAATTTACAGTGGAATTGTTACGATGATCAATCTACAAAGATAACAAAAAGTCCAAAGAAGATGATCCCTCATTGTATTTTATATGTTAAAAAATAGTAATTTGTTGATTTTGTGTACACGTAGAAATAATATTATATAAAGATTTAACGAAGTATTACGATTGTTTTCTTTCATACATTTCCCGTGTTTCATATTTATGCTTTTGTAGGTAGGTATGTACTGCTTGATTAAGCATAAGTTGTGTAGCTGACAATGGCTTATCCACCAATGAACCCTGATGGTGGTCAAACCATTGTCAGCTACACGCATAATATGTTGTCTTTTTGTTTGTCATTAATAATTTCAATTAACTAATTCGATTCCGCGTCAACAGATGGGGTAGGTGACCCATAATTGTGAACGCCTGTACGATTTGAACAAGACGCTGCTGTAGTAAAACATTGCCTTTCCAAATTATTAGGCGCTCTTTCATACAAATTTTAATAAAAGCTATATTTTTTTACCTAATGTATGTACGAAGCTCAAACTTAAATTCGTGAAAGTAGCAATTAGTAAGCAATTATTGATACTACATACTTTTAGAAATTCTGCGTTTTTCATGCTGATCACGGAGGCGACCATCCATCCTGACGTCAGAACGGCTGGTCAAAAAAATATTCGTATTTCTCTGAATGTATCATATGTAGCAATTATCGAACACATATAGCAAATATAAGCAATTGTGTAGCAATTCTTGAATATACTTTCAGAGCTGATTGCCATAGACAACCAGCCATTCTGACGCTAACTATTTTTTTCTGACATAGGAATGAACTTAAAAGAGGCGAAATGTGAATGTACTATAGGATATGCCTCTGCGCAACCCCTCAGGGAAACAAGGCATGATGTTATGTAAAAAGTGTTAAATATGAAAGAATGATTTATAATAACCTTCAAAATGATTCAGATTCTGACTAATTGTGTGGTACGCAATTAGGGTGTAGACCAGATAGATAATTGATTGACCACTGCACTCCAAATAATTTTAAAGTGACCTTTATTAGAAAAATAAGCTATTTCTAGACTTAGACCAAAGTACCAGAGAAACAAAGCGGATGTGCGGCCAATCTCTTTCTAGAATTCTGATTGGTCCAATATTTTGACTAAATTTCACACATGTAAAATATCAGTTGTAATAATTTAAATTGAATTGTTTCAATAACCTCATGCAAACTGTTGTTCCGATGTCCCCATGATGAAAAAATAGAAAATTTTGGAAACCGCTAACTGAATTGCTGTTACAATAAACAGCAACCTGAAAGCGCTGATAATTCATGCTTTAAAAGCAACATAAAATGTGGAAATAAAAATAAAAGATATGTTTTTTCGTATTAAGCTTTTTTAATAATAACTAACAAAAAACTATAAGCAAAAACTAGGTTTCTCTATGGTAATTTATTTTAATGATGGTGTTTGATGGTTGGATATCTTAGCACCCGTTTCTGAAGACTCGGGAGTCAGGTTGTTAGGAAGAACTTGGAATAAATAATTGTTTTTTTATCAATAGCTAGTGACAGTTTAATCATAAGAGCTCAGAAACCAGGCAGTAGATAGAAAATCAAATAAAAAACGTAATCTTAATCATGCATATCATACAACAAAATCATTTAATCAATAAAATCTCAAGTAAAATTATAACAACATGCAAATGATGCATCTTACAAGATGCATATCGTCGCTTAAGTTCTAACACCGCGGAAGTCACATTTTGGACAAATAACGTTACGCATGTCATTCGATAGGGAATCGCAAGACGCATCGTTTGAACAATCAATTATGAGAGTTTGAGCCAATGGTAAGACGTTATTAAAAAAATAAAAACACCGCGTGTGTCAGTGTTGTACAGTAAGCCGCAGCAACAGCGCGTAACTCAGTTTTATTCCATACTTAGTCGTGTGGCGACAAGTGTTCTGCAGAATTTTATTGAAAAATAAGGTAAATTTGATTGACATTAGTAATCTGCCTATTATATTAGCTGCTGAGGAGATACAGCCTAAAATTCACGCACCACCTTTAAAACAGCCTCTTGAAATTGACAGCAACTACCTGATTCTACGCTCCTTGCCTTCATACACCTACGTCTACCCTCACAGATGTGCCAAACCCGTATAAAGGTCTCTCTGAGGTTCTGGCCATTGAAGATGCAACTGAACTGACCCACACCTTCAAACGTATAATGTATATACTGAAACGATGGATGTAAAACTCCTCATGTATATCTACTACGGTTGAAACATCGCAAGTTGTATCCGTTGATTCTGCATCTCTGTCAACGCCGCCAGTTGAAATAACATTTATTGAGTCTGTAGAAGCTATACGAACACAATATGAGCCTACGCCTATTCTCTGCCCTAACGAAGCTGAACAGGAAGAAAGAAGACTATTATTTGTACAAGGTGATATTGAAAACACGATAGCAGGTACTGAAGAGAATGAAGAATACGGCGATCTTAGCGCCGGTAGAAAGAGGTGCTCAAAAGGATGCGCGGATAAGAAAAAATGGATCAAAAGTTCTAGCAAAGCACTGAGAATGGAAGGGGACGAATATTTAGGATACCGCCGAGATAGTAAAGAAAAAAAGTTTAACCTCTAAGTCCCTGAGATACCACATTTGGTATAGACACAACCGTTTTTTAACTGTGTCTGTAATTACGGTAATTGACTGGTTAAGGTTCTTCATGACACAATGAACTCTTCAGCACTTGAGCACTTCTCAATTCTGTAAAAAATCAAAGCTTCGTGCCTGTGATAGTATAGCTGAAGAAGAGCGAAAACAACTCTTCACAAACTACTGGAAAAAAATGACGTGGCAGCAGCGGAAGCAATACATTATTTCGCATGTTGAAATATGCCCAAAAAAACAATTCAAGTCTTCAGAATCTAGAGGCGTGGCGAGAGTAAACAATATCTTTTAACAACTTCAGATGGCCGTGTTCAAGTATGTCAGCATTCTTTTCTAATACCTTTGGTATCAAAGAGTGGACAGTGCGAAATTGGTTATCAACGTAGGATTCTGGGATGGCAAAAAGTCACAGCTTACTCTCAAAGTTTTAGAAGCACACTCAAAGAAAGACGATATTTCTTTCTTAACACTTTCACTGCTAAGTACGTAAATTGCATAAAAATTGGGATGCCATAAAATGTGTGTCGCAAATCTATAACAACCCATCTGTTGAGTCCATCGGCGTGATGGTTACGTAACGGGAACGACATGCCGCAGCACCCGAATCCGAGTTCAGTAAGCCACGCCCACAACCGGCCTGCCAGGTAGGGTTGTCGAACGCCAATTTTTTTTATTGAACACTGTTCTTTCTTTATGTATTTTTGTTTGTTTTCCTAGTTATTAAAAATCATAACTCTTACGCCAAGAGAACCTTACAGGATATCTCTAAGGTGCCTCCTCAGTTGTATCCGCGAAATTAAATTTATCAAAACATAAGAAAACTTGATTTTCGCGGGTTACGACTCGCTCAAGCGAGTCGCCTCAAGTAATTATCTAAGATCAGTGAATTATTAAAACAAAAATGAACCGACGCCTTTGTTCTTATTGTTTATACCTTCAGCGATGGTTTTTACCGCAATAAAACACGTGCAGATAAGGAAATAATTGAAACATTTGCCTTCTTTTGTTTTAAATACTTTGTTGACGCCTGTGTTCTCAATTTTTAAGCTCCATAAAAACCAACCGTTTAAATACTTTGTTGACGCCTGTGTTTTCAAACTTTAAGCTCCATAAAAACGAACCGACACCTTTGTTTTAAACCTTCAGCTTATTTTGGCAACCCTAGTAGTACGTAATAATTTGCACCCGGTAGGCGGGTGCTCGGCATGGTCACAAGACACTTATAACTATTTATATGTAGGACTCGGATGCGAGTTGTCGGCATGCGAACGAATTATCGTTCGACCCGGGAGCCGGGTGCTCGGCACTGAAAGTGTTAAAGGACTTTTTTAATATTTTACCTAAAATGCCCTCTCATTACTCTAGAGCTCCTACATCTAGACCAGTCTTTCCCAACGTGGGCGATAACGCCCCCTTGTGGGCGCTGCAGGCCTAAAGGGGGGCGCTAAGAGACCCAGAAAAAAAGGGGGCATTGTGTAGGGCTTTGGGGTCGATTTATAATTTCATCTACCTAGCTAGGAAGACTCTTAGACACCGACTGAGCTCTCGACTTTCGACTACATTTTGTGAACATCAACTAATATTATAGATATAGCTCAAACTCGGTTCGATATAAAAGACCGCGGGCAATCATGTTTTAACAAGTTTTTGTTAAATAATCCGAATTGTACATTCCTATACCAATCGGCTGGTTCTATAATACTTGTTCTTGCTTGTCAAGTACGATTGGGCGTCGAATGAGATAAACGAGTTTATGCACGTTTGTCTTATTCCTGTTGGTGCGTGCTGCTTATGCAATCCTATATAAACGACGTAAATTTATTTTATTTTCATTTGCGGTTTCGCGCATAATAGATAAGCAGTACTTGATTTCAACACTTACGTATTTCTTAAAACAAAACATTGTCGGAAGTAAAAAAGAAGAGACGGCAATACTCTGCGGAATATATTAAATTCGGATTTATTGAAAATCCCACAAACCCGTCGTCGCTTTTGTGTCTTCTATGTCTAAAAACATTTTCGAACGAAGCAATGAAGCCTTCAAGACTGCAAGATCATTTGAATAAAATGCATCCAGATAAGACAGAAAAGAATGTAGCATATTTTCAAGACCTAGAGAAGAAGCATAATACTCAGCCAAGTGTATCAAAACTATTTTCGGCGGCTGCTAAGCAAGATGACGACGGACTTCGAGCTTCGTACAATATCTCTTTGTTAATTGCTCAAAAAGGCAAACCACACAACATCGGAGAAGAGTTAATTTTGCCAGCAATAAAGGAAGTAATAACTACTGTGCTTCATAAACCGGCCGCAGATATTATCCGAAAAAATCCTTTGAGTAATAATTCTGTGCAAAGACGATTTGATGAAATGGCTGAAAACATTGAAGAATCATTGTGCAATCATCTGAGGACTAGTCAATTCTCAATTCAGCTCGATGAGTCCACTTTACCAACTAATGAAGCCTTGTTGCTATCTTACGTGAGGTTTATTAAAGACTAGGTTCTGCCCGCGACTTCGTCCGCGTCAAATTTTTGCTCCCCTGACCCTTCCCGTCGCATCGATTTGCCTGCTCGTTGCTGCTCGCTCCTTTTGAGTTATAGTGAGTCAACCTTAAAAGATAGACATATGCTCTCGCGGACTTTTTTTTAGAACTTTTTAAAAGAAACAATTCCGTCATACATGATTTTTGCGTTACTTTAACCGTTTACGCAGCGCACGCAACGGAAACTCTCAAAAGGAATAAATTTGCCCCGTTTTTGCAACATTTTTCATTACTGCTCCGCTCCTCTTAGTTGTAGCGTGATGTTATATAGCCTATAGCCTCCCTCGATAAATAGGCTACCCAACACAAAAAGAATTTTTCAATTCGGACCAGTAGTTCCTGAGATTAGCGCGTTCAATCAAACAAACAAACAAACAAACTCTTCAGCTTTATAATATTATAGTATAGATGAGAAAATACGTGAAGAACTATTGTTTGCCAGAAATTTGGAGACAGGCGAAACCATATTCAATACATTGGAAAAGTTTTGTGAAGAGAAAGAGATTCCTTTGAAAAATATTATATCAGTTGCTATGGATGGCGCTCCGGCTATGACAGGGCGCCATAAAGGCTTCATAGCATACTTAAAGAATAAAATTCCAGATGTCCTTGCTATACATTGCGTTATTCATAGACAACATTTGGTTGCTAGAAACTTAAGTGAACGACTATTTCAATCACTGCAATATGTCATCAAAGCAGTCAATAAAATCCGTAGCAGCTCTTTGAATGATAGAATATTTCGTCAGCTTTGTGTTACTAATGACGAAGATTTCAACCGTTTGTTGCTTCATACTGAAGTTCGTTGGCTGTCAAGAGGCAATTGTCTGATTCGATTTTACAACCTGTTTGACTCTATGATAGAGTTCTTGGAAACTAAAGATACAGAACTGCGCAACAAGCTCATAACATCAAAGAATGATATAGCTTACATGACAGACCTGTATAAAATGTTCAACGACATGAACCTCCAACTGCAAGGCGATGAACTAAATTTAATTAAAACAAAAAATGTCGTTGCTGCTTTCGCAGCCAAACAGCTTCTGCACAAAAAGAATATGGGCAGACGTGAGTTTCACAATTTTCCGAATTTATCAGTATACTGCAGTAACGACGACTTGTTTGCCTACTGCCAACATTTGGAAAACCTCCACATTGACTTCATCGAACGATACCAGGACATTTTAAACTTGGAAATACCAGACTGGGTGTTGGATCCGTTTTCAAATTTCAACACAGCAATGTCACCTCAGCTGGAAGAAGAACTTATAGAATTGACAACAAACGAAGAAATAAAAATCAAGTTCAAAAATGGATATCAAGAATTTTGGCTACAAAAACCGATCCCGCAATTGTACCCTGGATTGTGGTCAATTGTTCAACGATTTTTGATAGCATTCCCATCGTCATATTTGTGTGACCGTGGATTTAGTGCTGTGGCAACGCTGCTTACTAAAAAGAGAAATCGTTTGCGTGTTACCGAACGTGGCGACTTGCGGCTGTTTTTGAGTAAATTGGAACTTGATATCAACAAACTTACTGAACAGCATCAGATTCAACCTTCACATTAGTTTTTATATAAGAATTGATTATGTTTGTTTTATTTTCAATAAAAGATACTCTGTCCGAATACTATAAATTTGCGTTTCAATAATCAGTTATAAGTACTTAGCGGTTTTTAAGTATGTTTAAAAAGGGGGGCGTTAAAACATAATTTATTCTTAAAGTGGGCAGTAGACAAAAAAAGGTTGGGAACCCCTGATTTAGACAATATTTAGAGCCTATTATAGAAAATAAAAATCAACTTTACAACCTTTATTGCAAAAAGTGTACCGAAGAAAATAAGCAAGCTGTCAGTCGCTGGCCTTTTGATAAAATATTTACAGAACGAAATCTAAGTTTATTTCAACCAAAAAAAACCAGTGTGACACATGCTGCGCTTTTAAAGCAGGTAACTTACATGAAAATACCTATAAAAACCACATTATTCTTAAGGAATTAGCTAGAGAAGAGAAGACAAAGGACAAGATTTAGGGCAAACCAAAAGCGATAAGGCCCAAGGCCTAAGCTTTATAGTACTGAACTAAAAATAAACAGAAACATCTACAAGAATTAAAGGGAGTCATCCCTTTTGACTGTGACAACTTTTACGATACTCATTAAAATCTAAATCCATATAAACAACAGATTATTTTCTTAGACCAAAATTATTTTAATTTAATGTTTAAATACAGTTTTTTTTTTACTCAGTAATTGATTTCAGTGATGATTCTCTGAGACTGAACACTAGCACTAACATAGGAGTGATTGCTTGGTAAGAAATTGTTTAACAATTTTTATTTTAGATTATTATTTTTGTGTTCATTTTATGATTAGGTAAGATATAAACCCTGGCAAAAAAGTTTAAATATTATTTAATTAAAATTACTTACATCAATATTTAATTGTGTTTCAATTATTCAACACCGCGTAAGTCTTTTATTTTAAAATTAGATACATCTTCGTGAAGGAAATGATTCCTTCACGAAGATGTATGTGTGATGTGTGTGTGTGTGTGTGTGTGTGTGATGTGTGTGTGTGTGTGTGATGTGTGTGTGTGTTTTAAAGTATGAATTTTAATTCGTATCTTATACCTTTAAACGAGCAATTCTTGTATATATTATATAATCTTAATCTCGGAAACGGCTCCAACGATTTTCATGAAATTTCGTATACAGGGGGTTTCGGGGGCGATAAATCGATCTAGCTAGGATTCATTTTTATAAAATTTCGTTTTATTCGTGTTTTCAATGACCAACTTTATCGATAATCAACTTGAACATAAACTTATTATTTTAAACACAATTTACCAAAAAATACCAAGCAAAGCTCGGTCAACCAGATATTATAGAATAAACTTAACTCTAAACAATTATTTGATGCAAAATGAAACAATTTTTATCCTCTCCTGAAAAGTTGCGTATTTCGACTTCCGCGGTGTTAGAACTTAAGCGACGATATTATATAAGTTTGTTCATCATATAAAAATAAATATTACATTTAAAAAATAAAGTAAAAAACATGAACTAATAAAAATAGTGTCACCTCTACTAGATCCAATTTATAGAAATACTAGCTTTTGCCAGCGGCTTCGCCCGCGTGGAGGTCGGAAAATATCCCGGGGGAACATACTACCGGGATAAAAAGTAACCTATGTGTTAATCCAGCTTATAAACTAACTGTGTTCTCTGTGGACTCCAAAACGCATTTGAGCCAAATGCTCGAGGGGGCATATTTTATCTGAAATCATTACTATATTTTGCTCCATTTCAAAGGTTATAAAATAATGTCTCTGCAATCACCATTCATTCCGCTCTCATTAGAATACAGGTGCTGGGGACAGATTTGGATTTTTAAGGATGAGGGTCGCGGCGAAAATGATAAAACCATTTCCCTGATAACACTAGTTGGTATCAAAATAAGAGCAAAAAAAAATTACATGTGGAAGTAATATGTCATCTCCAAATATGTAGATGGAAGTCACCTAGCAGGTCTAATTTCGAAGCCATAGCATTTGTCATTTGCAAAAGAATTGTATAGTTGCAGGCAGCAGTATTTGTGAATGTTGGTACATGTATTTAGTTGTGTTCCATGTCTTACTCTGTGTTAGAAAGAATCAACAAGCTATTGTTTACTGCTACTGCTAACTCCACCAAAACATTACACGTATGGAAAAAAGATACAGCAGCAAGTGGACTCCAGCAATGCCAGCTGATTTTGCTGGGAAATAAATTAAGCAACAACAGTTAAAATTTATAAAAGAAACCGAACTACGAAATAGCTACCATTGTTTAATGTATTTTTAATTGAATTCATATTTTATTTTAATTTGTGTTGTAAGAGTCATCAATCAGTGTAAATTTTTTCTTCCTAAATTAAATTTCTATTTAATATAAAATCAATATCCATATTTTATTTAAAAACTAGACGTGATAGCTGAAATCTGTAAACAGATTTGGACTCAACAAACCAAAGCAAATAGAAATCACATAGTAAGGTTTTCGCTCACGGATTTATTTTTGTTTTTTGCCGACCCCACGAAACCTGTGAACTCTCCTGCTCCTTCAAGTGGGGTTTTTTGGATTTATTCTCTGGTACACAATGAAAAACAATTAAAACGATTATCAAATAATAATGTCACTCGATAGAGATTTGAATAAGGCATATAGTTAGAAAATTACATGTATGGCGCACCAATGACTATGAATGGTTCAGTGCAGATAAGAGATTTTATAGTGCACAAATCGAGAAAAAACAAACTTAGAAAAAGTAAATTTTTCGCACCTGTTTGATTCTCAGCTATGACTTTAAAACCACAAGAGTTCACAAATCACTTCACGAGAAATCAACCAAACGATTCTAGAATTGCAAGATGGAAGCAGGAAAGGGAAATAATTTTACTTGGTCCTTTTAGTTTTTTTTCTTTTTATGTACGATAATCAAAATGGTACCGACCGTCATTTTTTTTTTTTTTAATTTATTCCTGACCATGGATACATGTCCTTCAGTCGTAATCATTAAACATACTACTCTTATTCTCACTAAAAATACATAAAACAATAACAAGTTCATCAAAAGTGTTTACCGCTCATACGAGCTAAGTACATCTGAGAGGCGATAAAATTATCTAATTAATAACAACAAAATATTAGTTAAACATAAAAAAATAAAAACAATTTAATGAACCCCGAAACAATTAAATTTTTCCTACAGTATTCAGTAAATATCTAAATAATGGATTGAAATAAACTGTTTTGGAAAGTAATTCCTGAACGTGGCGGAGAACACTTAAGAGTTTTGTTCTGCTATGTCACTAATTTCAATTTTCACTGACAAGTAACAAGTAACAGTCTTTGCATGGCGAACGATTCACAGTCAAATATAACGTGTTTTATATCCGCATTTTCTTCGGAACAATAGGTACATTTGCTTTCACTGATGATTCTCATCCTGTAGAGATGAGCTGGGACTTAACAATGGCCAAATCGCAAGCGATTAATGACTGTTATGAACTTTCTGCTGGAGTATTTGAATTTATTGTACCACGGCGTTGTTGGTAAGTCTTGCTGTATTTCTGAATACCATTTTCCTTTTGTTTCTTTTGTTGCGTCCCAATAATCCTTCCATATTTTCTTAGATAATGTTTTAAATTGTTGATAGTAATCCGTGAAAGGGACCTTGAAAGATTCTGTAATATCCTCGTCGTGATCCTGACGAGTTGCCAAATCTACAACCTCATTACCAACTATGCCACTATGAGATGGTACCCACAAAAATTCTACATGTTTTCTCAACTTTTGTAGAGTATACTTAATTCTATGTACAATGTAATTTTGTTCTAGATAAAACACTTTTGGAATCACTTACAATTAATAAATTATTTACACTATTTACATTTTTGCTTACACCATGTTCATCAATATTTACAATAGTATTTACATAAGATAAAGCAGCTAGTATAGCCCAACCTTCTGAAGTGAATAGACTACAACTATTTGGCATTTTAAAGCATTTTGTTATCCTCTTTTGTGGGTCCTATTATGCTGCTTTAACACCATCATCAGTTTTAGATCCATCAGTGTAAATTATATAGAAATGAGATTTGTCATTCAGAAATTCTAAGAAATCATATTTATTTTTAACAGTATCTAAAAAACACCTGATATCAAAGTAAGCTAATAAAGTATTATATGGGAATTCATATACAGGCCACTTCTTTTGGAAGTACATGTCTCTTGTCAGGTTCTTTTCTTTACTTTAAGAATGGTTGAAATTTCAGGCAATGAACCAGAAATAAAAGTATTTGTTGAGATGGAGGATGTGACAGCTGACTGTATGACCTCTTGAGGATATTCACTTTTATCAAGAACTGTACTATTATTGCAAGATAACTCTTTGAGACTGAATCTCTCAGCCAGTTGTAAACGTCGCAAAGATAAGGGAGGTATAACATTTTCAATTTCCATAGAATTTATAGGGGTGGTGCGCATTGCTCCACTAATTATTCGTAAGCCCATATTTTGTATCACATCCAGTTTTCTTAACAGTGTAGTACTTGCATTCATATACGCTAAGCAACTATAGTCAAAATGACTTCTGACTATGCTTTTATATAACATGCTAAGTGTTTTTGGGTCAGAACCCCAAAAAGTTCCTGCTAAGCTCCTAAGGACATTGATGCTCTTCATGGCATTTTGACAGATATGGTCAATGTGCTTATCTAATTTTAGTTTATCATCTATTAAAACACCTAAAAACTTGTGATGATTAACAATAGGAATGACATTGTGGTTATATACAATATTTACAGTGGACTGTGCTAATGAATCTTTACTAAATAATAATACTGAACTTTTCTCAGAACTTATATCTAGTTTTAAAGTATTACTGTAATAATATTGTAATTGAGGCAATGCAGTATTAATATCATTAACAGCCATATTCAAGTTTTGATTTACTGTGTATAAAAGCAAGTCATCGGCAAATTGTAATATTTTGACTTGAGAAGTATTTACATATCGATACCGGGAATTTCAATTGTCGTAAAGGACATTTTGCCGAAAATGAGTTATATATATATTTGGAATCAGCGTCGCAAGCTCTATCGATTGGTATATTTAAAAAAATTCTATCTTTAAAAAAAAGCTCCTTACGACCTGGCTTTCCAACAGCTCTAGCGCGATTTTTTTTACTATTTGGGATGTATCGCAATAATAATTTTCAATAGGGGAGCGTAATGTCATGTTTTAATTATTTAAGAGGTCATAATCCCCATTTTTGCATTAAACTTTTTATACGACATTAAAAACAATAATTATTATTACAAATCAAAAGGTCGTAAACATGTTATTTGATAATCGAAACCCTTACGACCAAATCTATGCTTTGTTTTAACTCACGTAATAAGGGCGTAAAGGACGTTTGTTTTATTTATTGCCCTTTACAACCTTAATTTTAACAAAAACACAAAGTTTTCGTTTCGTTCTTATTACCGACGGCGCACACAGGTCTGACGAGCACCATTCTCAAAGAAACTCAAAGGCAGAAAAAAAATATATGTGTCTGGTATACATACCTTTATAAAAGGTTAGTTACTACACGTGATAGTAACTACAGTTTTTTTTTTTTTGTATGGGAGAAAACAAAGTTAATTTATTTGAAACTGAATAGAAATGAAGGGCTGGTGCTCACACGAGGTATTGTTCCATACACGGCGATCAAGGTGACATCAAATTCATATACCTTTCCGTGCCGCTTCGCGCGTACCAAATTTTTGAATTTTCGATAGGTGATTTTTCAACTCTTTGACATGGTCAAACGAAGTTGACCATCTATTTACTTGTACTATCGTTAGTTCATAGCCAACTAATGACTTTTTTGATGAGAATAATTAAATACGTTATTGATCAAATAATTTTTTTTTTACAAAATTTCATAATCAGTCATAATCACGGTGATTAATAAGTGACTGAAAACTGATGTTACTAAGTACCTCATTTGTTAATCACCGTGACTATGGCTGAGTTGTAATGACACGCCCTGCCGCTCCGCCCAGAGCGGGAGACGTCATTTGATGATTTTCCAAACATAAAAAAGACCTTTGACTTATTCATTTCCGCAGGAGTTCTTCCCATAATGGCTTCCCATAATAGAAGGCTGCAGGTCTTCAATCTCGTTTTCAATCGTAGCCTATTCTTCAACTATGTTCAACTTGTTTTCGTTTGAAAACTTAAAATATATTGGTCTGCAGAACATTGTGGAAGATGGTTCTGGATTCTCCCATATCACTTCTTCGCCACAAACTAAGCGCAGAGGCACAAACGAACACATAAAAATGCTAGAATCGTCATCCTCTGCCATAGTTTGCTTATACAAACTTTGCCCTAAGCACCATCAAAACCCCATTTGGATATAAGTATAAATACTTTGCCATCCAGATTCTACACGTAGGAATTTTCCAAGTCTAGCCACAGTTTTTTTCAAAATAGCTTGGAGTTTTACTTCAACCCCTCTTCCGTGACTTTTGTGGCATCTTTTGGCGGATAGCAGTTCTTCATCGCTTCAAAGATAGCTGTGTAAGAAGGATACAATGGTATTCCTTATTCTTTTGCACAAGATCTTAATGTTATATACTGCCACTTAGAAAGCTTCAATGAAGTCAAAATACCTAAAGCTTTATCAGCACAATATAGGGGCATAGTTTTCTATACCTTTAACAATTCCTTCATATATGTAGCTTCTTCGGGATGCTCCGAGACTATTTTAATGATATCTGCTACTTTCTTATTTGTGCTTTTAAACCAGTTGCATGAGCAAGACTTTCATTGCTGTACGTTAGGAGCTCTTCCACTTTTCTTTAGCGGGCTTAGCTTCACAAATGGTTTTCTGGGACTCACAACTGATGTTGATATTCCAACACTGCACGTTTCCGGTCCACAGGATGTTAATAATAATATCTTAGGACAATCAACACAACGTTATCTGATCCCAAACTAGGCAGAGCCTGTACTATGGTAACCAGACAACTGATAAACATACTTATATATTTCTAAATACATACATATTGTAGATATATTACACCCAGACACAGAACAAATGATTGTGCTCATTACACAAACATTTGTCCTGGGTGGGAATCGCACCCACAACCTCAGTCTTAGCAGTCAGGGTCACTAACCAATAGACTAACAGGCCAGTCAATGTCATGTTGATGTACCCTCATTTATAGCGAAGTCAAAACTGGAACATGGGTGCTGTTCTACTAACACTACAGAAGGGGTTATCTTTTCCCTCACCACCTCAGGCCATTTCATGTCCTCTTGCAGCCATGTCTCATATTTTTTTTATTAATGTACGTCTCGTGCGATTACACGAGATCCATTTGTTCCTCAACAAGCACATATAAGTCTGACAGAATTGTTTCTTTTCATTTTCTGACAAATCAACTATATTCGCAAAAACTTCAAATAACATTTGAGGTTGTTAAAAACAACTGGTGTTTGCCAAAAACAGGAAAATGTCCAAATTGGTAACAAAACCTTCCATCACAACACAATTATAAATAAAACGTAATAACGTAATAGCGCAATTTTTTTTTTTTAATGTTGATTTCCTATTAGAATAAATTTTTTTTACTAAATATTTGAATAATAAATAAAAAATAATAAAAATACTTTTATTTCACTTGGTTTTACTACCTATTGTAGGTATTTCTATTTAGAACTTTAGGATTTTTGTTCCTTTTACCCCCTTAGCCTCTGGTTTAAATGACTTGTACTATCCCTTGATGATCATGATTAGTCCTTTATGACACATCTGACTTTATCATAACCAATTTTTCGTGGCTGTAAAGTACTTCAGTTAATTTTTTTTGGGCTGTAAAGGACTCTCATTTTCGTCAATAATTATGTTTGGTTTATTTTGTTCATTTTTATGGATAGAACTCGAAAAAATAGTGAGGGTTTCTTTTGACATCATGAATATAGTACTTTTTATGAAAAAGATATTAGAAAAAAACAAATATTTTTTTCGTTTTTTGGCTCTACTGAAAACTCGTATTTTGTCCTTTACGACAATTGAAATTTCCGGTATCGTATTTAAGAATCTGGGATGTATACAAGTTATACAACAGAGGTGAAAGTGTTGCTCCTTGCATTGTGCCTTTACTAACTAAACTAGGGCCATGGAGCTTATTATTGAATCTAACATACAAAGTTCGCTGGTACAAAAATTTAAAAATCCAATTTAATGTTTTACTTGGTAAGCCCAATTCATGCAAAACACGAATTAGAGATTCAATATTAACATTATCAAAAGCACCTTTGACATCCAAAAAAACACATATGACATTAGAATGACTAAGTTTAGCCTTTTTTAAGTCTGATATAAATGAAACAAAGCTTTCAGAGCAACTCCTGCCTTTTCTGAATCCTTACTGTATATCTGGTAACTTGCCTTGAGTTTCAGCAAAGTAATCTAAACGTAACTTAAGCATGTTTTCGAAAAGTTTACCTAAGCAAGATGATAATGATATAGGTCTATATGATGAGGGACTATTTGCAGATTTATTGGGCTTTAAGATTGGAATGACACATTGAGTTTTCCATGATTCTGGTATGAGTAGTGAATCCCAAAGTTTATTATAAACATTTAATAAAATTTGTAAGGCATTAGGGTGTAACTTTTTAATTAAGATGTATGGTATGTTATCCAGACCTGGGGTTGTATCTTTTCTACTCTTAAGAGCTATGTGCAATTCGTTTATTGTTAATGGACTATTAAGAAAGCAGTTGGTTTCAGATTCAACAGATTCTTTTAAAATATCATTTATATTATTTTCATTCAATATTGATGAGTCTGATAAATTTTCTAAGAATTCAGGTACCCAATCATCATTTAAATATTTGTTAGAAGAAGAACCTATCCTTTTAAACTTTTTAATATAACCCCATATTCTTGCAACAGGTGTCATTCTATTAAAACTACTACATAACTCATGCCATGAATTGATACTCTCCTCTTTAATTATTCTTTTCTTTTTAGCGTCAAGTTTTTTGTATTGTATGAAGTTGGGGATGCTTGGTGATGTTCTATATTCTAACAAAGCTTCCTTAGATTTTTGAACTGCCTCATTACATGTTTGGTTCCACCAAGGAGCTGGTTTTCTTAAAATTTGCATAGTTTGGTTAGATTTTCGTTTTGGGACTGTATTTATTCTTATATCATATAAAATATTCACAAAATTATCATACAGATGAAGAGGGTCCATATTATCTATGTCTAAATGAGAGAAACCGGTTTCTGATCATTCATAATATTTAGACCAATCTGCTTTACTATAAATATATTTTTCTTCCACAGGCCGGACTTCATATGTAGATGGCTTTACATTTAAAACTATCTGGGTTGGGTAGTGATAACTGCCCATAGGATCGTCTTGAACCTGCCATTCACAAAGAGGAGCTAATGCGGAACTAACCAGAGCCAGATCAATAGCTGATGCATTCCTGTTTGGGTACTGCACAGTGGTTGCTCTACCACCATTTAAAACGCATATGTCAAATTCATCAATAAGGTTATATAAACTGTTACCCCTATTATTTATTGTATGACATCCAAACAATATATGGTGTGCATTAAAATCGCCCATGATAAGACATGGCTTAGGAATTTCAAGAAGCACCTTTCTCATTTTGTTAGTATCAAATCTGTTGCTATTGGGAGGACAATAAACACATAGGATATGCAATCTACCCATGGATGTTTCTATGGAAATACATATATTTTGGACTGACTCATAAAAAGTTGTTTCTATAACATTATAAGCTAAATTTTGTTTTATCAAAATACCTACTCCATTGTGTTTATTTACTGAATTTTTATATATAAAGTTGTATGATGTAAAACGAGGAATTACACTACTATTTTTCAGCCAAGTCTCATTTAACAGACAAATATCTATTTTTTGTTCAAAAAGAAATGTGTTTAATAAGGCCTTCTTACTCTGCAAGCTTTGTACATTGAATTGTGCTATATTTAAAAATGTATCCATCAATTAACAATTAAATTTGCTAACAACATTTCTTTTATTCTTTTATTTGTTATTGGAACATTATCTTTATTATTACCAAGACCAATTAATGATTTTACAATGGCGTTTATAATTATATCATTATTTACAATTTCTTCAGCAAATGACTTTGAGTTCTCACCCAAAGTCCTTTCATTTGGTTTTTTAAGAGCTGGGAAAACATTTGTATCTGACATAGTTGGAGGAGGTGTACTCACCACACTTACATATGACTGATTCCGATTGAGGAACTTCTTCTTCTTTTCTTCCATTTTTTGCTTCTTAATGGGGCAATCCCTTGAAATTGCTAGGTGGTTGCCACAGCAGTTAATGCAAACAATTTCTTCAACATCACACTCTTTGTATGAATGTCGACCGGCGCAAGAAGAGCACATTTGCTCACCACGGCAAGCTCTTGCAGAGTGGTTATATTTAAGGCATTTGTAGCACTGTAGCAATGGTGGTATATATGTATGTACTGGGTATCTAAACATGTGAATGTATGCAAACTGTGGTAATGCCGTTGCAGCAAATGTAACTGCGATTGTACCTAATGGTGTAAGTTTTCCTTCAACTTTCCTCATAAATCTTTTAATACTTATAACTTCTACGTCACTTTGAATGTTTTTATAAACTTCCTCATTTGACATCGTTTTTGGTACATAGCGGATGACGCCTGTTGTTTCCGTCATGTATGCAGGAACGAATGCTTTTAATTTATGTTTTCCCAAGAAATGGTCCATTTTGAGAAAACTATTCGCCGGTGCAGGTTTTTTGAAAGTTATCCCAACTTTGTAGGCATTGACTCGATGTACACTTATGATGCCTTTAACATTTTCGGTGAATAATTTTGTAAGTCCAATTGGGTTTTTGTTGCCCAATTTTTCATTTTCTATCGATTCCACAAAGACTACACAATCGCCACTGTGGCATTCGGGAAATTGTCTCTTATAATTCGGTTTCACGAAGATTTTGTAATCTGCAGACTGTGCCGACTCCATGAGAGCCATTTTTCGCTTTTTCGCCGGCTCTTTATCGATGGGGGCATCGCCCCCATCGCTTTCCGTCCCCATTATACTATATACACTGGGAATATTATAAACTATCTAAGGAAATATACACAAAAATACAAATTAATACGTAGGAGAAATTTTTAAACACCCGCGCAATTTGATTTCCCGCCAGAGAATCTTCACCGACCGTCATTTTTTTTTTTTTTTTTTTTTAATATTTTATTCATGACCATAGATACAAGTCTTTCAGTCGTATACATAGATGGGTTTTAACACTATGAATGTAACATTACAATGGTTATTAGATACCTACTTATAATAATGTTAATAAGGCACTTTTTTAACAATAATATTTTTTCAATCTGTTTTTACAAATTACATCAATATTTTTCATTACTTTCTTTATACTACCAACTTGCCCCCCTTTCGGGTTGGGTGGGTACATCTCAGTGATATCATGGTTAAACCTTGATGGTTTTCATACAAATTTAAATTACAAATACACTTCTAATTACAAATTAAATTAAATTTTTTCTACCGTATTACAAATATATTTAGACAACACACTAAAATATTTCTTATTTTTTAATAATTCCTGAACACTGCGGGGAACACTTTGTCGTTCACTTTCAATCAGGGCTTTGAATAACGTTAAAAATTTGGTATCGTTACTTTCATCGGACGACGTTAACGGTATTTTTAGAGGTAACGTTATGCTAGGTAACGATACTTCGCATACGTTTTACCGGTAAACTGACTTCGTTATCAAAGATTTTACCGGTAAATGTAATGTTATCATCGCCCAGGGTTTGATAACGTTACCAAATGCATACGAAAAGTACCGTTAAATAACGTTATTTTCTTTCATCTCTTTCTTTCGTCTACATTCATGCAGTACTGGTTTAGTTGATCACGTTGGTATTCAAATCAAAAACACTTGCGCTGCGCAACATTTTCGGAATTACGTACATTATTTTACTATATTAAAATGTCAAAAAGGATACGGAATTTTGCTCCAGAAACCGAAACGGACACGGAAGAATATTTTCGCCGTCATTGTTATGATAATAGTGGATATAATTCGGGATCCTGATGTAAATTAATCCTATACCTACCTAAATTTTTTTAACCTTCGATTGCATGACATACGTCATATATTTTTCGCTCATATATCATACGTTTAATATTTGTGGCTTTGAGGTCTAGTTAATGGGCGGCAGTAAGGAGGTAATACTTTTCGAGCGTTTGTGGGTTTATGGCTTATGATACACATGAGCAATTGTTATTTAGTAGTAGTTAGTTAGTTTAGTAGGAAGTAGAAGAGCAAACAATGTTCAGGGTGCTGATGTAAAGAGCACGTGGACGAAGGGATTAAAACTTTCAATGACACAGTATGTATAATATAGTAGGTAAATAAATGAACCAAATCAGGTAGTAATGGGCCAGGGTTTGATGGATAAATAAAGAAGAATATAGGGAAATGTAGCATCAAATTGAAAAGTTATGAGACTTCGTATATCGATTTATTAAAAACAAGTCTTAGTATAACTTAAAATACATAACTTGTTATTGAAATGGTTTATGATTAATAGACAGATTTAATGCTTACATTTTTTTCTAATTTGGTCACATTTCAAACAATTTTAATGCTGATTTATAAGATACATCATATTCAAGTACCTATATATACAGGTTGAATTTTTTATCACATCAAAATTTAAGTCATTGTGGAAGCACTGTTGTTAAATTACTTTGACAAAATAAAATATAAATTAAAAAATGACAAAGTAATTTTATTTTAATCAAATAGATCTTGATTAGAGCTGTGGTAGCCCAGTGGTAACGGTTTATGCTATGCTAGATCTTGATTCATCATCATCATCATCTCAGCCGCAAGACGTCCACTGCTGGACATAGGCCTTCCCCTATTTCCGGGACTTTGCCATAATCGCCACGCTTGGCAAGCGGGTTGGCGATCGCAGTATGGTGGTAAAATGCATAGAGAACGCTGCTGCCCATTCTCCAGTAAATCCTTTTGTCACCTTTTACGACACCCACGGGAAGAAATGGGGTGATGCTATTCTTTATGTCCGATCTTGATTATTCGTATAAATTATATTACTTAAGAGCATCCTTTTCGAGGTACATTTTCATACAACCAACCGCTCATACGTGATTATGATGTTATTACAAATTTACAAACAGCAAAGGCAAATGAGGGTTATGATTTTAACAGGCTATGTATGTGTGTAAGTTCATATGTTCCCTCATAGCCCCTAAGCTACTTATCATAACTCGACACATGAGGTATACATAGAACTGTTTTAATGGTCCGCTGAACATAGGCTGTGAAGTGTCACAAAACTCAATATTGTGTTAAAAAAAACATAAGATAAGTACACCTGAGGAGTGGATAGAGAGACGTCACGGCGTCCTCACCTTCCGCCTGACGCAGGTTCTCACCGGGCATGGGTTTTTTTTTTCTGGATCGGAAATCATCAAATGACTTCTCCCGCTCTGGGCGGAGCGGGAGGGCGTGTCAGACTTTTACTGAGTAAAACCCACCCGTGTTCCATCAGTTGCCCATGTGCCAGGGTCACGCTATCTCTTTCGAACAATCACGCGACCCCGGCAGGCATCGGTCCTAGTAGACCCCTACACTGCTGCTGACATCTCTTTGAGGCGCGCGTGGAACACTACGCGCCGTCGACCCGAGCTTGGTCCTTACCGGGTGGCGAGCTACCCATGCTCGCCGCCCGCAAGCTCGCGCCTACGGTGGCCGGGAGTCCAGTCTCCTCCTGTGGCGGCTAGGGACGTACTGGGCATGGGTGCTTCGGTGGGTTCCTGTTCAGGATAAAGCGGGAGGAAACGCCCGGGTGCTACCATTGTGAGGACCGTCTAGAGGACAGGGTGGAGCATACGGTGGAATTGTGCCCTGCCTGGGCGGAGCACCGCCGTGACCTCATGGAGGCGATCGGCGGCGGCGACCGCTCGCGTCCTGCCCTGGTGCGAGCCGTGGTACGGAGCGAGAGGGTATGGGAAGCCGTCACCTCCTTCTGCGAAGCAGTAACGCTCGCGCAGGAGGAGGCGGGGCGCGTGAGGGAGTGGCAGTCTCTGCGCCCTCACGTCCCTAGCTGCCGCAGGAGGAGAAGCCCCGGGCGTCGATAGTCGATTGCGGACTCCCGGCCACCGTAGGCGCGGGCTTGCGGGTGGCAAGCAATGGGTAGCTCACCGCCCGGTAAGGAGCAGGCCCGTGTCGACGGCGCATAGTGTTTCACTCGCGCTTCAAAGAGATGTCAGCAGCGTTGAAGGGGTCTGCTAGGTCCGATGCCTGCCAGGGTCTCGAAATTGTTCAAACGAGATACCGTGACCCTGGCATATGGATAAATGAAGGAACACGGTTGGTTTTTAGTCAGTAAAAGTCTGACACACCTTCCCGCTCCGCCCAGAGCGGGCGAAGTCATGTGATGATTTCCCATCCTGAAAAAAAAAAAAAAAAAAAGCATTAAAAAAACTCATCCGCATCGCTGTTAAAGGGAACAGTGTACAAAACGTTAGCAGCATTGCCACGTTGAATAGAAATGATGATTGATTCATTGTCCAAAGAAAAGCCCAGCCCTCTGGTCACGTGAAGAGTCGACCAGCTGTTTGCTGATATCCTGAAACACTCGATGAGCTCGGACCCCATGGTCCTAATCTTTCAACCACAAACGGCTCAAAATATAACTTCCGATAAGGTTGTTATATTTACGCCGTTTAAGGTTTTGAGTCATTTTATATTTTTTTCTTTTTAATTGACCGTGTTTTGCATAATTTTAATAAACAACCTCCTTAAACCTATTATTGCACTGATAATTTTATTGAACTACTCCCTCCTCTCATTGTCTTTCTATTGTGCCTCTAAGTACGGTATTCGAAAGATTAAACCAATTTTTTGTTGTATGATGATTAGCGAACCATGTTTTTGCCAATCGTTGGTTGTGAAATAAAAATTTGATCAAAATTGAAAAATTAAATCCTCCAGAGAGATAGCGGGCAGCAGCGTCATCGCTGCAAAAAGATTGGCTCTGCGGTCACCAACCCGCATGCCCAGTGTGGTGACTTCGTGCATAAATCCTCCCAAATGAAGAAGTTGCGAAAACAACGGCCCCCAGTTCCCGGTGATCCCGCTATTTCTGATCAAGATAGCGGTTACGGTAACGGCGGGACGGCAAGTGCAAAGTGTCGAAGTCGACTGGACAGGGTATCAATGTGAATGACGAGTACATCTCACACCTTCGCTTTGCCGATGACACCGTCGTAATGGGAGAGACGCTGGAACAGTTGGACCAGATGCTGCACAGCCTGTATGGGGCCTCCCGGCGGGTAGGCCTCGGCATGAATTTGGACAAGACGAAAGTCATGTTCAACTCGCACGTCTTGCCGACTCCAATCCACATCGAGCTTTCGCTTCTCGAAGTTTTGAAGGAGTATGTCTACTTAGGGCAAGTCATCCAGCTCGGTAGACACAACTTTGAGAAGGAAGCCGACAGGAGGATCCAGTTGGGTTGGGCAGTGTTTGAGAAACTTCGTCAAGTCTTCTCGTCGCCTATCCCATAATGTCTGAAGACTAAGGTCTTCAACCAGTGCGTCCTGCCCGAATGACATACGGTGCCGAAACATGGGCACTGACAGTTGGGCAAGTCCACAATTTCAAGATCGCTCAGCGCGCTATGGAGCGGGCTATGCTCCGAGTTTCTTTGAAGGATAAAATCTGAAATGAAATTATCCGGAAAAGAACTGGAGTTACCGACGTAGTTCGTAGAGTAAGCAAACTGAAGTGGCAGTGGGCTGGCCATGTCTGTCGAAGGACCTATGGGCGATGCAGCAAACGAGTCCTGGAGTGGAGCCCGCGTGTCGGCAATCGTAGCGTGCAATGCCCCTCAGCTAGGTAGACCGCAAACTGGATGCGGATGGCGGAGGACAGGGTGTTGTGGCACAATATGGAAGAGGCCTATATTCAGCAGTGGACTGCGATAGGCTGAGTTGATTGAGGTAGGTACTTACATAACGCCGGAAATTCAATTGTTTTTTGTTTCATAAAAAAAAAAACTTGAGAGGTGTCAAGGGACACCCGGATGAAACGAAGTTCCTTTCGATTAATTAGTGAAGGATTTGTATTTTTTTTTTTAATTTATGATTATATTTTTTTTTATTATTAACAAATATAATGTAATATAAACTTAATCAGTAGGCTCAATTTTAGTAATAATTGGCTTGTGGTAACTGAAGTAGGAAACATATGTTTGGGATTCTATTTTATTTAAATGTCTTGAAAAAACTGCATCGATGGTAGAAATGTTTTTTATTATTTATTATGTACAAAAACCTGTATACACTCAACAAAAATAATCATCGCGACACCACACTGTTCAATGCGAAATAGAAAGACGAAACCAAAATAACTGGCTTGCTTTCTATGCACAGAACAAAGAATATTTCCATGAGAGAGAGAGAGAGAGACAGACAGAGAAACACGGGCACGCCGCACGGCTTACAACTATAGCAAAAAGTGTCGTTACAACTTCTGGTCTTATTTTTTTCCATCTAGCCCCCTTACGCAACTCGCGATAAGGAACTTCGTTCCAAAAACCATAAAAATCATCTGAGACCTAAGTAAATATTTCATTGACTTATTACGGGCGCACTTGTAGCGATCAGACGTGCTCGCCAGCAATATTTGATAAATAATTTATTTAATAATATTGACCTACTTAGTGCATTACTGTCGTAATGCATGTGTAAATTTGTGCTTAGTGTGTAGTTTTGTTAATGATGGACACGAAATAGTGAACGTATAATAAACAAAATGGATAAAAACCCCTCTACTCCAAGGGGCCCAGTGCAACCTTCCACCTCGCCGTCGAAGACGATGACGCAAAACCCAGCCCTTGAGTCGATCACCGCCGATATTGTTTCAACACCCGAAATTCAAAAATGGATATCAACCATCGAACAGCACTTAAATGAAGTCTGCTCTATTGCCTCGGAGGGCAAACTCAACTCGGAGCAGAAGATGAAAATTTCTACCCTATGCCGTAAAGTAGGATCTGGCACCTCACAAATGGCAGTCCTTTATCAGTCGCTGAAGCAGAAGGCTATTAAAGCATACAACGCGGTTGATGTCCTTCAAGAAAAACGAGACCTAACGGAACATATTTCGGAGCTTAAGCAGTCAATAAAGGACTCTGGTTGTGCAGGAAATACTTCTTTTGCCGATATGGTAAAAAAGGGATCAAATGACTTTGTTCGACCCAATAACTTGAGCTCTGTTGCCATTTATCCCAATGATAAATTTAAATCAAGTGACGAGACGAAAGAACTTGTACAAAAAATCATACAGCCCGAGCAAATAAAGCTGCACGTTCGTGGTGTCCGGAGAACAAAAAATGGAGGAGTAATCGTTAGTACCGAGACGAAACTTGACGCTGATAAACTGAAGCATGCAGTCCAGCTCTCTACATCTGGACTGACCGCAGACGAACCCAGCAAGCGCAAACCTCGGATCGTGGTTGTAGGAGTGCCGACTTCCATGACTGAAAATGAGGTGTTCAAGTGCATTTTCGAACAAAACGTGTCCGACAAGTTACCAGCGATGTCCTTGGAATCCTTCTTGACCTGCATAAAATTGAGCCACAAATCGGGGAAGCGAGATGCTATGACCTGTAACTACGTTGTTGAAGTTTCAGCCAGTATACGTAAAGCCATAATCCCTCAGTCAAGACTTTTTATAAATTGGACGTCCTGTCCTGTCAGGGACTTCACATTGGTGACAAGGTGTTATAAATGCCAACAATATGGCCATGCAGCAAAAACTTGTCGAGAGATCGTCGCTACGTGTGGTCACTGTGGTGACGCTGGCCATTCGATGACTGAATGTACGAAGAAAGCAGACATCCCGAAATGCGCAACTTGCTCTCGCTTTAAAAAGCCCAGTGATCACAAAACGGGGGACGCTGATTGCCCTGCTAGGAAAATAGCAGAATATAGATACATTAACTCCATCGATTATGAGGGCACCTAGTCAGTCATACTCAAGGCCCACTTCCGTATCGCTTGTTGCTGACTCAACGAAATACCTGACCACTGCACTGTCCTACTTAAATCGATTTGCCGCTGTCTAAGCACTATTAGCCGCCCGCTTCATAAATCGAATCTAGCAACTTTGTTTTCAACCTCGTTAATAATACTGTAAATTTAATCATATTTGTGATCTAAGTACTAATAACTACATATTTTCCGTACCTAAATATTATATAAATTATCTAGATATTAAAACCTTAGTTATAATTGTAACATAATAAATTAACAAACTATATCACTTTTCATAAAACTTAAGTTAAATATTGTTAAGACATCAGTTGACCTAATATAAATTGTAAGAACTCATGCCGCCTGTGATACAGGTTTATCCTAGTACAGGCATCATACTTTGTACTACCTTTACTATATTCTAAGATTTATACTGTTATTTACCAACTTTTACTTTTGAATAAAAATTTTTTTTTTTTTTTATTTATTTCAATAAGTATAATAAACTAATAATTCCTACTAAAACTGTAATAGGTACCTAGCCTCAATATTTCTCCACATTCGTTTACTTAACACCTAGAAGTCTTCATATTTCCGTCTATTTCGAAGTAACGATATGTATTCTGCTTCTTGTGCCTCATTTTTAACCGACTTCAAAAAAGGAGGAGATTATGAACTCGACTGTTTTTTTTTTGTATTATTTTTTTATTTTTTACCTCATTACTTTTGACTGGGTGAACCGATTTTGATGACACTTTTTAGTTGAAAGTTGGTGCTTTCTGTGTGGTCCCATTTTAATTTGGTTTTATTCGGACAACGGGATCCATGTGAAAACCATATAAGTCCTAAATTTGCATTAAGTATTTAGCGACAAATGAACGAATAACGAATATTGCGATTAGATTAGAGCGGGGTATCTACTATAACTAAAAAGTTAAGAATAAGAACTTCGTTCCAAAAACTTTTTACAAAAAATAACAACCGACTTCCTAAAAAAAAAAACACTACAAAGTGAAAAATAATTTTAATTTCGGAAGTCGGTGGCAAAAAAAAAACCTTAAATACAGATCCTAAGAAACGTAAAAAGTTTTTATTTTTAACTTTTTAGTTATGGTAGATACCCTGTGCACTAATCTAATCGCAATATTCATTCATTTATCGCGCAAATACTTAATGCAAATGTAAGACTTATATGGTTTTCACATGGTTCCCATTGTCCGAATAGAACCAAATTAAAATGGGTCCATACGGAAAGCACCAGCTTTCAAATAAAAAAAGAATCATCAAAATCGGTTCACCCAGTCAAAAGTTATGAGGTAACAAATATAAAAATAAAAAATTGATTACTTCCTCCTTTTTTTGAAGTCGGTTAAAAACCTTAAATACAGATCCTAAGACACCGACTTCCGAAATTAAAGTTATTTTTCACTTTGTAGTGTTTCTTTTTTTATCATTTTAAAGATAATAATATTCGTTTTATTTTTATTAAGGAATCAAAATTACTGAGACTAAATCCGTTACCTACCGCATACCTCGTTTGTGAAACCGTACTGCGTATTTACATTTTAGTTGCAACTAGCTTGCATTGTTTGATTGGCGATGTTGCCGTTCCGGAGAGCGTCGCCGCCGCCCGTGTCGCGCCGCCGCCGCTTAGGTTGCGCGGGCTGACAACAACGCATTAAGTAACGATAAAAGTATCGATACTTGGAACGTTAAGTGGTAACGTTATTTTATAGTATCGATACCAAAGTATCGTTACCCGTGTTACCGTTAAAATGTTAACTTTATGAAAATAACGTTACTTAACGATACTTATTGTGTGAATTTGGTATCGTTACCAAGCCCTGCTTTCAATGTCATTGTCATTAAATTCACTCAATTCACTGACCAAGATCAAACGTTGAATGTTAAAACTTGAACACTGTAAGATAATGTGATCCAGATCAGCATCCTCTGCTCCACAATGACGACATTGGCTATTATTAATTATGCGAATCCTATTCAGGTGAGCTGGTGTTAGGCAATGTCCCAATCTCATGCGTGATATAATAGTTATAATTCTTCTTGTGATATATTTGAAGTTTTGGTACCAAGGTTTTATCGGTAATTCATTTTGTATTCCAGCATACCATCTGCCTTTCGTTTCCAGGGTGATGTCCCAATACTCCTTCCATAACTGTCTATTATGTTCGTTAAAAAGGCTGTAATAATCAGTGAATGGAACCTTGAGCAACTTAGATCGATCCTCATCATGGACTGAACGAGCCGCAGTGTCAGCAACTTCATTTCCACGAATGCCACTGTGTGAAGGTACCCATACTAATTCTACTCTAATACACTTGTCAAGTAGTTTTTGGATTAAAAGTCTAATATTATAAATAATATAGTTTAACTTAAAAGAAATATTTACATTATGTAGAGCAGATAAAACACTTTTAGAGTCTGTAACTATCAAAATATTATGTACATTATTTACAAGACTATTTACATGCTGCAGTGCACAATCAATTGCATAGCATTCTGCAGTGAAAATGCTACACACTCTGTTTAATTTAATGCATTTAGTGAAGTCCAACTGTGGATCATAAAAAGCGGCTTTTACATTATGATCTGTTTTAGATCCATCTGTGTATATAACATAATGTTCTGGTCTATTGTCTTTAAACTGTAAAAATTCAAAATGATTGTGCACTGTGTCTAAATGGATTGCAAAGCTGTTAATAATACCATTATAAGGAATTTTGTATATAGGCCAAATATCATTTTTAACAATATCTTTTGAATTATTATTCACATGTTCAAATATTATTGGCATTTCAGGTAGAGTTCCACCAACCAAAGAAGAAGCAGAGATGGCATTGGAAGCAATTGACTGTGAGATTTTAGGATGTATTGTTAGCTTCATAAGTAAAGGATTATCATTTGATGCCATGACTTTTAATAAAAATCTCTCAGTTAACAACAACCTTCGTAATGACAAGGGAGGTATACATGTTTCAACTTCTAATGAATTGATAGGTGTGGAGCGCATAGCACCACAAATAAGTCTCAGTCCCATATTTTGAATTACATCTAATTTTCGTAACAAGGTGCTATTGGCATTCATGTAAGCTAGACTGCTGTAATCAAAATGGCTTCTCACTATACTTTTGTACAGCATACTCATAACTTTGGGGTCAGATCCCCAAAAACATCCTGCTAAATGCCTCAATAGATTAATACCATTCAGTGCTTTGTTACTTATATGTTTAATATGTTCATCAAATTTTAATTTGTCATCAATAATTACGCCTAGAAATTTATGTTGCTTAACAGCAGGAATTTCTACATTATTGTATGAAATTTTAACATTGCTATGAATATTTACATTTTTACTGATAATTAAAACTGAACTTTTTTCTGGACTTATTTCTAATTTAAGTTTACTATGGTAATAGCTGTATAATTGAGACAAAGCCTTATTAATATTAGCCATTGCTATATCTATGTTTTGATTTATGCTGTACAAAAGCAAGTCATCGGCAAATTGCAGGATATTTACACCTGATACATCTACATATTTTAATATTTCAGAAGTATACAAGTTATAAAGCAAAGGAGACAAAGTTGCCCCTTGCATTGTGCCTTTGTTGACAGTCCTAGGTCCATGCAATTTATTATTATATTTAACAAATACAGTTCTATTGTTTAAAAAAGAATAAAGCCATTTCAGAATATGACCAGGTATACCAATATCATGAGATACTTGAATAAGTTCTTCTATATTTACATTGTCAAAAGCACCCTTTACATCTAAAAACACACAGATTGCATTAGAGTGACTTAATTTAACCTGTCTTAAATCTGATAATAAAGATACAAGGCTTTCAGAGCAACTTTTACCTTTTCTGAAGCCAAACTGTATAGAAGGAATTAAACTTTGCGATTCAATAAAATAATCTAATCTTAACTTCAACATATTTTCAAAGAGTTTACCTAAACAAGATGATAGAGAAATAGGTCTATATGAAGAAGCACTATTTGCAGGTTTATTAGGTTTTAATATTGGAATTACACACTGTGTTTTCCAAGACTCAGGTATTACGAATTCATCCCATAGTTTATTATAAATATTAAGTAATGTTTTTTGTGCATTTAAATTTAACTTTTTGATTAATATATAAGGTATGTCATCCAATCCCGGTGTAGTATCTTTCCTGCTCTTTAAAGATGTTTTCAACTCTTCTACAGTGAAATTGTTCTTAAGAAACACATTTACATCATTTTCTGTAGCATTTTCGAACAAATACTCAAGCCTATTGCCGTCTATTTCAGTAGAATCAGCTAAGTTATCTAAAAAACTTGGAACCCACTCATCATTGATGTTTTTGTTTCGATTTGTTCCAACTTTTTTAAATTTTTTAATGTATTCCCATATCCTAGAAACTGGAGTTAACCTATTAAAGCTACTACATAAATTTTGCCAAGAAGAGGAACTTTCTTCCTTCAGAATTCTTTTCTTTTTTGCATCTAGTTTTTTATACCTTATCCAGTTTTCAATATTGGGTTGAGAAAAATAATACTTTAATGCATCTTTTGATTTTTCGACAGCATCACTACATTTTGTATTCCACCATGGTACTGGTTTTTTAATAGCTGTGTTTGCACCTAATTTACGTTTTGGAATTGTTTTATACCTTAGATCATTTAATGTTTCTATAAAATGATTGTATGCATTTATAGGGGAATCATTTATTGAGTCCAAGTGAGAAAAACAAGTTTCTGATAGGCTGTAATATTCGTCCCAATCTGCCTTGCTATAAATATATTTCTCTTGATCCACAGGAGGTGATGTGTCATACATAGACGGTTGAATATTGATCTCAAGTAAGGTTGGAAGATGATAGCTACCCATGGGATCGTCATGAACATACCAGTTACATAAATGAGCTATTGAAGAGCTAACAAGGGCAAGATCTATCGCTGAAGCTTGTCTATTAGGATAAGGAACAGTTGTTGGTGATCCATCATTCAGAACACATAGGTCAAATTCATCAATTATATTATATAAGCATCTACCTCTATTATTATCACTATGACATCCAAAGGCTATGTTATGAGCGTTAAAATCACCCATAACTATACAAGGTTTGGGTATTTTATTTATTAAATCCTTTAACTTTACTGAGTCAAACCTGATACTTGGAGGGCTGTACACACAAAGTATAGCCATTGCTCCAAATTGTGTTTCTATAGTGATACATAAATTTTGAATAGATTCTGAGAAGTGTGTATTAACTACTTTGTATTTTAAACGTTGGCTCACCAAAATAGCTACTCCGTTATGAGAATTTATGGAATTTTTGTGGATTAAATTATATGTTGGAAAATGTGGAATTATAGAATTAGTTTTGAACCAAGTCTCATTAAGAAGACAGACATCTATATTTTTATCAATTAATAAATTTTGTAGTAGGCTCTTTTTACTCTGTAAACTCTGTATATTATACTGTAAAATATTTAGATAATTATCCATGTTTAAATTAAATTTGATAAAAATATTTCTTTTATTTTCTTATGTGTGAGTGGTCTATCAGAGTCACTCTTGTTTCCTAATGCAACCAACGATTTAACAATTGCGTTAATTATAATATCATTATTTGCTACTTGTTTAATATCTAAAGTCTCATTGGATTTAGTCTTATCAGTAACCTTGGGTAAAACAGGGAAAGATTTCTCATTTAATGTAGGGGGTGGTTTCACAACAGTGGCATATGATTGCTGCATAAGGAATTTGGCCTTTTTCTCCTCAATTTTTTGTTTTTTAATGGGACAGTCTCTTGAAATGGCAAGATGATTACCTGAGCAGTTGATGCATGTGATCTCTTCGACATCGCATTCTTTGTAGGAGTGACGACCAGCACAAGAAGAGCAGTTTTGCTCACCTCTGCAAGTCTTAGCAGAATGATTGAATTTAAGACACTTATAACATTGTAATAATGGTGGTATGTATGTTTTCACCTCGTATCTAAATAGTTGTATATAGGCGTATTGCGGTAAAGATGTTGAAGAAAAGGTAACAGCAACTGTATTGAGAGGCACTAATTTTCCCTCTACTTTACGCATGAATCTTCTAATTGAAATAACTTCAGAGTCGCATACTATATTTTTATATATTTCTTCATTGGAAAGTTCTTTGGGCACAAACCTCAATACACCAATCCTTTCTGTCAAATATGATGGTATAAACGCTTTAAATTTATTTCTCCAAAGGAAGTCTTCCATCTTCAGAAAATTGTTGGCCGCAGCCGCCTTTTTGAATGTTATGCCTATTTTGTGCGCATTTATTCTATGTACTCCTGATACTCCTTTAACATTATCCGATAATAAGTTGGTGAGCGTGATAGGGTTTTTATTCCCTATCTTCTCCTGCTCTGTTGATTCGACGTATACTACATACTCAGAATTGGTGTTTTCTATGAACAGTCTTTTATAATTTTGTTTAGTAAATATGTGATACTTATTATTTTGAGTGCTGTTGTACTTTCTTTTTTTCTTTTTTTCTCCCTTCTCTGGCGGCTCCTCACCGCCACTGGTGACACTCATGGTTGTTCGAGGTCGAGGAAGTTATTTTAGTGGTATTTCCGTATAATTAACTAGTTATTGAGTTTTTTGCGAAATCAAAATTACCGCCTCGTTTGACTTCCCGCCAAAAAGTCCTCACCGACCGTCAGGTATGCCAGTGCTGCCATATCAAAAAAAAAAACTCGGCTAAGTTTGCACGCGGCACTATTAAAACTGGTCATTCACGGTCATGTCATGATTCCTGTAGGCTAAAGATAAAAGTACAAAGGAATCATGAATGATTCAACTGCCGGCTGGCATCGCTGGCGACGACAACCACGCGGCAGCGGTAAAACCCGAAAGGAGCCACAAAACCGGATCCGGCTAGTTTCAAAGTTGTTTAAATTCTATGCAAATATAATTTTCAAATACTAAAACGCTTCATTTTCCTTTATAGGGGAAGTGCCAGAACACCCGCAAAATTCAAATTATCTGATTGTTTTACAAAGGCGGAAGGTAACTGTCAAAATGGCGCTATCCTATCTAGTTCCCAATACAAGCTAATATGTGGCGTTCCGCGCATAAAGGTACCAGTAGGGAGGTATTGAGTTAAGGCCGGATGTAGAATCTAGAAGAGTCCCTTTATTATGCTGATTACAATAAAAAAAAGTTTCCTAATACTTTTTTGTAACAGACCAAACCATCGGCTTCCCCAAACAGATCACCGAAACGCAGCCAGGCTACGGACGCTAGAAAATCTACGTCGGGTCCGTGTAGGGCCCGGAAAAAGTGTCAGTGGAGCTCCTTACTTTGCCATACCTCCATGCAGTCATTAGTGTCAAGTACCACAGGCTTGCGCCAGTTCTCTTTTAGCCAAGGAGAGCGGGGCAAGGCCCTTGTCCACCGCGACCACATCTCGATGCATCTCCATGTCGGTTTCTAGGAAATATTCCCTGAGGTTGCAAATCTCGCGATTGTGGAGGATCTTAGCGTTTAAAAAGCCTCGACCTCCACACTTTCGCAGGATATACAGCCTCATTACCAATGACCGTGGGTGATGCATTCGATATGCAGTCAGCAGCGTACGGACCCTCCTATCCAGGGCGTCGAGTTCGGTCTTATGTATTACTAGCTTCTGCCCGCGACTTCGTCCGCGTCAAATTTTTGCTCCCCTGACCCTTCCCGTCGCATCGATTTGCCTGCTCGTTGCTGCTCGCTCCTTTTGAGTTATAGTGAGTCAACCTTAAAAGATAGACATATGCTCTCGCGGACTTTTTTTTAGAACTTTTTAAAAGGAACAATTCCGTCATACATGATTTTTGTGTTACTTTAACCGTTTACGCAGCGCACGCAACGGAAACTCTCAAAAGGAATACATTTTCCCCGTTTTTGCAACATTTTTCATTACTGCTCCGCTCCTCTTAGTTGTAGCGTGATGTTATATAGCCTATAGCCTCCCTCGATAAATAGGCTACCCAACACAAAAATAATTTTTCAATTCGGACCAGTAGTTCCTGAGATTAGCGCGTTCAATCAAACAAACAAACAAACAAACTCTTCAGCTTTATAATATTAGTATAGATTTATATAGCTTGGCAAAAAAGAGTCTGGAAAAAATGAGGGCGCCTGCTTAGCAGGTATGGCCACCCTGTATACTAGGACTAAAAGTGATAAGATACTTATTGTTTTAATCCACAAACACGAGATCCCGGAAATTCTCATCAGTCAAGATTTCAAGACTTGATAGGCACACAGACTTTTACTTTCATTGTATTTAGTAGATTGCAGATTATTTCGCTGGAATAACCTTTTATCTAAGAGTGCCATCATAACAACATAATGAAAACTTATTCAGTTTAAAAATTAATTAAATTACACTCGGGGATTGCCGATTGAACCCGATACACGAGACATAATGTTCAGCAATCGAATTGGCGGCCACCATCTAGGGTATTCACAACCATTTGATTATTGGTATGCCTGTATCAAATTTGACATGAATGACACTTGAACGAATCCTGTTAATGTGTTAAATAAGTTTATAGTCGACAAGAAGGCGACTTACAGCTGCTTACTGTCGGAAACTAATCGGAAGTCAGAGAGTACCTATAACATGTCGCTTTTGAAAGGTACGGGCAATATCGAATAAACTTGAAAAGTTGACTAATGAAGGCGTCAGGTATGTCTATGTGGGGTACATAACATTATCACTATTCACATGACAATGAATATGAAATAACACGCTAAAATTTAGATTTTATTTAAAAAGAAAAACATGACATAACATCATTCGTGTATTCCTTTTCGGTGTTTTGATAGATTTTTCCATTAACACTGACGTGTCAGTTTTACATTTCTTATTTATGAAATATAAGTGTAAAATCTTTCTTAGACGGTTACGGCTCCCATTACAGCCCGTCTCCTCAAACTATAGGTAATATATTACGTGGAATAGGCACCTGAAAAATAATAGATATAAATTATACTTTTTTTTTATTGTGATATGCGATAACAGCATTGACAAAAAAAAAAATAATTGCCTGTTTCTTTATAGTGTTGAACTTTTTGTCTAATTGCACACAGATCAAAATCGTCTAAGTCTTTCTTCCGCCAACTGTTTTCGTGTTTCTCCAGGTGTAGAAAAAATCCTTAATGTTTTTCACCTTCATTAACAATTTCTCTAATTGTACTGTGAGATTTACCTTGAAAAAAATATAAACACAATCATATTAATGCCTTGTAGGTACATTTTTCAATTTCAAGTATCAAACATCAAGAGTCAACGTACACGCGATTTGTCAAACTAGAAAATATAACCTAAATAATCTATTAGTAAATAAAACAATAAAATGGCTTGAAACTTAATGGTACCGATAAAACTTAGTATTAGAAAGGAAAAACAATGACTAGCATTGACTAAAAGATACATTTCTTGGATAAATACCTGTCGTGTTGGCAGTTCTTTCGAAAACATTGCCAATCGGAGACAAAATTTGTTCCGCTTCAGATTCCGCCAAATTTCTTACGAAAACTTGGTATATCACAGCTCACACCACTACTCCTTATTGTTTTATTCATTTTTTATATGTACAAAAGCATTAATAATTGATAGTTAATTAGAAATAAGTAAAATACAACTGGGAACTTAACACAATGACAGATTAGCTACTTGTTGATGGTAAACAAAGCAGTGTTGCCACCAAAAAATATATTTTAGTTCCAATGGTTACCACGACAGACTCTTTTTTGCCAACCTATACATATGTTAAACATATCTCGGGATTCTAGAATCCCGGTCCTTTGGAAGGCGTACGAGGGGCCGAGGCCCTTTAGACAACTTTAAATGATGAAGGGGCACCAATCGACGATTATCCCTGTATGCACTATGCAAGTGCACCCAAGGACAATCCCCGGTTGGAGCAGAACTATTACAGAATATGGAAACAAAACAAATTAGTCAATGGGTTTGGATGGCTATAGTGGATTGGTAACCGCAACTATGGAAGGACTATGGCTCCTGCGTGATCAATGTTTTGTATACACGGATAAAATGGCAGGGGGTGACTTGCACACTCAATAATGGGCCTCCGGGAAACGTCGCTAGCACATAGTGACGTAGCGACAAGGGGGCAACACTTCCTGTGGTACTTGAGAAGTGGAGAGGTATTCCACGGCTTTCAGAACAATCCCAGAGTTTGGAAGATGGTCAAGATCCGTACGAGCACTTACTGGAATACTTCCTTTCCCCGAGCACGTTTGCTCTTGCGAATCTCCACTCAAGCTAGCCAATAAAGCCCAGCCTGGGCGGAGCACCGCCGTGTACTCGTGGATTCGATCGGTCGGGAGTCGATAGTGGACTCCCGGCCACCGTAGGCGCGAGCTTGCGGGCGGCGAGCAATGGGTAGCTCGCCACCCGGTAAGGACCAAGCTCGGGTCGACGGCGCGTAGTGTTCCACGCGCGCCTCAAAGAGATGTCAGCAGCAGTGTAGGGGTCTACTAGGACCGATGCCTGCCGGGGTCGCGTGATTGTTCGAAAGAGATACCGTGACCCTGGCACATGGGCAACTGATGGAACACGGGTGGGTTTTAGTTAGTAAAAATCTGACACGCCCTCCCGCTCCGCCCAGAGCGGGAGAAGTCATTTGATGATTTCCCATCCAGAAAAAAAAAAAGCTAGCCAATAAAGAGGAGAGAGGTGGGAGCTCTGAACCTCATTAGTGTTCACTCCAAATGGCCAATAAAGGCAAGCCAGAGATGAGGAACAAGAATTCTCTCGGGAGATCAGGTCCGTGGGGTCGCTACTACCCAACAGCACGCCACTAAACATCATCATCATCTGGTAGTCTTTTCCCAATTACGTTAGGGTCAGCTTCCAGTCTAACCGGCTGCAGCTGAGTACCAGTATTTGACGTGGAGCGACTGCTTATCTGACCTCCACAACCCAGTTACAGGGTAATACGATACCCTTTGCTAAGACTGGCTGTCATTACTTATCTTTGTGTTAACTTATTAATGTGAATACAAAACTATAATTTAATTAATTAATTATTATGTGTACTTATACTAAGTTAACATAATCTCGGGATTCTGGAATCCCGGTCTTTTGGAAGGCTTACGAGGGGCCGAAGCCAACTCGCAGAGGCCCCTTAGATAATTTTTAATGATGAGGGGGCACCAACCGACGATTATCCCTGTATGCACTATGCAAGTGCACCCAAGGACAATTCCCGGTTAGAGCAGAACTATTACAGAATATGGATACAAAGCAAATTAGGCTATGGGTTTGGATGGCTATAGTGGATTGGTAACCGCAACTATGGAAGGACTATGGCCCCTGCCTGATCAATGTTTTGTATACACGGATAAAATGGCAGGGGGTGACTTGCACACTCAATAATGGGCCCCCGGAAAACGTCGCTAGCACATAGTGACGTAGCGACAAGGGGGCAACACTTCCTGAGGTGCTTGAGAAGTGGAGAGGTATTCCACGGCTTTCAGAACAATCCCAGAGCCCGGAAGATGGTCATGTCCCTACGAGCACTTACTGGAATACTTCCTTTCCCCGAGCACGTTTGCTCTTGCGAATCTCCACTCAAGCCAGCCAATAAAGGCAAGAATGAGGTGGGAGCTCTGAACCTCGTCAGTGTTCACTCCAGCCGGCCAATAAAGGCAAGCCAGAGATGAGGAACAAGAATTCTCCCGGGAGATAGGGTCCGTGGGGTCGCTACTGCCCAACAGCTCGCCACAAGCTGCCTTGCGGGTTACTTATACTTATTAATAACGTGTCTAATAAACATTAGTTAATTAAAATCTTAAAAATATAATTGCATTTTTTCCACATTTTGAGCATACGGGTTTCGCAGGATTTCTCAATTTTCATGGGATCTCTAATTTGAAGTTGGTCACATTGGTTGACACTTGCCACTTGCTTGACAGTTGTAAAGTCAAACTGTAGTACGAATGAATAGTGACCTGTGACTTAAGTGAGCGAGCGAGTTGTGATCAAGTTATTATTGCGTATGCACGTTTGTATAGTTGCATGACGTGATTTCATTAAAAAAAAAGTATCGAAAGTAATTCAAGAAAATACAAAATAGCAACTCGAACTTCCATCTTTTACACCTACTGAAGAAATACGTTAGTAAAATGGCAGCGTAAGTTTATTTGTCACTTATTTTGTTGTGTGAGCATGACTTGGGATTTTAACCGTATTTAAATATTTAATAGTTTTAAATGTAAAATATTATACTTTGATATTAGAAACAATAAAGAGAATTTCGTTACATTTTAAGGCTTTGTTAGTTGGATCTTGTAAAATATAACCTTGAACGCCTAAAATTTCAGAGGTTGAGGTTAACTTTTTGTGTTCATGTTCCGCTTCATAATTTAATAGTGACAATATTTGTAATGCCTTGTATTACCGTTATCCTCACAAGTTTCAGTATGGTCATAATTTTTTAGTAATGTTTGTGATCTTAGAGGGAATTTTCTTACAGTAATATAATTAAAACCATGATTTGTTGTTCCATTTTCTATGAAAAAATAGTAAATAGTATAAATTTAACGCATAAAGTAAGGTTTGCAATCGATATTATGACATAAACTTCATTGAAAATTATTGGTAACTGCTTGATGCAAAGTGTGGCCACAAGGTTATTTGAAGGTGAACAGACTTACCATTTGCCTTTCATTAAGTACTGTTACAAGTACTTCAATCATGATAATAGTTTTTATATGTATGTAAGCACAATTATTGCAAATTTAAAATGTGGGTATTTAATTCAAAATGGAGGAATTATTGCCTCATGACTCATTTTCGTACTTTAATTAAAAAATATTACTATTATCCTTTAAATAAATTAAGTTATATCATTAAAATTCTAACTTAAATAATTTGCTATTTGTGATACATATCAAAATGGGTTACCAGTAAGGTACTAAACTGATAACTCAAATAAATATTGAGGTACATATTGTTAATGTTATTCGAAACACTACTATCTGACAGTGGGTTGGTTCGATACATAAATACTAAATAACAGCTACATTTTATAAAAATCCATTTACATTCTGTTTCGTTCAGTATTCATCATTACTTTTTTTCTTTTTGATTGACTTGTGAGGACTGTAGTATGGTATTAAATGTTTACATTTATGTGATGCAAGATTTATGTAATATTTAGTCTAAAATCTTTCTCAATATTTGGGAAATTAAATGCAAAAATAATATTACAAATTCAACTAACAGTTCCAAAGATTAACATGTTTAAACAAACTTTTTAGCTTTATTATACCAGTAAAGATACCACAACATTTAAAAACATAAATTATTTACAGGCCTAAAGCAGACATCGCCCTCATTGGGTTAGCAGTAATGGGACAGAATATAATTCTGAACATGGATAGCAAAGGATTTATTGTTTGTGCTTTCAATAGAACTGTTGCCAAGGTATAGTACATCAAAAAATAATCACAATAATTGTTCAATTTATTCCTACATTTAATTTTCAAGCCTATGTCACTTTATTTACACCAATATCTTATGCAATTAATTTCATGGCCTTAATATCTTTTATGTTATTAAATTGTAGGTTGACGAGTTCCTCAAAAATGAGGCAAAAGGAACAAAGATCATCGGAGCAACGTCTTTGGAAGACATGGTAGCTAAACTAAAGAAGCCGAGGAAAGTTATGTTACTTGTCAAAGGTGATAAAAATTGAAATAGTTATTTATTTAGTCTTAAGGTAAAATGTAGCCTAAAATACATAATTATGTAAAGATTGTGAATAACCTGAAAATGTTTATTTGCAGCTGGATCAGCCGTTGATGAGTTTGTGAAAAAGTTAGTGCCCCTTCTTGACAAAGGTGACATTATCATTGACGGTGGCAACTCGCAGTACTTAGACACACAGCGTTGGTGTAAAGAACTTGCTTCAACTGGCATACTTTATGTAGGAATGGGTGTAAGTACAGTGAACACTTGTGTAAGGCTGTTGTTATTTAAAATACTCATTACAAAAATGGGTTTTTCAAGTAACAAGTTGTTGATATTCTGGAAGTAAGCTGCTGTTCTGTATTATTTGTTAGTAAGGCATACATGATGTTTCATTACAGGTGAGCGGTGGTGAAGACGGTGCTCGTTATGGACCTTCACTGATGCCTGGTGGAAACCCTGCTGCGTGGCCACATATCAAACCCATCTTCCAGGTATGTAGGTACTGGGATAACCCACCGAAGGAAATGTTTTTAAATTGTATGCTGGTATTATAGGAGTGTAAATTCCTTTGTCAACATCTTGAAGGATTTTAATACATGCCAAGTGTCATTAAAAGAAAATTTGTTTTTATACCAAGAGCAAAAATGGCATGAATTGAAAAAAAAAAGAAAGTGGTGGATAGTCAGCAGTCATTATGCAGAATCATAAACCTTTTTAGGGTTCCGTTGCCAAATGGCAAAAAACGGAACCCTTATAGATTCGTCATGTCTGTCTGTCTGTCTGTCGGTCTGTCTGTCTGTCTGTCTGTCTGTCTGTCTGTCTGTCTGTCTGTCTGTCTGTCTGTCTGTCTGTCCGTGTATGTCACAGCCACTTTTCTCCGAAACTATAAGAGATATGTTGTTGAAACTTGGTAAGTAGATGTATTCTGTATACCGCATTAAGATTTTTATACAACAATAGAAAAAAAAACAATAAATTTTGGGGTTCCCCATACATAGAACTGAAACTCAAAAAAAAAATTTTCATCAAACCCATACGTGTAGGGTATCTATGAATAGGTCTTCAAAAATGGTATTGAGGTTTCTAACATCATTTCTTTCTAAACTGAATAGTTTGCGCGAGAGACACTTCCAAAGTGGTAAAATGTGTGTCCCCCCCCCCGTAACTTCTAAAGTAAGAGAATGATAAAACTAAAAAAAATATATGATGTACATAACCATGTAAACTTCCAACGAAAATTGGTTTGAACGAAATCCAGTAAGTAGTTTTTTTTTAATACGTCATAAATCGTAAATCGCAATTTACCTTCCATTCAATCAACTCAAATATAAAAAAAAAAAAAACATTTAATTTCATAAACATAAACCTTACGCATAAACCGAGGATACCTACAGGTTTGTACGGAACCCTCGGTGCGCGAGTCCGACTCGCACTTGGCCGGTTTTTTATTACAGGATATTGACAAGGTCAAAATGCACGTAATGAAAGGGTGATCATCAAAAACATTTTCATTTTGGGTTATCCATTATTCAAGTTTAATAAATACCTACAGATTTTTATTCATTTTGGAAATAGAAATTGAAAATGTAACCGCTTAAGTCAACGATAACGATTTCTTTAGCGAAGAACCTTCGCAAGTCCATCTCTTCTGCTTATCTGTCAAGTCAAATGTCAGGGATTTATATGCAAAAAAAGAAAAGTTACATTTTTAAATTATTTCAGGCAATATCTGCGAAAGCGAACAACGAGCCTTGTTGCGACTGGGTTGGAGAAGATGGTGCGGGACACTTCGTCAAAATGGTGCATAACGGCATCGAATACGGAGATATGCAGCTCATCTGTGAAGCCTACAATCTGATGAAAGACGTCCTGGGTATATACAGTCAAAACTAGACTAGTCAAGTAAAAATAAATTTGAGATCACCTTACCAAAATTAAAAGAACTTATAATGAACATGTTTATTTATTTATCCTGGTCATTATGTAATTAATGCTTTATCTATTTTATTTGAAGGTATGGAGCAAGGCGAAATGGCGGAGGTGTTTGAAGAATGGAATAAAGGCGACCTGGACTCATTCCTCATTGAAATTTCAAGAGATATTCTGAAGTTCAAAGACTCCGACGGTTAGTGGCCTGTCTGGTTGTGAACATAGTATGAGTTTTAAATTTTTTCACAGATTGACTGTAGCAATAGCCAATTCACTAATAATGTGACAAGAACCCACTTATTAGATCCAGAAGTAAGAGTAAACTAAACAGAAATATATCATTATTTACAATGTCTTCTCGCATATGAGAACTGTTTACTTACTTACTCTAGTTGTTACCCAACAATGGAGCTCAAATATGCGGCTGTCACTGTACAATTTCGTCAGTAACTATTACCCGACTACATTAGTACAAGTTTTCTCTTGTGATAGTAAAAGACTATATTTTAATGCATTTTGCGAAGTATTAACAAGATGTTAGGTACTGGCGGTATGAATGATACAAATAAATGAACAGTGGCTTCTACAAGTACAGACAAAAACAAATTGTAATATGACAGGGTGTTAGAGTACAAATATGTACTTACAAGAACTCAGTCATTTTGTAGTGAATGTTTATATGTAAAAATAAAACAAATTGTCACAATGAATATCATAGTCATAAAAATAGAACATGCACGTTTTTCTGGAGAGGGAATGTTTTTATTTGCTTTGCGAGATATATATACAGTATGGAAACCACATATATGCAATAAATGAAACCGCATGTCATACTAGTCCACAGAAGCTTAGCAAATAAAATGTAAACTTAAAAATCCTTAATTATAAAGGTAAAATTTTCAAGGAAAATTAATTTCAAAATAAATGCAGTAAAAGTAAACACCTTTAGGCACCCTGACTTGTGGTTTAGGTCTGATGATTTTTTTTTTTTGGCAAATTACTAGAATTCGTAACAGCATTGTGATGGTTTCACTGCGCGGCAACGTCAGTTGTCCATATTCAAGAATTCAAGTTCATTGAATCATTGACCGAGTGATCCAATTCTACAGTGTTTCAATCTCAAAATTAAAACTCCATTGACCGAATTATTAGACCAATTTCATTTACAATATTTGATATTAGTGTATCGTCAGCAAAGGCGATTAAAAGTATGTGGTTTCATTTATGTGTTTTCCATACTGTATATCTAGCTGTGAAATTTCTTGTTCTGACACACCGCCTCGCATCGCATCCCTTGCCCGCGCTATTTATTACTTCATTTTCGCTTAGCGTTTTTTCTGAGTTTTTCGTTTTACCTTGCCCCTAAGGGCCGTAGCCTGATTTTATATAAGCTTCATTAAAAATTAGGCTATCAAAATGTAAATAGAATTTTTCAAAGCCGACTGACTGATAGTTCCAGAGTTTAACTTGTTCAAATAAAAAATCTCTTCAGCTTTATTATGATACCCTTAAATAGTTAGATTATGTATTGTTCTGTACGACGTGGAGATGCTTGCTGTAGCGCTATTGCATTTTATATACAGCATGTAAAATTGCTAATCTATATTATATGAAACCATTTTTATTTTACTTGACTTCTGTTTAAAATATTTGATATTTTATTCTACTACGTGCGCTAAACGTTTGATGTGTATATTGCAGGTAAATACCTACTGCCAAAGATCCGCGATACTGCGGGACAGAAAGGCACCGGCAAGTGGACGGGCATTGCTGCCTTGGAGTACGGTGTGCCGGTCACGCTCATCGGCGAGGCAGTGTTTGCGCGTTGTCTCTCCGCTCTCAAAGGTAGGAAAAAAGAATAATAAATGAAAATAAAAGTTTTTTATTTTCAGGCTTCGACAGCTCGTAGAGTGTTTGTTCGTTCTAGGAATATACCAGATATATATGAAAAATCAATGATCAAAGATCACTCTAAGCGCCGACTCATAATTTTAAGGTTTATTATTTTTTGCTTTTCAGTTTTTTCGGCGGTTTAATTTTTTGTTAAAAACTTTTTTAC
Source organism: Aporophyla lueneburgensis (assembly GCA_932294355.1). Lineage (NCBI taxonomy): Eukaryota > Metazoa > Arthropoda > Insecta > Lepidoptera > Noctuidae > Aporophyla > Aporophyla lueneburgensis. The sequence goes on from OW028733.1 coordinate 24,843,726, forward strand.
ATAAGTACTCCTTTTGCTTCGTCAACATTTATCCAGTCACAGGCGCATTACGCTTAATCGCGTGAATAAGCGTAAACCGTCTGTGACTAGAGACGCTATATCACGGCATGATTTAGCGTTTTAGTACAAACGGTTTAGGCACAGCAAACATTACAATACCAAAAACAGACACGTCTCCTTTGATGTAAGATTATACGATGAATCAATTTTGTTGTTCGCACATATCGTCGGTCGGAAACAGTAATGGAACATTTCAAAATAGCCTGTTCTGAGTAATTAAGGTTTAAAGTTTTTGAAAATATTCAAATGCTATTCTATTTTATCTAGAGACCATTTTGTATTTTTTTTTTAATTGAATAATATGCAGATTATAGCCAAGTTTATTGTGTATTACTAAGATTCAGGATATCATTTGTAATTAATGAGTTATCAGTATTTTTGTGAAATGTTCCAATAATGAATTAAAAATTTCCTGAAAATCTAAGAACTAATTGGAATATTTCTAAATAAGCCAGTAATGAAATCAAACAACCAATAAATTTAGAAACCTTAATGGTTTATTTATATTTAAAAAAATAAAAGAAATCAGTTAAATCTTAAAATAATTAGGTGCGTCAAACTAATCTCGGTTTACTCTTGGAATGACATTTGAGTCGCATAAAGTAAGCAAGTCTTTTTTCTTTAGGCTTGATATCTTTGGTCGCTGGTGGTACTTATATCGTAAATTTAGTTCAACATTTACACCACCTCTGCCTCTCATTTTGTTGCGCACATTTAAGCACTTCATCGTTGCATTTGGATCATAGGTGTCGTTATAAAAAATTTAGTATGGAGAAGTATTTTTGCGATGTCATTCCACACAACACGATCACCGTCATTACGAGCACTGAAAATTTCGGGAATCAAGGAAGTGACACAACATTACTCTTTAACAATGTATTCATTGCTTTTCGAAGTATTCTCCGCGAAATTTGACACATTTTTCCATACGATGGAACCAATCATTGAAGCAACCATTCCATTAGGAAGTTGGGGTCTCCAAAATGGCCGTTTTATAGGCGTCCACAGCTTCTTCAGGTGATGAAAATCTCTGACCACGTAATTGATTCTTTATTTTACGGAAAGTATAGAAATCATTAGTGCTTAGGTCTGGGCTGTACGGCGGATGGGCTAATAATTCTATGTTTTCTTGCTCTAAAAACTCTTTCGTTCTGTGCGTGGTGTGAGAATTCGCATCGTCGTGATGGAGGATGATGCGGCGGTTGCGGTTCTCTTTACGGAGTTCAGAAACGACCTGTGGTAAACAAATGCTAGCATACCATTCTGCATTAACCGTTCTTTGTCCCTCAAGAGGAATAGTCGCAACATGGCCGGTTTTGGAGACAAACGTGGCCACCATTTTTTTTGCAACACTCCGTGAACGAACAGTGTTTGTTGGCTTTAACTCATTTTCGAACACCCAAACTCGTGACTGGTTTTTTGTTTCGGGTTCGTACGCGTATATCCAGGATTCGTCACCTGATACGATGTTGTATACAGCATTTGAGGACCCTGCGTGGAATCTTTCGAGAGTTCTGACTCACCTTAACGCGAGCCGCTTTTTGCTCTTCACAGAGCGAATGCGGTATCCATCGGGAAAACAACTTTTTTACACCTAATAAAATTGTTCATGCAAGATTATTTGTATTTGACTCATGCCAATGTCTAAAGTTGCCTGAATTTCGGGGTATGTCACATGTCGATCTTCCTCAATCAGCTTACGCACAGCATCAACGTTTTCTTGGTGTCAGCAATTTTTGGACGACCTTGACGGGGATCATCACTGAGCTTGACACGTCCACGTTGAAAATCAGCAAACCAGCGATAAATTGTGGTTTTGGATGGGGCTTCATCACCAAATGCAGAAATCATCACACTGTTTTTGTGTTAAACCACTTCGAAAGTCATAATAAATCATCGCTCTTGAATTTTCTCGACTCAATTCCATTTTCTCAATGAACAAGTTTGACAAAACCTTGTGACAAGACCGAGAATCTTTTTTTAAATAAAAAATGGTATTCGATTTTTAAAACCAAGGAGTTTTCAATTAAAAAGATTTTAAAATGACAGGAACAGTGGAAATATTCCATTCCCGATACTTTTAGTGCAGCCTATGTATCATTATTTTGTAGACCTATGTTAGGTAAGTTTAAGTTATTTTCTTCATCCATTACAATTGACTGCAACAGCTGATCCGATTCGATACCTATAAACAAATAAGTTTTTTATAATACCTATTTTTTAAATCAAACATTACAAGTAAACTAGCATTAAATTTTATGGGTGCACTATCAAATTTAAACCCGCGACTTAGGAATCGGAAGGCGGGGCAAGCTACCACTCGACCAACTGTGCTCGAAATATACCTATGTAGATTCGACTCACTAACTAACAGGTAAAGATTGTAAACACCACTTCAAGTACAGCAAACATACTTACGTAGGTATGTTTGCTAACAAGCACCTAAACTTTCGATTTTATAATATTAGTGGGATGGGATAGTTTTCATTTCACAAATGTAGGTGTTTTTGAAGTGTGCGAAACGCTAGCGATGACTTTTAAAGTCACACAAATATTATTATCAATACATATCTGGTTGACCGAGCTTTGCTCGGTATTTTTTGGTAAATCGTGTTTAACCAGTCAATTACCGTAATTACAGACACAATTAAAAAACCATTGTGTCGATACCAAATGTGGTATCTCAGGGACTTAGAGGTTAAAATAATAAGTTTATGTTAAAGTTGATTATCGATAAAGTTGGTCATTGAAAACACGAATAAAACGACATTTTATAAAAATGAATCCTAGCTAGATCGGTTTATCGCCCCCGAAACCCCTTGAATACTAAATTTCATGAAAATCGTTGGAGCCGTTTCCGAGATTCAGATTACATATATATATACCTACATATATATATATATATACAAGAATTGCTCGTTTAAAGGTATAAGATAAGTAGTTTATTTAAGTCTCTACGATACTGTGAAACAGACCTACAGGAAGGTAGTTACAAATGAAGTATTTATCTAGCTAATTAGGTACATACGAAGGTACCTAGGTACTTACAAAGGATGTGTTGCCCACTCATTTTCTCAACCGGTTTGGTCTGATGATCTTCTTGCTCTTCGATAACATTAAGCGCAGAACTTTCTTTACGAACAGCATTTAATTTTGTCTCTGGAATGAAAGGAAATTCCACCACACAACCACCACCTAGTAAGAAAAAAAGAAAAGCAAAATACCTTTAAGCTACCTAAAGCTGCATTTTTAATCAGTTGTTTCTTCCTTTTCTATAATTTGAAAAAAGATTTACTCACAAAAGTATCCAGTTAGTTTAGGATTTAGTAGGTTACCTAGTATGTTGTAAGCAAGAAATAACCTACTACTTTGTTTAACTTAAGCAAAAAGTGACCCATACTAGTATTATAAGCTATCTGAAACTTCTTTTTTAGTCACCATTTCACTTTTTGTTAAATTATTTTAAAACATTCACACAAAAACGAAAAGTGAGGTTATGTTATGAAAAATAGTATTTGTATAAAACTTACCGTTAAACTCATCATGATCACTCTCTGAACTCCTTGTTATTGCTAATTTAAGCAATCTTTTAGCTCTGGAACTCATTTTTACAATTTATTTTATCAAATCTCAATCTCCGTCTGACCACTACACTGAGCGTTCAAAGCGCTACTGGCACATAACACGAATAAACAAATAATCAAGTGAAGAATTTCAGAGCCATACTGGAACATTTGGAAATATTCGATTAATGAATCATGGCTGCACTTTAAAATTTAGGCTACCAGCAGGACATTTCTAAATAAACTGATACTGAAAACGAAGAGATCACTAAAATCTATATTTCTTTATCGGAATAAATAGTTTTCTGTCAAAGAGAAATGACATTTGAGTTGTACCGTTAGTGATTTGGATAAAATATTCAATTCCCTACCATTCTACATACTCATCTCAAAACACGTGATTTTGGAAATGTTCCAGTAATGAATCCGACCGACGATATAGACCCGGTGACAAAAAACTGCAACCGAACGATGATATTTTCAGTATCTCTCAATGAATTGCGAATCAATGCTGATAGGTGTGATTTCACCTGTGCGTAAGCGCTTGGGTGACAAATTCGTATCTCTAATGTATATCTCAAAGTGCTAAAGATATTTTCAGTATCTCTCAATGAATTGCGAATCAATGCTGATAGGTGTGATTTCACCTGTGCGTAAGCGCTTGGGTGACAAATTCGTATCTCTAATGTATATCTCAAAGTGCTAAAGATAATTGTGGTTTTAGATTTAGGATAAATCACGAGATTGACGGAAATTATTTAGAATTTAGCTCAGAATTCTTCTTCATGTTCGTTTGGTCAACTCAACCCATTTGAATAAAACTTAATTCAACAAATTATGAATGAGAATAACACGAAATTTGATTGTAAACTTAAACATTTTGTCTATCTGCAGATGAGCGCGTTAAGGCGAGCAAGGTGTTGCCAGGTTCCTCTACCAAGTTTACTGGCGATAAAAAGCAATTCCTTGAACATTTGCGCAAAGCCCTGTATGCTAGCAAGCTGATTTCGTATGCGCAAGGATTCATGCTCCTCCGTGAGGCAGCCAAGGTATGTTTAAACTTGATTTGTATTGATAATATGGTATATGTTCTACTGGCAATGGATATATTTGGATGATTTATAGATCAATATTACTATTAAAGCAGGTACGCACGGCTACACCTTAAGCTATGCATTTCCAGTATAAACTGATCTCACATTGTATGGGATTTCCGTATATTGAGAGGTCAGCTTAAACTGAAAATGCATAGCTTGACGTGTAGCCGTGTGAATCATTAATTAGGTCTAAGGGGAAAATAATCCAGGAATTAAAAAAAAAAATACAATTTCATAGATAAGTTGTTGCAGTAGTACCTTTATAGTATGATATCAATTTGATGATAAATGTGTCATTAGCTTTCAGGAAAAAAAAAACGATACTGATGGCAAGAAATTTAGTCAAAACAACAAGATAATCCTCAATATGTGGTATAATAACTCTTCATGATAATAGTTAGTTTCTGTTGTATTTAGTCGATTCTGTAAAATAAAAGTTAAGTAAAGGTTCGGTAGAAGAACACTTTAGATTAGTATATTGTGAAACAAAATGATTCCTTAGATTAGACCTAGAGAATTCTTGAACAATGTTAGACGGCATTTTATCATAGTTTAATAGTTATAAATACAAACAAGTGGTATGCTTACAGAATCGATTTAAGCCGAGCTCCCGATGAGCTTTCCATGGACAAAAATCAGGAACTTTTTTATTTATTGTGTTTTTTAAATCCGTCTTATAATATATGGAATTCTTTCTAGCTTCTAGATCAAACGGTTGTGATTTGTCAGTCAGTGAATGAATGAATTTAAGATTTTGTATAAGTAGATTCATTTTGTGTTTTCGTCAGGTGAACCAGTGGAACCTGAACTACGGCAGCATCGCTTTGATGTGGCGAGGTGGGTGCATCATCAGGAGCGCGTTCCTTGGTAACATCAAGGTAAGAATTTACGGCCTTTGTTCTAGTGTGCGAGAGAGAGATGGAGCTAGAAAGGACGAACAGCACCATCCTCTATAATAGAGGATAGTGCGTTGAGAATAGGAGGCTCTATTCTCAAAGGTCGAGCTATAAAAAAAAAAAATTTTTTTGTTCAAGAACTGCTTGCTGTGTACAAATTGAAATAGCACTATAAAACATCATAGTATATGGACCCTGGAATTTATTCTTTCTATCAAATACATACAAGCAACTCGGAGTCGGTCTAAATGAGGATGCAGCAGAAGTGGTTTGCAGTTGTTAATACCGAATGTACTAGAGCGTTGCCATACACTCATATTCTAAAAACACAATATTTGTCAAGCCGTTTTATGACAAATATTGACGTGATGTGTAATTAACAACATTAAACTGCATTGTAAATTATTATGGCATGATTGTGCAACCAGTTCTTTTTCCACACAAATGGTGCTGATAACTTTACTAATGATGTTCAACACCACAAACTAAACGTGGTATCAATTTGTCTCGTCGTTATCGAGAATTGTTGCTGACCAGAGCAGAAAAAAAAGCATTTTAGCCACAACCACTCGCGAATTAAGTAAGCCCTTTCACTGCTAGTGTGCTATAGGGATCTTTAATTGGCTCCTGAATGACATTGGCACAAGGCGTTTTTGATAATAACGTTTGTGAAATTGTCTCAGAAATTTTATTAAAAAAAAAACAAGATGTGCACAGATAAGTTTGCCATTTCTTTGCGCACACATTCGTGCATAGCATGGTCGTCGGTCGCAGTCGGTGATCCCACCTTCATTTTCATACAAAATCACAGTGGTGAGCTGCTGGGCAGGAAAAGTAGAATGATGAACAAAATAGGCGTAGAACCACATAATAGCCTACAAAATAGTAAACGAAGCCGTTTAATTCAAAATAGAAAGAAACAACGAATAATCATAAAATCAAATGAATGTTCATAATTAAATGAATAAGCAATTGTAATAATGATTAAGTTATGGAGATTGATGTAATGTAATTTATTGTCTATCATTATGATCAAAATGTAGATAAAAAGTAGTATGATAAAAATGTTAGCATGGCTTTGCACTCAACGACAAAGTAATGGAGGTGAGCAATGTAATCAGTGACTTATCGACAACGTGACCATGACATGCATTATGACATTGATACAGTATGTTGAGTTCAATCTCAATGTCACGCAAATTGTTATGTAATTGTTCAAGTATGATTCAAGTCTGGTCATGACAAGTGTGAGTGACATTTTAAAGTGGTTTTCATTATTATCTGTACCAATAGTTTATCAAGTCAAATCAAAATATTTTATTTCATACTAGCTGACCCAGCGAACTTCGTATCGGCTCAGATTCAATAAATGTAAAGGACAGGCAATTTTTTCGCGCACATGAAAGAAAAGGAAGAAAAATATGAATGAAAATTTGTTACAATAAATGTGATAAATGAAGAACCGCTCGACCGATTTTGTGCAAACTTCACATAAACCATCTACTAAATAGTCCGAACAAAGCCTAAACATTTGGTTTGGATACCTATCCAAAACAAATGTTTAGGCTTTGAAAAGTGGCATTGATTTTTGTATGCTTTTTTGATAAGGACGCATTTGATGTGTGTTTTGAACTTTCCATCACTAAGTTCTGTAACTGGCTTTGCCAACTTGTAGAACTGTTTATCAGAAATGACCTGCTAGTTGTAGTTAATATAAATTTTGGTATTGTATAATATCATGGGAGAGGCCTATATCCAGCAGTGGACTTCGATAGGCTGAGTTGATGATGATGATATTATTAAAAAAAAAACTGCATTGCAAGTGAAAAAAAAAATGCTCATAAAAACCGAAAGTTCTTTGTAGTTCCCGTTATTGTGATATTACTTTTTCATGCTGGATAATACCTGGGAAACTTCCGTTTAGTATCTAGTTGGAACATTGACCTTCAATAACTCCGTATTGAAGGTGAAACTTCCAACCTTTTTTTACAAAATCATGTTTTAACTGGTATAATAAGTTCATTTATATATACTCCCACGGCTTTTGTACATTGCTCGCTATTGTAAATCGCTATATTTCGCACCAAAAATAAAAAGTCGTTGGCTAGCAATTACAAAGTTACTGAGGTCGAAATACAGAAATAAATGGCTTTGTTAGGGGTATTTCTTTTTAATACTTTGCAATAAATGACAACTAAAATGCTTTTTGCAAAAGGGAATTTTGCCTATTATTGTTTGAACATGATTAAGTCGTCGTTAATTTTGCAAGGAAATAAAATTTATTGTGAAAATAATCGATGTTTAACACGCAAACTTGTATTTTATGACAATTGTTTTAAAGGGCAGTAGACCATAAAAACAAAGTCTTTGTTTTCTTGATCAAGAAATTGTATTGACAATTACTGACTCGGTGTCAACTGCAAATTAGATAGACAAGCTTAGGTTTTGTTTTTTCTTTTTGAAATGTTATCTCATAGTTGACCTAAAAGGTCGTAACTATTTAACCGGGCTTTCCCGTAAATTCCTTAATAAATTAAGATATCCAGTCAGGGCTAATAAACTTAAAAATTAAAGCGACTACTTGCTAAGGGCACCCCCTGTGGACGTCGATTGCGGACTCCCGGCCACCGTAGGCGCGAGCTTGCGGGTGGCGAGCAATGGGTAGCTCGCCGCCCGGTAAGGACCAAGCTCGGGTCGACGGCGCGTAGTGTTCCACGCGCGCCTCAAAGAGATGTCAGCAAAACTGAAGGGGTCTGCTAGGACCGATGCCTGCCGGGGTCGCGTGATTGTTCGAAAGAGATACCGTGACCCTGGCACATGGGCAATTGAAGGAACACGGATGGGTTTTAGTCAGTAAAAGTCTGACATGCCCTTCCGCTCCGCCCAGAGCGGGAGAAGTCATTTGATGATTTCCCATCCAAAAAAAAAACCCCTGTGGACTACGGACCTCGGCTGAGGGGATGGCTGGTAGAGGGCAGCAAGAGACGTGCTGAACATGTGTGCTTATTATTTAGGGAGGAATTTAAAGCTACAGGCTCAGCGGCACAGCCTGGCTTGAGTAAGGGTCGAGGGGGATGAACACAGGCTTAGCCTGTTCATTGTGTGTATATCAGGGATGTTAGGGAGCTCCGTAACCGTAACCGAAACTATCGGATATCCGATATAAAAATTTATCCGTAACCGTAACCGAATCCGAAATAAAAGTTTCGGATAATATCGGATTTGTTATAACATTTTTATTTTAGGTAGATTAGATAACACTCAATATATATTTATTATCATTTTTATTTTAAATAGCTGTAATAATTACTCACAGACTGATTATAATTCCTACCAAATGGTGACATATAAATAAAACCATTTTATTAGCTATTTGTATTTTACTTTTGAAATTCCTTAAAAGTTTAATATCCGTAACCGAAATTATCCGAAACTAACGGATAATCCGAAATAATTTCATATCCTTATCCGTATCCGTATCCGGTATAATAATCATTCCTACATCCGTATCCAATCCGTATCCGAAATTTCATATCCATAACATCCCTAGTGTATATGTCACCGGAAAATAACAAGAACCGTAAATTTATAAATTTACTAGGAAATTTATGAACTTTCGTAGGATTCTAAACGAGAGATAAGTTGTTTTATTTTACGGCCATATATTTTCGTAAATTGATAAACTTACCGAAGTCACGCGTAAAATAATAAGTAAGGAATAACGCGCTCTGATTGGTTGAATAAGTCACGTTCCTCTCCACCGCCATTGTTCGCCAAAAAATATTATTTATGTTTAAATGTTGAAATGCTTACCTAATTAACAGTCGCTCGCTTCGCTCGCGTTCACAAGGTCACAATGTAACCTAACCTATCCTAACATCTGAGTAAGACAGTTAGGTACATTGTCAAATAAAATAAAATACATTTTATAGGGACACGAGCATTGCCACTGTCAGCATCGACCAATCAGAGAGCAGTGTGTTATTTTCCGTAGTTTAAAGAAGCGTAAAATTAAAAGCTCTTTTGGTCGAACTGTTTAGAATCTTACGAATGGATATCCGTTAGTTTATAAATTTACCACGAGACGTCGCAAATTGAATAATTTGCGAAAATGTGACCGTTAAAGAATACAATTTATCTCTCGTTTAGAATCCTACGAAGGTTTATAAACCTAGGAAATTTATAAACTTGCGGATCTTGTTATCTAACGGTGACATATAGAACGATTTTTGACTTATATATAATTCTTTGTTTGGCAGGACGCTTTCACGAAGAACCCTCAGCTGACGAACTTGCTGCTGGACCCGTTCTTCTGTGAGCGTATCAGCGGTTCGCAGCAGTCCCTGCGCCAGGTGGTCGCGCAGACGGCGCTGGTCGGCGTGCCCGCGCCCGCCTTCTCCGCCGCGCTCGCCTTCTACGACGGATACAGATCCGCCGTACTACCTGCCAACATGCTGCAGGTATTTATATATTTTTTAAGGCGCAGTTCAAATTTTCTTTTTTTTTTTACCGACTTCTAAAAAGGAGAAGGTTATCAATTCGACTGTATTTTACATCCTAAAAAAACACTACAAAGTGAAAAATAACTTTAATTTTGGAAGTCGATGGCAAAAAAACCTTAAATACAGATCCTAAGACACCGACTTCCGAAATGAAAGTTATTTTTCACTTTGTAGTGTTTTTTTTAGAAAGTCGGTTGTTATTTTTTATTTAATAAATTGGTTGGGACAGTTTCAGATTGTATGTTGAGCGAAATATGATTTGCGAGCGAAACAGATATGTTTTGAAATAATTATACTTATTAAATTCAAGGTCAAATCACATGCAATCATGATACTTCAGCAGTGGCAGTGGTCTGAGCAGTGGTGGCCTATTGGTAACGACCGCGACTTACGAGCAGTAGCTCGTGAGTTCGAACCCAAACAGGCGCTTTACTTTGTTTAAATTATTTCATCACCACTGCCCTCAAAACGGTGAAGGCAGACATCGTAAGGAAACCGGAAAGTCTTAGAACTTAAAATTCGAAAACATGTGACATCTACCAACCCGCACTGGGCTCGCGTGGTGGATTATGGCCCATCCTCTCTCACCGAGAGGTGGCCTATGTCCCAGCAGTAGGAACATTATAGGCCGCTGATGATAATACTTGAGGCTAATTCTAAATTTGAGAGCTACGCTCGCGTACCATCTTTTGATCAACTTAAAATCTAACATTGAGGCGCAAATTGTAAAAAAAAGGGAAGGTCACATTGAATTTCACGGGCTAGCTCGGCACATTCATCCTCCTTGATATGCTTTGTTCTAATGAAGACTCCAAAAGTAAGTACTAATTGTAAGTCGAGACCGACTTAGTACTTTGGGCCAAAGGGTTGTATCGTGTTACCTAGTTGCTGGGTTCTCGTCAGATAGGCAGTCGCTGTAAAATACTGGTTCTCAACTGCGGGGTTCGCTTCTAGTCTAACAAGATATACCGGATGCGGACCCCAATATATCTAGTTGATAGAAAATTGGCTAGGCGGAAGATGATCGTGTTATAGGTTACTAAAAATATGTGCGTAATGTAAGTTCACAGTGTTATGATAAGCAGGCAGATTCTGTATTCCGAATATTTCGGGTGGAAGGAACACAAAGAAAATAAATATTGTTTGTGGAATTGTGGTCGCTTCTGAGCATAAGGTCCTTCCTGGATTCGATTCCTAAATCAGGCAAAGTGTGTATGGATTTATGCCCACTTGATGGGTTCGTCCCCTTTTAAATGTTACTTCAGCAGGACAGCGAATTATGGTAAAAGTCACCTCTTGGCCAATTTTACAGAGAATAAAGAAGTGATGTGTGTAATGTTGTACCATTCTATCAAATTCTAAAACAAAATATGTTTTCAAACTATTTTCTAAAACAAAATATGTATTACCAAAAGTCTCATGTGAATCGTGTTTTGTTCCAGGCTCAGAGAGACTACTTCGGTGCGCACACATACGAGCTGATCACCAATCCCGGACAGTTCGTGCACACCAACTGGACCGGCCATGGCGGCAACGTGTCCGCTTCTACTTACAATAACTAAACTATCGTTATCGCGACCGACAGGGACCAATATACCAAACGTACACATTTTTATATAATATTGGTGCATTTTTATCATGTTAAGTTTGATATTGTGATCGCTTATTTATTACTATGTTGCATGGGTGGCTGGGACTTGCAGAGACTTGTCGTGGCATTGATTTTAAAGCTGTACTGCTAACACATTCCTATTTTCATTGTTTTGGGGTAGTTGCAATGACATAACTAAGGTTAACATTCCGTGCGGACATCTCAAATAAAGCTAAATGGATGTATTGTTAGTGATGTAACTATGATATTTACTGTACTGTATTTATATTTGAAACTATGTAAACCGCTTTTATGGGTGCAAACTGTTTTTGGAAAATTTTAAATATACATTATTTTATTGTATGTGGAGTTTTAATATGAAAATAATCTCCTTTTCAGTTCTTCGCACCCTGGACAGTTAGTTCTTTACTAACTTTCCCACTTTGACTTCAATGGCTAATGTATGACCTGATTAAAAACGTTCAAAATATAGTCGCAGTATCATCTCGGCGGCAATCAAATGTCATAAACTTATCAAAGGTATAGGATTTTATTTTGACGGATTGATACAGATCAGATCGTGAACGTTCTTATTATGGGAATTACCCCACCGATGCTGCTCCTGCGGTCACCGAAAAGGTTCGCATGAAGTGGCATCTTATTCAATCGTCGTAGTGAGTTGAAAAAAGAGCCGTGGAGTGTTCGATGCAGGCATAGGGCTTACACACCGTCTTCCAAACGTGGAGATACGAGGACGTGTCGAAGGTTTTCGACATCGAAAACGAGGTATGTAGCTCAAACGACGACCTAAGGGCAGATCATTCTAAAAGAACTAGGAATTAGTTGCTTTGTTGACTTACGAAGAAAACCTCAAGAATCAAGAGAATGTAGAAAGCAAGAGAGTGCGAAGTGAGCCTGAGAAGTTTTCAACTTACCTAGAATAGGTTTTTTTCTTTGACTATTAGGGCCCTCGCCCACGGCGACTTTTTGTAGCGATGCTGTCACGCGTTTCGTAAACGCGCAACAGCATCGCTACTAACGCGTGTTAGTCGCATTTGCAACGCGCTACAGAAGCAATGCCAACGCGCTACTAACGCGCTACAGCATCGCTACAGAAGCGATGCCAACGCGCTACCGTGTCGGATGACATCGGAGAGAGAACGGAGGGAGGGTGGCGCGTGAATGGAGAACCGAGCATCAGTGCAAGGATGATTGTGCAATAGACAGGTCGAGAGTGTGTTGTCCGTCACATGCGATCGCAACTGTAGCGATTGCAGGTATTTTTGAGCCGTTACTGAATCGCGTTTGCATCGCGACAGAAGCGCTACAATATCGCGTTTGCATCGCGACTGAATCTGGGCCCATGGGCGAGGGCACACAGCTAGCGACCGCTTCACGACTGTACCGATGCGGACGCGCGGCAGCATCGCTACTGCATCGCTACAAAAAGTCGTCGTGGGCGAGGGGCCTTATACAGATAGAGAACTTGCTTTGTCGAGTTACGGCAAACAATTCTATATTTTTTAACCGACTTCAAAATAAGGAGGAGGTTATCAATTCGACTGTATTTTTTTATAACAGGCTTTTTGAAGTAAAATCTCCTTCAGATGAGAGCGATTTTGTTAGGGGAAAATCTTATGGGTTCGCGTCACCGAAACAGTATATTTTTAGCTATGAGTATAATGTATTGAGGTCGTCGTTGCTCGGAGTGCCGTTAGATTATGTAATATCAGAGTAACTTTTATTTCAAATGATGACATTTAAAGTTTTTGATACTACAATTAATTTAAATGCAATGCAATGCCTTCTCTACGCAGATGATCAAGTTCTACTTGCATCATCAGCAGAGCAGTTGCAAGACACGGTGAGTGTAACGGATGAAGCATTCAAGACGAAGGGGATGAATATAAACGTGAATAAGACGAAGATCATGGTGTTTAAGTTGATGTGTGACACTGATGTGTGTGAATGTGGAACAAGTAAATGAGCTCGTTGAAGTGAAAACTTCTTTGTGAAAAAATGTTGATGTGTGACACTGATGTGTGAGTGTGGAACAAGTAAATGAGTTCGTTTATTTGGAGAGCATGTTTACAAAGGATGGAAAGATTGATAATAAAGTGGAAAGAAGGGTAAATGCGGGAAATAAATTAAGTGGTACTCTTCATGCGATTGTGACCAACCAGTTGATGTCCGAAAAGGCTCGACTGACTATTCACAATGGTGTGCTGGTACCTACGCTTATGTATTGAAGTAAATGTTGGGTGTGGCAAAAGAAGCATGAAAGCTTAATTAATTCTGTGGAAATGCGTTCCTTGCGAAGCATGTGTGGTGTAGTGGCGAGGTGTAATTTTTTCTAAAAGAGAAGCCGATGCGAAGTCGGCTTTAACTTACTGACTCATCAATAAAGAATACTTACTATCATTCTAAAATTAATATAGGAATGTAATGAATTAAATACAATTAAATTGAACAGCTGAAAACCGAATAAAATAAGCAATATTCCTCTATCTCGTTCTCGCTGACGCATTTTTCTATACCTGTCTCTGTCATAACCCGTTGTACAGCGGCTTGCTCTCGTACATATAGGCTGGTTTTAGTCTTACGCCGACGGCACGCGCACCATCAGCGCTGATGGCCGAGATACATGAACTTCTAGGAAGCGTTTTTGAAAGACGCGTAGCTATCAGCGCGCACGGTGGTCAGCGCTGATAGCTACGCGGCCGTACGCGTCGCGCGTCGGCCCCGCGTAGCTGTCGGCGCTGACGATCGCACGAGCGCCTCTGCTTTCAGTGAGCGTTCTAGTGTCGAGCGGAGCGGACGTCGTCAGCGCGTACAATCATGGCGAATCGCGAAGTGGATACAGGTCGAGTTATCGACGAGGTACGCCTGAGGAAGAAATTGTGGGATGCATCAGATCCACTCTACAAAAATAAAGATGCAAGAAACAAAGCCAAAGTGCCATATAACAAGACAAAGTCTCCTGCGACGGCTCTCTGCTCAATTAACGGATGAACATGGAGTCTTCGTCGTCGCCGGTTTTTATTTTTTTGGAATAGATAGTATAAAGGGGTGCGTCTCATAACGTATAAACTCATTTGGTCTAATTTCATTTTATTATCGTTCATAAGATATAATCAACGTGAGATATACCAACTGTTGATATAATTTCTTTACATATAACATTTATTTATTCTAAAACTTAATTAGTATAACGTTGTTTGATATAACGTTTATGTAATCGAAAATCATTAGGTCTAACGTTTAATATATATAAAAAACGTCATTATGGTTAACACCCCGACTCAGAGTACCCCGACTCGGATGGGTTAGGTTAGAAGGCTAAGGCGGGAGCGAAGCGTAGCGGAGCTCCCGCCTTAGCCTTCGTGGTTAATTTTTTTTTAAACCACCCAGAAATAGGAGCCCCGCCTAGCGGGGCTCCGTCGACCTATCTTAACACATTTCATCGTATTAGACCAAAAGTTTTATATATACAAGATTATTTTTAGTATATGCGAAACCTGAATATAGTTTGTTCAGAATCAGTAACTGAATCGATTCCAATAATTTTTACACCATGTTATATTTTGTACCAAAAATATTTAATTACGCTTCCAAGTCGCGGGCCTTAGTGTTTTGTTTCGATTTTAAAATTATCATGTCTTTCTCGTATTCAAACGTGCATTACACGGAGATGGTACGTACACTAGCTGTTTGTGGTGATCTGCATATGTTTTTGCGTGGACAACCAGGTAACTTATCAAGCTTATAACTTTGTGATTATTAATGATACAGTTTTGAAATTTTTTTCATAGATTCTTTACATAAAAATACTAGACCCGTGTTTCGGGTTTCGCATAAACAAAAATTAATGTTGTATTTTGAGTGGTATGTCAAACGATTTTATATTTAATGTATGTTATGTCAAACGATGTTATATTTAATGTATGATAATTATGCTTATAAAAATTAGTTATTTTAAAATTATAACAATCGTTCATTATATTAACTAATCGGTATATTAAATAAAATTATAGGTTCCGTTGTTATATGTTGTAAATATTAGAGATTTTGTTGTTATATCATCTATTACTTACCCAGTATAAAGCAGCAATAATTAATACAATCCGGATTTTAGTCGTCGTCTGTACAGTAAGGCCGTCAGTACGAGACTAAAACGAGCCACACTGAGCCTCAGCGCTGACAAACTACGCGCTGAGCTATGAGCGCTGACGGTGAGCGTGAGACTAAAATCAGCCATAAAGCGGTGCCACGTGACCTAAAGTGACATCATTACGGGATCGCTGTTGTATGAATTTTTAGTTCCCGATTATGACGTTTCGGCGCCGGGTTAATTTAGAACATTTCTCTTTTGTTGTAATACAAAGCTATAAATAACCTTTTTTATTGTTTGAATGTTATGGTGAATTAAATACCCGTAGTGTAACTATATTTATTGACAATAGTAGCCACTATTTACATACTATTGTATTTTTAATAGTGATAGAGTTACCAATGCGAATCCTCGAAGGCAAGCCGGTAGGAATCGTGTTATATGGTGCCTTCGCCACTGGTGTGGTGTGACTATGAATGGTAGGCTGAGGAATGATGTGATAAGACAGTGGTGCGGTTTAAATATGTAGTGACAAATTTTTTAAAGAGTATGCTTAGATGGTTTCTTCATTTTGAGAGAATGAATGAAGGGCGGCTAACAGTAGGTATTTATAAGGCAGATGTGACTTTTCACGCCAGAAGAGTACACCCTAGGAGAACATATAGTGACCTTTTTGTTCTTCAGAAGGGTCAGGTGCGTAGTGCTCGCAACCGGCTGGCGTGTATGACCAGATGTATGAACATAATCGCAAAAAGAGTATGTAACGATCGTAGCAGGTGGCGTTCTGTAGTTTCTGCCTATCCCCATGGGCAAAAGGCGTGAGTTTATGAATGTAATTAATTGAATATATAAACAGTGCATTTATAGTTTTAATGATATAATCTTAATGTGTCATGATATAAACTTATGTTTATCGGGATCTCCGTGACTCAAGTAGTTTTAAGTTAGTAAGTCGAGTGAATCATTTCGGCGCTCGACAGCTTGACTGATTGAGGGATGGGGGTGACTCCCCATGGGACCGCGCCTGCATCCGGCAGGATTCTTTTTTAGGAACTTGAATTTTCATTTCCTCAATATGCTATTTACGATAAGCAAGAATGTGGCATGCACGATTGAGCGAAGTGAGCTCAAAATATTTTTTCACTTCGTCTTGATTAGGTTTCTATTAAACATCGTTGCGTAAATTGGAGTTGCTCTGTCGAAAAGTGCAGGAAAGTTTCAAGATTCAGAATAAACAGATTTTGAACATTCATCATCTGCCTAGCCTTTAGCTTCCAGTCTTACCGGATGCAGCGGAGTACCTACCAGTATTTTACATGGAGCGATCTGACCTCCGCAACCCAGTTAGTGGGTAATACGGTTGGTAAGACTGGTTGTCAGACTTTGGGCTTCTGACGACCCGTAACGACTGTCTAAGATCTACGAAAGACAGCCGGGACCAACGGCTTAACGAGCTTTTCGAGGCACGGAAGCGTCTTGGTATGTAAAGATGGTCACCCATCCACGGACCATCCGCGGCAAGCGTAGCTTAACCTGATCGATCAAACTGTGCGGCTGTTATTACTTAGCCACAAATCCCTCTAATAAGCAAAATATAGTGATACATACGTAAAGAAAGATAAACCAATAGAAACTTGGCTTTAATTAACTATTTTCACAAGCCATAGAAATAATATGTATTAGATTGACAACACTAATCAAAGATGACAACTGACATTATGAAATACTATCAGCCAGTTAGTAAGGAGATTATATATCATTCACCCCCTCTATGTTTTCTTGATCGAGGAGGTAATCATTAAGACGAATTGGGAGTCTCCTTAACCTTGCTGATCTACGAACAGCCTGAGGTTGTTCGGCACCGTTGTTATTGGTTTCAGGAGTTCTAAAAATGTCTTCTTCATCATTTTCATCATCGTTTGAATCATTTCTGTTTTCTGTATTTCGACAACTTAACTCAGCTTCATCCACCAACGTAACAGGAAGCGGTGCCAAATGCCTGTTAGATACTGTCGATTCCTGGCCATTGGTGCGTCTCACGTACGAGTAACTTGGGTTACTATGCAGGAGCTCAACTTCCTCCACATAGGGATCGGTCTTAGAACCTCGTACATATTTTTTTAACAATACTGGACCTGGAACGAGCCACGATGGAAGGGATTCTCCAACAGGTGTTCTTCGAGGAAAGTTAAATAGTCTCTCATGTGGAGTGGCATTTATCGATGTGCACAAAAGTGAGCGCACGCAGTGTAGCGACGGTTTTAAAGCTTGCTCCCAGTTTTCAATGGGTAGATTTTATGAACGTAAGTAAAGTTGTATTGTTCTCCAGAGCGTTCCATTCAATCTTTCTACCTGGCCGTTTCCTTGCGGATTATACGGCGTAGTGCGAGATGACGCGATGTTACAATTTCGTAAGAAAGTTTGCAGATCTTCTGACATGAAGGAAGCACCTCGGTCACTGTGTATATATAGGGGTTGACCAAATTCAAAGAAAATATTTCTGAGACAGTTTATGACAGTCACAGAGGTCATGTCCGCGCAAGGATAGGCAAACGGACACCGTGAAAATTCATCTATTATCGTGAGTATATACTTGTTCTTAGTATTTGATGGCAAGGGGCCCTTAAAATCAATATTCAGCCGCTCAAAAGCTGATGTAGCTTTAATAAGTGTTCCCTTGGATTTTGCGAAACGTGGCTTAATTTCTGCGCATATTGGACATGAGGCAGTCATTTGCTTAATATCATTGATAGAGTAGGGCATATTTTTCTGCCTGATCCAGTGGTACATTCTAGTTATTCCTGGATGAGAAAGGGCATCATGTAATTCATATAACTTGTTGTTACTCATGGATGCGCAAACTCTGGAGAGGGCATCAGCTGCAACATTTTCGTTACCTGGTCTATAAATTATGTCGTACTTGTAGCATGATAGTTCTAGCCTCCATCTTTCGAATTTGTCGTTTTTTATTTTGCTTGTATGACTTTGGCTGAAGATGTGGCTCACAGATTTCTGATCCGTTATAAGAATAAAATGTCTATTCAGTAGATAATGCCGCCATTTCCTGAGACTTTCAACGATAGCACAAGCTTCCTTGTCTACAGAAGCATGCTTGCGTTCACTGTCTGATAGCGTTCTTGAAAAGAATGCAACGGGGCGACCTTTTTGAGAAAGCGTCGCGGCTAAAGCAAACTCAGAAGCAAAATCAAAATCAAAATCAAAATCAAAAAGTCATTTATTCAAACTAGGCTGAGAGTCAGCACTTTTTGAACGTCAAAGTTACAAAAGACAGTCCCCCCAAAACGCCCACCCTTCGACACTTCCTAGTGCTGTAGCTGGGAAGAAGAAGTGGCGGAACAAACTCCCCAGCAGCACAGCTGTCTGTTAAGTTAGAAGAACTTGATTCTATACAATATTGTGTAAGTAATTAATATTATAAAACAAAACATACATTATTTGCCATATGTCAGCTAGCACACGCCAATATACCAACAAAAAAAAATTGAATTGAAAAAAATTGAATACTAAAGTCAAGCTGAAATAATAAAACAAAAACGTAAACAAAACTTAAAAACTAAATAAAGCCTCCAGGCATAAAGGGCGTGCCCGCTTACATGTTCAACGATGCAAAATGATCCATATACATACATTGATGCATATAGCTAAGTTGAAGTTACAATAGTTAAACTAGCACCTCCGGAGTAGAATAAAATAACAGTTAATACAAATAACAATAACAAAAACCATGGTCAGCAAGACGACCAGTCACCACAAGCAGCACCCGTTCAAGAGCATAACGCAAAGGTCAGCCATTACCCCCCTCGCCATATTTGAGGGAAGGTGGTAACCCGACCCCCGACGCTACCGCAAGCAGTGACATCTAAGGGAGCATGACGAACTTGCTGCCGGTTTGTCAGGCAAGAATATTATGAACAGCTGACGAGGTCGCTAGCTAACTACATGTTGCAATACAACTCATTTAAAATCATTGTAATGAGTAGATTATGTCCACAATAAATGAAATTAAAAGAAAATAAAAATAAATAAGTTAATTAACAAAATCTGTTAAATAAAAAAATAAATAAAAAACAATTATATGAACTACCCATATAAACTGTCAGTAGGAAAGCTAATTCTGGATTGAAAGAACATAGAGGTACCTGATGATATGCGCTTTTCAAATCGATCTGGCTAAAGTAATTAAATTTAGCTACCTTTGAAACAATCAATTCTATGTTAGGAAGCGGGTATGCGTCTAGGTATGTAAACCTATTGATAGTTCTGGAGTAATCGACGACCATGCGCTTTCGATGTCCTCCACCACCAGTAACCAGAACCTGAGCGCGCCATGGAGATATACTTGGTTCTATTATACCATCTTTTAACAGTTTTGCTATTTCTATCTTAATAAATTCTTCATCTTCTTTGTTATGGCGTCTAGATTTAATAGCGATAGGAGCTAAATCTTCAGACAGGTGTGTAAAAATGGTGGCTGGTGGTACAGAAGCTTCCATTACACAGATTTGGAGAGCCTCTCTAGTACCTCCAAATTGGAATTCAAGCTTAGAATGATCTTTCAAAATATCATGCCCAATTATGACATCTGCGCATAAGTTGTTCACTATTAAAAGAGGACGTTTTACATATTTATGTTTGTTAATGATAAGAGTAGCAAAACATATTCCATCGACATATGATGTGTGGCTAAGCGATGCCAGATTAATGGTCTGTTTATATGGCCTTTGTTTCAATTTCATCATATTATGAGCTATATTTTTCTCGATGAAACTCACAGAACTTCCTGTATCAATGAGAGCGTCTACGAGAATATCATTTACTGTGATGGCAACTGTTGCTTGTTTTAAAGTAGACGGTGATGCAGCGGAAAATACAGTACTGATAGACTCTGGTTGTGATACAGTAGGGTTTATAGGAGTGGATATGGCGTTGCTAGTGGTGGAGTTCCGTGACCGACAAACTGACGCAAAGTGTCCTTTTTTGGAACATAACTGGCAAGAAACATGGAAAGCAGGACACTTAAACCTCTGATTAAGATTCCCACCGCAAAAGAAACAGCGCTTTGTTGATTGATGTCTTGTCAGAGGAACTGATACTGCAGCGCTAGAATTTGGTATAACTTGCAGTTGTGAGGTTTCTTTAAGTAAAGCAGGCGTCGACAGAGCGTTTAGTGTAGTAGGGATACTAACGCTCATTGTGGCGGAATCTTTCTCAGCTGTTTCAATGGTCACGGCCTGTTTGAGAACTTCATCCAAGGGTATAGAGGTATTTTCTAATAAACGTTCTTTTATTTTAGGTGATAGAATACCTGCTATAAAAGCGCAACGTATCGCTTGATTTCTATGTTCTAGTGCCGAGACCGATTGGAGGTTGCAGTCTTGTGCCAGTAGTTTTAAAGTTCGGCAGTACTCCGAAATCGTCTCATCACTCTTCTGTTTTCGTGTAGCAAGAATGTGACGGGCTAATATCTCATTTTGGGGCGTAATGTAGGCTTTGTTTAAAATAGATACGGCATCTTCGTAAGACTCGCAGTCTCGTATATGAATGAAGATATTAGCAGTGAGGTGGTTTGCTAGTAGTTTAAGCTTTATTACCTCGGTTGTTCCGTGCGGAATTTCTTCTGTCAGAAAATTAGTAAAGGTATGAAACCAGTGTCGCCATTTTTCACCAGCTCCGGAAGCATTAGTCTCGACGTCAAATTTTTCCGGGCGAAGGTATCTGGCTAGATAGCTTTTGTTTCCTAGCTCTTCTTCACCGTCTGCATTTTTCTTCGACATTTTAGATACAATAGTTAATTAAATTGATACATACGTAAAGAAAGATAAACCAATAGAAACTTGGCTTTAATTAACTATTTTCACAAGCCATAGAAATAATCTATATATATTAATACGTGAAGCGAAAACTTTGGATCCCTTTTTACGAAAATTGGGCGGACGGAGGGGTATGAAATTTCGCACACTTATAGTTTATGCAGAGAAGAAGTGACGAATGCTAATATTTTTTTAAATTATGAGTTAAAATACATTATTTTCAATAAATAACACGTTACACACACTACTGTTCATTACCGTGTATCTAATACACACATGCATAGAAATTCTTTTGTTTATGGTCCAAATCTGTCTTTATTATTTTGTGCAGTGTTACCAACACCCAGAAATATTTACCCCTAAAGCTTAAGTTAAAAACTCCTAAACATGCCGCCACAATTACTAAAAAAATCCGCTAAAAAATTATAATGAAAATAACCAACGAATGTTCAGTAATCATAGACCCGGCACACAGTAATAATATTTGTCTATATTTATTACGCGACATTTGTTAATCATTCACTCTGCATTCTTAGTATCGAGGAACCGTACTAGAAGTCGCTAATACTTTTATTGTAATCAAAAACACAATGAGAAATGTAAGATGGCAAAAAAATCTTTCATAATTTTTTAATTCTTAGAATACCCCTAAAAATGGAACGCCCCTAAAAAATCTCAATCCACTTATTTACCCCCTAAATTTGGAAAAGCCCCTAAGTTGGTAAGCCTGATTTTGTGTCTATAGTCTTACTGAATGTCAAGTATAACCATAGGTAATAAATTAATTTCATGGATATATAACCTATTTCATTTTTAAAATCTATGATCATATCGAGAATATTTGTCTTTAATATTATTTGTATTAGCGACGATAGGAATTTATTTTAGATATAAAAGAAATATTTTTTGTGGTTTTATGGAGAGTGTCAAGTATGGCATTAGTAAGTTTCCCATACAAAACTTAGTGTCGTGTGCAAACTGTAGAGGTTGTATGCCTCACGATTGTACAGGCTGGTCATAGATTGTACAGGCTGGTTATAATTATGATATTTGGAACCGTCATAATTAATCTATACTAATATTATAAAGCTGAAGTTTTTCGATCGCCAACCCGCCTGCCAAGCGTGGCGATTATAGCAAAGCCCCCCAAATTGGGGGAGGGCTAAATCCAGCAGTGGACGTCTTACGGCTGAAACGACGATGACGACGACGACGACGACGAAGACGACGAAGACGAAGAGTTTGTTTGTTTGGTGTTTGTATGTTTGTTTGATTGAACGCGCTAATCTCAGGAACTGCTGATCGGAATTGAAAAAATCTTTTTGTGTTGAGTAGCCCATTTATTGAGAAAGGCTATAGGCTATATAACATGACGCTACGGTCAAAAAGAGTTGAGCAGCAAACGAAAAATGGACGAAAACTGGCAGGCAATTCAACGCGACGGGAAGGGGAGCGAAAATTTGACGCGGACGAAGTCGCCGGCAGAAGCTATTAAAAATAATAGGGAAAATTATATAAAAACAGAGCTTTCTGTGATAATTCATTCCATATTGTTCCATATCCAGCAGTTAAGATGTATTAAGAAAATAAAAAAGAGAGTCCTGAAGAAGTATTCTTTACTCATTACACCTACGTCCTGGTCCTGGCCATCACCATCCCGCCACCGAACCCTCTCCACAGTAGTACAGCGTCAACAATTTGTCTATAGTGTTACTGAATGTCAAATATAACCATATTTTTTTTTTTTTTATTATCTATATTTTTTCGTTTAATAATGTATTTCTATTCAAATGAAGTCCGGTCGAATTTCGACCAATGGGCGATCACTAGTATGTATTAGATTGACAACACTAATCAAAGATGACAACTGACATTATGAAATACTATCAGCCAGTTAGTAAGGAGATTATATATCATATAGCATTCTATAATTGAAAATTTCTGTTCGTACAACACTCTATTATCTATTAAACAATTTAGCAGTATACAAAACCTCATTGACGAACAGAATATACCTAACCTCCCATCATGACCTATACCTGAGTCATTTTCACACACGCCAAGCCACACTATCCTTCGGGTGCAGCTAGACTCTCTAAACCCGTTTCTTAAGCAACGACACGGGAGCCCCCTTCTGTGTTGGCAATGATTCTTTATCTAAATCTTCGAATGTCCTCAGTCCAGTAGTTCATGAAACATCTCTCAAAGCGTTTCTTTGACTCTGATATAAGTATAAAAAATTTCCAAAAAAATAAAACAAACACTACAAAGGGAAACATAAGTAATTTTAATATCGGAAGTCGGTGTTTTAAGATCTGTATTTAAGTTTTTTGCTACCGACTTCCGAAATTAAAGTTAATTTTGTTTTTAAGGAAGTCGGTTGTTTTTTTCTGCAAAAAGTTTATATTTTTAACTTTTTAACTATGGTATCTCATCAGCAGCCTTATAATGTTCCCACTATATCATATCTCATATCTTAGGACAACCAACACACTGTTATCACTGTCTGTGTATGATCCCAAACTAGACAGAGCCTGTATTATGGTAACCAGACAACTGATAAATATACTTATATATTTCTAAATACATACATATAGTAGATAAATTACACCCAGACACAGAACAAATGATTGAGCTCATCACACAAATATTTGTCCTGGGTGGGAATCGAACCCACGACCTCAGTCTTAGCAGTCAGGGTCAATAACCACTTGACTAACGGGCCAGTCAAACACTCCCACATTTGCAACATTCGCCAATGAAAGTATAACCCTCATGCACCGTGGCCCTGGCATATGGGCGACTGAAGGAACACGGGTGGGTTTTAATCAGTAAAAGTCCGCTCCCGCTTCGCCCTAGAGCGGGAAACGTCATAATTATGATGATTTCCCAACCACAAAAAAAAACCCTCATCCAGGAGAATAATAGGACTACTTGTACCGTACCGCAAATAGAGAAACAGACTACCGGACTTTTATCCTCAACGAAGAATCCCGCCGCGACGCCCCAGTCCATGCTCGTCCTAACGCTTGCTCGAGCCTAGTATCCCGCGTCGCTGAGCATGAAGCTTGAAATTCGTCGCCAAATAATCTTGACCCGATTCAGCCTGTCACTTGCTGCCCTCACGCCCTTAGCCGATGTCCGTACCCTACAGAGCAGCGCCCTAGCCATTCCAAAGAAACTATACAACCCTCCATACAATTGAGAGAATTTTAGGTATACCGCAGACTCCACCAGCACCTACAAGCATTAGGTACTCGCCTCCTTCAATTTTGATTTGTTGATTAATGGTAAAGGTAATTAAAAAGTTAACCCAAAAATTATTTTAAGTTTACTTCTATCCCTAGTAGAAGTATCAACAAAATTATTTTAAGTTTACTTCTACCCTAGTAGAAGTATTAACTTCTTACTGCGCTTGTTACCGAAAACCAATCCAATGACGAGGCTTGCTGTCTGTCATCGGGATCGCGAGTTCCGTTCTCAGACAAATTAACGCTATAGTGGATGTCGATACGATGACTTTCGTACTAGCGTAACATTCTAAAAGGTTTTCGCATCAAAATTTTCGCGATAAAGTCATTAGCTAAGGGTTTTAATTCAATGTGTTTTCGAACTGGCGTACCACTCGAAAAGTTTTTCGAAACAGCAGCGTTAGTCCAAAATCTTCATTTGAACTTTCACATCACTCCTTTTCGAAACAGGGCGATATCGAGAGAGACAGACAGAAAAAAGCAAAAATGATGCTGTAGAGCTTTTGAGAGTAGAGGTTTTATTTGTCAACTTCGTACCTATTGTCAAAAGTTTTGAAAGGTTCGACATCTACACGTCATGTGTGTTTATACGAGTCAGTATGGTGTCAGTAGTTTAAATTACTGTTTAAATGGACACTTAATAATATAATATGGATGTGTAAATAACAGGCATGTCTGCATGCGTAGCGCGTTTTGAATGCAAAATCCAGGTACACTCATTAGTTACTATTTACCTATTTATATTCAAGGCCAGAGAACCTATAGGTTATGGACTATGACTTCTATTTTCGTAGCGTATACGAAACTGTCATAGGTAGGGAAGGAAATGAGAAGGAAGAATGAAAATGAGGAATGCGATGAAGGAGGAATTCGATTTCTAAGTATCCAGCAGCAGCAGACTTACATAATTTGAGAAGTAGGTGCCCAACCCTAGGTAGGACCAGACCAAATGCAACCCTCGAGATTGGTCTCAGAACTGAACATGGCAAATTGATCACTTACGAGTTTATAAAAAAACTGTGTCCTTTTTCAACTTAATAATGATCATATTCAAATGCAGTGGCATAATTTATAGTGGTTAAATGCTCTGGGGCCTAGTACGCAGAGAAAACAGGGCGCCATGGGGTAAATTAATTAGAAATGCAAAATTGATAGAGACAGTCTCCATTAGGATGTATGTTAATCGACGTCGCTCGCATAGTCTCCACAAGTCATACAGGAATAGAAGTTAAGTTAGTTTAATGTAGGATGCCAGAGCGAGCGATTCATGTGAATCGTCATTTAATGACATATGACATAGACTAGCGCAATTCGGCGATTTATATCCGTAGAACAATTTCTATGAAAACGCGCGCCACACAAGGGCGACCTGTCGCGCCGCGACACGGTGGGTAGAAATTGTTCTAAAGATATAAATCGCCGAATCGCACGCGACGTCGCGTCACGCTAGTCTGCACGAGCCTTAAGTCTTTGGTTTTCTGTGATTTGCCTTTTTATTTACCAAAAGATTTATCAATGAATGTAAATGGATAGAACATGGTATGCGGCGCGATACTGGCTACGCTCGTGTTCATCTTATGGGTACCGTGCCTTAAGATGGGATTATGGAGCAGCCCTGGGCCAGTGTATGCGAAGGACCGAAAGAATCGAGTGTTCCAAATAACACCGACCGGAAAATGTTGCGAGACCCAGTGTAAAAACAAATAATTTCATTTTATGTTGTTCGTTACTAATTTTGTTACATTTAAGTAAATAATATTGGACATATTCTTTTTAGTTTTATTTATTGCATCGTAACACATCATCTGTGGGATGTTATATCTAAATAGGCTAAATAAATAAGTAACTATTAAGTCTGGGTTTTTATTTAGGAATTTCACTTTTAAGGTTTTGTTTGTTCGTCTACATAGGAATGTACGGTTTACAACCAGCGTTAGATTCGTATTGTATATTACCAAAAGTGCAAAAACCTGTGAAAGGATTAACTATATTCCGAAATAAATATTTGAATTACATTATCACCATTTCAGCCGAAACGCGTCCACAGCTGGTCGTAGGCCACCCCTAATTTGGGGAGTTTGTTATAATAGCCACGCTTGGCAGGCGGGTTGGCAATCGCTGTATGGTGGTAAAATGCACAAAGAACGGTGCTGCCCATCCTATAGTAGGAAAGAAATGGGATGGTTCTATTCTTTTAATTATTTTACGTCCGACGTTTTCTCTAATCAACTACTTATAGACAGATAGCTACCTACCTAATTGATTAGAGAAAGATTTATTTACCAAGCGAGAGTACATGCATGCATAATGTCTGTTCCACCTGGATCCGCCGTCCTCTTAAGTTTACCATCTACCTATCTTTCGTTTATAATCAGAATTAGCTTCAGATCGGCCTTACCCAGTACCTACTAGAATCATACCTTGCGTGGTGTGGATGTCCAATCTATCTAGGTACTATAAGATGCCTTAAGTTCTGAGTTGAGCTACACGATTACTGACATACGTGAACTGACTGGTTCCAGTCCGTCAATAACATCGGGCCTGATAAAGACACAGCGGCGGCACGACGGCAGCGGCGCGGTGTTTTAACAAACGCAGGTTCAGATTTCTCCAGTTGTCCATTTATCAGGTAGGCTAGACTGTCTAGTCAGCTAGTGGTCATTTAATTGTGCAGGGCAGTTTGTATCCAGGAAATATCATGATGACAGATAGTTCCACCACGCACGGTACAAAATCGCTTGACACTTCGCACTTGAAGTTTTGTGAAATATGTGTAGATACATAGGTATATCCCTCAGGCGGTCATTGTAGAGACAGCTGTAAAGCCCAACTGTTCTGTACAATAGTGGATGTCAGATAACTGTTATATGTAGCATACCTTCTTCTTCTTCTTCGTCGTTACACTCTTGACAGAGTGGTCGTGGTCGTCATATCTGGTGTGGTGGCGAGCTTCACAATCCGTCGCCATTCCTCTCGTACTGCAGCCCTTCTCGTACATTCGTGAAGTGGACCATCAAGTGCTGTTTTGACCTGATCGGTACAACGCATGGGCGACCTGCCACGAGCTCTTGTGCCTTCAACTTTTCCTTGAACGACAAGTCGTTCCACCGATGTGTCGTCTCGGCGTGTAATGTGTCCAAAGAAAGAGAGAATACGACTTTGGACGATGGAAGAAAGACGCTGTTTGATGCCAAGTTCTTGGAGGATTGAAACGTTGGTTCGAAACTGTGTCCAGGTTATGCTAAGCATCCTTCTCCAACACCACATTTCTAAAGCGTCTGTCTTCTTTTTCTCGCTTTCCGTTAAAGTCCATGTCTCAGCACCGTAAAGAAATCTGGAAAACACTAATGCCCTGACAAGTCGCATTTTAGTGGCCTTTGTGATGTTTCTGTTTCTCCATATTTTCTTGGGCCGATCCATGGCGGACCTGGTAATAGCCATGCGCCGTTTGATTTCATCCACGCATCCTCCACTGTTCGACACCAGTGCGCCAAGGTAAATGTATGATTGAACGACGTCACAATTCGCAACTTTAGTGACCTCGGGCGAGTTATTGTTAGCTCGGTCAACAATCATAATCTTGGTCTTACTGCTATTTATCTTCAAACCGAAAACAAGGCTGACCTGCTCCATTTTGCTCAGTAGAGATTCCATATTTTGGATACTAGTTGCAAATAGGGTGGTATCGTCTGCATAGCGCAAGTTTGAAATGTTATGGCCTCCAATTATTATTCCGTCTGACCAATCCTCGAGTGCTATTCTCATAATGAGTTCTGTGTAGATGTTAAACAGCAGTGGTGATAAGATGCAGCCTTGACGGACCCCGGCACTTGGAAGAAAGTGATTCGACAACTCGTCATCTGTTCTCACTGAACCTGTTCCTTCCTCATAAAGTGTCCTAAGAAGGTGAACAAGGTGTTTAGGTGTTCCCATAGCCAACAGAGTCTCCCAGAGTACTGGCCACTTTACTGAGTCGAATGCCTTTGAGAAATCAACACAGCAGATATAAGTTGGCTTGTTGAACTCTCTGGCCTTTTCAATAATTTGGCGCACGTTGAATATCTGCTCACGAGTACCCTTACCTTTCACAAAGCCAGCTTGTTCAGGAGCAATTTCTTTCGACAAGAATGCTTTCAATCTCTCGTTCAGAATATGCAGAAGAATTTTACTTGCATGTGAGATTAAGGCAATCAAGCGGTAGTTACTGCATATTTTAGTGGAGCCCTTTTTATATAAAGGAACAAAGACAGTGTGAGTCCATTCTCGGGCCAAGTTCTTGTTTCCCAAACTTTGCTACACAGGGTAGAAAAAATATCGACACCATATTCCCCCGATGCTTTGATGGTTTCAATTGGTATTGCATCTGTGGCTTTTCCGCTTTTTTGGCGTCTGATAGCGGCTCGTACTTCGTCCTTCATTAAGCATGGTTCCTCCTCTTCAATTGTGGGCTCTGTCGAGATATAGTTGTGAGCTTCAGGATCTTCAAATAATGACATGTAAAGATAATGTAATTTTAATTCTATCGTGTTCACATTTAATTTAATATAATAATGTGTTCAAATTTAAATCTTAATAATATTTCAATTTCATTTAGTTTAATTAGAGTTAGAAACTATATTTGTATTTTATTCTTATCAGTTGTATACCTTCTTATCTTTGTTATTTTATTCGATATTCAGTTTTTGTTATGTATGTGTGAATTTTTAACTTAATTTTATGGTTGTGTTGTTGATTTCATGTAATGTGACGATATCTAGTATCTATTATTTTATTTTATAATTTAATCTTATTTGTAATAGCTTGGAATTTAATCATGTAATCGTAGAATTTAATCACCTTGTAATATGAGTGTTGTGCATGCCTATAAGTGATATATTTACACAGAACTATAATTCGTCATCACATCATGTTAATATCATTGTAAATATGTCGTTGGTGTGCCAGTCATCCAGTGCTGACGTTTGCGAACTGGTGCGACTGGCCTTGATTCTGCCACGGCCGTTTCGAGCAGCTCTTTAGCCTGATCCCACAGTTGGTCTGGGGATGCAGATTGATATCTAAGTTAGTCCATTGGTGCCATTTTCGTTCCAGAGCTGTTACGAACTCAGGTTTGTCTGTGGGCTGGATTCTCTTTTGTTTCTCAATCTTTCTACAAGCTTTGAGCTTCAGTTTAACTTTAGCGATTAATAACTGGTGATCTGATCCACAATCAGCTCCGGGAAGAGTGTGTGCATTTCTGATGGAAGTTTTCCATCTGGAACCAATCATAATGTAGTCGATTTGATTGCGGTATTTGCCATCAGGTGAAGTCCATGTATACAACCTTCTTGGATGATGTTGGAAAAAGCTGTTGGTTGGGTATCACCAAGTTGTTCTCGGCGGCAAATTGTATATAAGTTATTTTCCTACGCATTGGCTAAGCTGATCAGCATGTGCTCCTATTTTCGCATTTAGATCACCCATTATAACTAGTAGCATACCTACAAGGCTACAATAAAATACTAACCCCACGTGTATGTCCCCGTCAAATATGTGTAGTCAGCCCTGTTAGGTATAAGCCTGGTGCTTGGCTAATGGCGGATAGGTATCGAGTCTGCGCCAATTTGTGAGAAGAATGATGTTCATGTTCAGTGTGGCGAGTGAATAAAGGGCTCTTAAAAGTTAATAAAACAATCAATTTTCGTTTTAGGTTTTTTATTATTTTCCTACTACTCATAAATGTAAGCCCGCACTGACCGAAACTGCACTATATGGGAGCGACAGTTATCTACGCAGAAGACTATGTCGTAGCGCGCACTTGCGCTCCGCTGCTGGTCATTTCCGTTGAGTGCGGTCTTACTTTAACACTTCAGTTACAGTGCTGTGACTCAATGGTCATAGTATTTATATGAATAATTATCTACCTACATGCAATCTATCACTAATTCATAGCACCCTTCGAAAAATCTTTCTTTTTAAGTAATAATCCTCTCCATACTTTGTAGGCTTGTAATAATTCATGTAAATATCATCTGTCAATGGTTTAATTCCACAGAGCACGAAATGACCGCCGGTAGCGTCAGGCGGCAGTACCTAGTAACAATTCGTCATAGCGCAAGTGCAGAACACAGTTTCTGTCACGGCCCGCCTACAACGACGTCAATTTCTTTTCTATTCAGCATTAGTGTCGTGGGGCGAGTTTTCACCTTTTGGTGACACGCTTCGTGTATGGGACGTGTTAAGATTGCCGCCTCTAGCAGTGGCCGCCGAGGCAGCTCCGTGCTCTCTGTTAAATAGTTTTACACAGAAATAACTACTAATTTAAAATTAAATAAATTAGTAATTTTAAATAATAGGTACCTACTTTTTCATTGATTAAATTCGTATTTGTATATAAATATATTCTCTAGGTACCTATTAATATAGATTAAGTATACATATGAATCACCTATTATAATGAAATTGATGAGATGAAATTAATAAAACAACAAACAATACAAATAATGGTAAGTATAACTAACTATAGGAGTAAAATTTTTAGGTGTGAATATTTTCAGGACACACAATTACTTGTAGGTATAGTTTACATAATATATGTATATGAATAGATCTTAGGTAAGCTAATACACATGACTTTAAAATTGATAGATTTTCTAATTGATAGATTCGATTGAAAACTTGATAATTAGGTACTCTTACGACGAAATAACCTATATCTACTGAGCTATGCACTACTGATTTTGAAACATTTTTTATGAAAAGAACAAAGTTTTCAGTTTTTATTGAGATATCTACATAGTTCGCGAAAATTAAATGATATACATTTTTAATGAAACGTTTAAATTTAACACCCTTAAGATATTCACACCTAGGTTCAATAAAATTAATGTAGAGATCGTCTAATTTGAAATTGCGCACTCAGTACACAGTACTGACTGGTTCTTGCACACACATTTCAATTGTTTGTAAAGAAATTGTGGAGGAAGGGTCGTGCAGTGTCAGATTAGAAGATCTCTTCATACGTAGGCTTAAGTAGGTATGTATAAGTCCGTGGGATATCCCACGAACCCCGATAATTAATCAATCAATAACTTTGAAGATTTTGACCATCGTAAAATAAGTCCTGCCCTTATTCCATAAAATAAGTATCAACAAATTTCAACGTTCCAGTCTGTCTTATTTGTCGACAGCATTCACAGTGTCCTGGTACTGGTCAATGATTGAACAATAAAGTTATAGATTCATTATTTGCAGAGCTTTGGTTCACTATGAAAACGGACAGCGGTCACACATTCGGCTGACCACATACAGAGCCTTTTGTCACCTTGTATGTCTAATAGGTTCTGGTGAAAAACACAGATTTTCATGAGGGCCGTTTCATTATGACAGAAGCGCTTTCCTAGGGAACCCTGTGGCGTGTCGTCTTTTAGTTCGGTAGTTAGTAAGCGCGCTCGCACACGGCATTCTGTTTGTAGGTCATACATTTGATCTCTACTGATTCATTGATTGTGCCGTCTGCGAACTCTCTTGTAGGTATCGTCAACAGTAGTTTGCACTACATATGTACACTTTGAATGGCATTCATAGCCATTCAACTTGTGAACTTTGCTAGCCTTTGGCCATTTTACTCGCTTAGGTACTTAGTAGTTTTTTTTTACATTCAATTATAATTATATACTAGGTATACTAAGTATATTTTTGTTTGCAATTTTCCGTAGACAAAAATAGTTTACATTTCCTTTATATATACATTATATATATCATCGTGTTTAGTTAGTATAATAAGAAAGCAGTTATTTCTACACACGTCGATAAATATTTTTTTTATAATATATGCATATATACAATGTGTGTGATACATTTTTTTGCAAGGGTATACTACTAATTTACCGATCTACTTATGCGTATCACACGACGTTTTTCAATATACTTGCAAAGAAACAATCAATAAAATTACATAGTAATCACGATAATTACTTTTTCAACATAAATATTCATGATTTTCAAATATAAAGTTTATTTAAGTATCATATTTAGTTTATTTACACAGGTTATACATTTTCAATATTATTATTTTTGTCATAAAAACGCATCATGGCGCTTGACTGAGATTAAATTAAACGCACTACTTGCGTACTATATACATTGCATTGTGTACCTAAAAGCTGTGTGCTGAGAGCTACTTTTCGAAAAAGTGTGTTGCATTGAAAAAAAAATCACGATAACATTTCGTTAGTAAAATTTCCTAACTTGAATTTAGTTCTAGATAAAAAGGTAAATACATAGAAAACAGTACTCTCACAGTCTATACAAATCAGTGCAATACTTTATAGATGTAAAGTTATTTATTAAATACGATATTTATCAAATATATAAAGAAATAACGCAAAACCTGAAACCAGTTATTTAAGTCAAGAGAATTGATATCGTTTGCACTACTTTTTGGTAGGTGTGTTATGCAGATACTACGTTTTTTTTTTTTGTAAAATGGGAACCTAAGAGTCCTAGTTCATTTAAACACGATCAAAACTAGCTAATGCTAAGATAATATTATGATTATTATCTACAGAGCTCGTAACGAACGCATACGACCCTGGAAGAATGAGAAATAATTTTATTTTTGACACTACAATAGTCTTAAAAGTTAAGAAAAAGAAAAAGTTAACATTAACCCCGTCATGTATTGCGTTATTTCCATTATATTTCAAAAAAATATGTACATTCCTTTTTATAGGTAGGTAAATATACCTAGTACCTTAGTAAACATGGTACTTACATATATATTTCATCTACAATTTTTAACAAGAAGAAATTTGTGAGTGAAGCTCTCTAGAAAGTTTCAGATAGTTGTATATAGATTTATGAACAACAGGTAACATCTGTATATGTTATTTGTCATCATTTAATTATCTACATTCTAATACGGCTTCACAGAAGAATGTTTAGCCAGTAAGATAGATATAACAAATCGGTTTGAATAACCGATATATTTCGCCTACTGCCTATGAATAAACACTATAAAATTACTTAAGGAAATGACCAAAACCATTGGACCATCTCATCAATAAATCACAATCTAAATAAAAATCAGTAGACGTGCTAAAAAGTCACGCAAAAAGTCGACCGATTATAATTTTGTTTGATCGCCGAAATTTAGTGGCGACCTAAGAAAAAAGAAAATTTAGAAAGCCCAAAAGAACAGTAGAAGAATCGTTTTTTTTTTTAATTTTGTTTCGTGCTGTCGTGGTACGAACTTAACAAGGTTTTCTAGTATACCTCTAACTATAAAAGTCAATTGCAATAGTCGAAAATGGGTATATCGATTGTTAAGGAATTTTCGAAAAGTTGTACATATACCTATGGGCCGGAGAAAATACCTAAAAAAAGTGAATAACATAGGTATTAATATTTTTCAGATTAATCATACAGTAGGTAATTCTACTTACTTATTTTGTTTAAATAAAATGTGATTTTATGAAATGGCCTCATGGTAATTTCTTTAGATATAACTCAGTATGTGATTAGTAGTCAATTATAACAAGAAACAGCTAATTAAAATCACTGTTGTGTACGTCCTCGCATCGTGAGGCGGAATGTTTCACTAATGATCGACACTACGAATTGATAATGTTAAGTACTCCTGAAGAAAACTACGCACGCCAACAAAACAGACATCGGAAGTGTAGTTTTCTGGGCTGCACTCATTCACGCAACCGGCGCCACCGTCCGGGTCAGTCGGCCTTGTTGGCCTTGTTATCCTTGCGGGATGCTGGGCTCAGCGAGCCCTTGTTCCTGCGCACACAACCAACTTATTCGTCAATGTTGCTAACAAACCTCTGATATAGTTTTTGCGAAGGTGAATCCACTAGCATTGTGAAATCAGCACTGTACACGCAGCAGCGGAGACCTGCGCGTGGGGAACCTGACATGACACCCTACTTCAGTTTAATCTTATACTGGTAGGACCAACTTATATTGCAATGCGAGACCATATCCAGGTACGGTCACGCAATGCAATATATATTCATAATATTCTAATAACATACCTACCTTCACCACGGATTCCTTTATTTTTATTTTCTGTTGGTTTCCTATCCATCCTATGTTTTTCTATTAAATATCGACCTACCTGAGATCACCCCTTGTAGATGTAAATAATTAAATGGGTATTTAAACAAGTTGCATGTCCCGTTATAATATTATAACAATAAATAGTTTTTGTTTTATATTGAAAGCATATAAATTATCATAAACTGAATTCTATAAATAAATACTTAAGCAGGTAAACATAGCAAGAATAGACTGTAGGGACTTAGAGATAGGCTAATCTAATCCAAAAATATCTAGGTGAACCTGGGCTATATTTATAGGCAATGCTATGTTTGGAGAACTAGGTACCTATAGGATATAAGATGTAAGTATACTCTTGGAAGGGGTGTGCCATGCCCATGACACAATGGTCCCCCATTTAATGTACAACAGTCAGTGTTTCGGTCACGAAAAGAG
Source organism: Aporophyla lueneburgensis (assembly GCA_932294355.1). Classification (NCBI taxonomy): domain Eukaryota; kingdom Metazoa; phylum Arthropoda; class Insecta; order Lepidoptera; family Noctuidae; genus Aporophyla; species Aporophyla lueneburgensis. The sequence goes on from OW028733.1 coordinate 24,879,113, forward strand.
CAATGAACCAATAAATTAAGCTTAGTAATCAATGTAGGTCAAGAATAAAGCCACGGATTCCAGTTATCGAGGAGACTTTGATAAAATATACTAATTAGGCAAGGCACTGATAGCCTCATATTACCAACTGAAATATTAACTAATTGAATGCTACTGTGTTGCGTATGAAAAATGTCTTAAAAGCTTAAATGTGGAAAGTAAACAACAAAACTACTCTTCGTAAGTGATTTTCTTCCTAAAACGTTGCAGTTTTGTAATAACTTGCAAACACTATTTTCGGTTTTCTCAATGATAGATATCTATGAAATAGTACCTACGTAAAAATTAGTTCTTCAGAAGTTCCATATGTAAAGAGGCAGGCACGGTATAATGCCATTTACAAAGCTCTGTGTGGGCGCAAGCGTTCCTAGTGATGGCTCAGGCAAGTCTGCACAGCTACACCTACAACTTATAAATAGTCTTTCTTGCCTTGTAAACGTCATCATCCGCCAGCACCTTATATGTCATCCTTCACTTTTGGAGAGCCAGCTGCTCGAACTGAAGAATGAACTGACAGAAGATAAGCTACGCTATGTTTGAGTACAACGATGGAACACGTCTGCAACACTAGACACATTGATGATAGCGGTGATACCTGCACCGATCGACTGGGCATTCACTATTCAGTTACTAATTATATTAATTACAATCACCAATCAATTATCATTAGTTATAATTTTTTCGCAATAAAAATCCACTACACCGTATCATATCACGACCGTGCTATGTACGTATCAGGCATGCAAAGAACACGGACTACTCAGTATTCCCACTAGAACGTATCAGCAGCGTATCATACCCGTGCATAACGGTTATAGTGTGGTCAGCGAAGAGCGTACCGTCACCTAAGGTGTGCCACAAGGCAGGTATCTCGGTCCGATGCTCTTTCTCATATACATCAACGAGCTGAGTATGCTCGCTATCCCTAAAGGAAAATTATAACTTTGCAGATGACACTACCTTTCTCTTTAGCACAAAATCATGGTCTGTAATTTAAGCGCATGCTCAGACTGACTTTGACGCTATAATGAGTTGGTTGAATAGTAATGTTCTGACACTAACCACGGACAAGACAAAATACATTGCCTTTTCCTTAAGTCCAACACACGAGTAACTCAAACGACCCCTTTTTATTCTACAATTACCCACTCCTGCTCTTACCAGCTTACAAGAAACAAATAGTATAAAGTATCTTTGAACCATATCGACACCATTAACAATAGGTTCCGTAAACTGATATTTGACTTTGAGACCCTACGACATATGGGTGACATCAGGCTGACGAATACTATCTAATTTGCCCTCGTCCAGTCCCTATTACCCTACTGGGTAACGTCGTTGGGCGGTGCATCTAAATACGCGATTATACTAGTGGAAAGAGCGCAGATAGCTATTTTAAAATTATATTTTTTTCTATGGTTTCGAAATCCCACAGCACTCCACTATAACTACAAACGGTCCTTAAAAACTATGGACTCCTTACATGGGCGTAGCTACGGGGAGGCAATGATAGGCATTGCCCAGTAACCTGTATTCTCACCTTGGAAAATATATTTTCTCACGGTAATATGTACCTTCCCCAGAATACTGCTATATCTTCTTCTCACTTTATCGAAATCCGTATAAGTGTGAAAAAAAAAAGTACCTATCAGTCAGATTAAGCACTAGAATGTCTTTGTAAATTGGCGTTTTATATGGGAAAACCAATAGTATTAAAAAAAATGGAATTTTAATCAATCAAAGTATTATTATCTTATATGTACCATTGCTTTCTATGCACTATCGCTCTTTTAATACTGTACTTCATTGATTCCTGTGTTGTAAAAATTGAGGAGTGTGAATCAATTGAACCTTGAGAAGCTTTTTTGACTGCCTCATCGGAACTGAATTGTATTGATTGAAGTGGTAATCTGTTTAAGCAAGGTCTGGGGGTTTGGTAGGTGTTGAAAACATTCCAATCGCACTTCTTCGAAGAAATTGACCAGTCTAAGTTGATTAATGGCTAGCTTTACGGTTTGCTTTGTTGACAAAGCAGAGCTGTCGTGATCGTCCGATCTTAGAAACCTGTGGTGAATGACACAACCTCTGGTCCACCAGACAAATACCAGTACCTGTTTCTGAGTAAACTTTCACTTGGGGCTGTTCTCTTGGGTTCAACCAATATGATTAGCGTTTCCGATTATCGTACCCCATCGTTGTTGTGACGGATGAGCAGCATCGTAGCTGGGATCATGATAGTTTCTAGCAAGATTTGCATTTTGCACCCCTCATCTGTCTTTTTCTGGTTTTATTTAACGTACGAGTTCATGATACGACTGTTACATTTACAGTTTCTGGAGTGGTGGAGACCTGGTGTTCTGAAATACAGGCCTTATGCCTAGTTTAGGCACCACGGTGTAATTCTTATAAAAAGGTATTGTTCTTGATGATGAGTGCCTATCTGTACTTATATATTGTGGTGAGAAATCAATAATAAGATATCGTATTCTTTCTTACGTTCCTAGCACGTTCATGATACGGTGTAATGGGCAGACTTCGTCGTAATGGAATCAATACAATAAATCGTTAAATTAATTCTTACCTGCTGCTTACTTTTGATGACTTCTTGTCCGCCTTCTCCGGAGTCGCACCAGGGGCAGGGGTAGAGTCCTTGTCGCCCTGTGCAAATAGGTAAGTCACGTTAATTTCCAGTATATCATTAAGGTAACATTATTAGGTGCGGATATTTGAGAGCGAATTATCTACATCGAGAAGCTCAGTTAGGAAGCGCAGTTACTGTCATTAACCAACTACTTAAAAAAAAGCAACCTTGTACTTGTGTGCCAAAATAAACGTATTTTGTGAGATTTGATTTAAAAGTGCACACACAGTATCGGGGTTTGTTATGTTATGAAGTATTCTAGAAGTTAAGTTTACTGACTGCGTTAGGTAATCAGTACTGCGATCCAAATCCATTACCACTGAATAAGTATAGGTTTGCAGCTACCTGCTAACCTAACCTAGCCAGCTGCCAACCTCAAAAATAAACCAGAACCAAATCATTCAAAATAATGCCAAACAAACAAAATGTATGGCCCAAAGGCTACTCATTCGATTTTGATGCGATTTCACCGTCTTTTATGCCATTTATAAATATGTTAAGGTTTATAATATGCAATATTAGACTGAAATTTCGATGTTTTTATGCTGCCATCGCACTCGTGCGATGTGGTCCGGGTCGCTTTTATAGTAATCAAATGTTTTGATTTTACAAAATTATATTAAAAGTAGGTTACATACCTTTTCCGCATCTGATAATGTTACAAGAATAAAATAAAATAACTATGTATAAACTAAAAAGAGCGCAAAGTGGATAATATAAACCAGAATACTTACTTATCTAATTAAAAACTAGGTTTTAATTCGAATTTATATTATTTATTTGTTTATATATTAATATACAGAATTATTCATTATTCTTTTTTGAACATCGATAACAGTATTTTGCTTGTATTTAAATAAGCGGAACTAAACTATACCTACTTAAATGTTACAGTTGCTAATCACCTTTGTTGCTTGACTTGTCGATGGGCCTGCTTCGGCTTGTTGAGATTGGCTGTGCACGTGACCCATTTTTGAAAGCGGTGGGTTTTTAAAGGAGTAGGAGAACGCCAGTCCCCGCTTCAATGAAGCTCTATAAAATATTTGATTCTCACAATTTTTAACTGTTAAAATTTTGAAGACAAAAAAACAAAAATGTTGACGGTAAATAATGACCACAGGGGAAAAACAAGGATTATTAGAAGAGGGTGAATTTGCGTAAATTAAAATAAAACTCAGTGTCTGACTACAATTTTTGATATCTAAACTATCAATAAACTTAAACACAATCCCAGACACCTAAATCAAGCCACCGTGCATTTTTATGTTAGAAGGCCTAAATATCATAATAATGATAAGTCAGAGAAAATGTTTAAAGGTTCGTTCAGACTAGCGCGACGCGACGGTCGCGAGCGAATCTGCAATTTATATCCGTAGAACAATTTTTATGAAAACGCGCGCGACCTTTCACACGCGAGCTGTCGCGTCGTGTCGGGTAGAAAGTTTTCTACTGTCTTTAACATGCCGATTTCAAAATCAAATCTTTACTACCGTAGTCTACTGACAATTGTCAGTGTGATTTTGACAGTTTGGGATAGATATCTTTCTTCTGAAATAATCTACATAAACAAGGACCTAGAGAGGAATGTTTAGAAACGAAAGACAAAATGACAGATTCTAAAAGGATTTCTAAGATGCTATGTCAAAATGGAAAAACGAAATGACACTTTGTATAGGAAGAGCTATTTTTATTCTTCGACCAAATAAAAGCGTCATGCTAAGCCTGCTGTAAATTGCATAAAACGTAAGTAAATGTGATTTTTGTGGGCAATATCGAAGCTGCCTTAAACAAAAATATGTTGGGTGGCTTGGTACAGGTGTCCGGGAGTGTATTACAATACTCGACTGATAAATAAAATATAATGTGGATGTTGAAGAAATGAATAAAATTAAAACAATCAAAAAAGGAAATGCACTGCATACCTTTCGATGTTTTATCATCAGCTCATGGTGTCTGAGAATTATGCTCTATCTTAATCTTCTTTGTAACAATTATTCCATTTGTGAAATCTATTATCAGAATATCCTTGGTAAATGTATGGCTGGTCAGGTGAGCTGTATATTTCAACAATTTCCATTGTTTTTATCTCTAATGCGTCTGTTACGCATTTTTCCCTGGCGACTTCACCCGCATGTTCTCATCGCTGCTGCTTTACATATTCAGAGTTTTCAAGTTTATTAGGAGATTAATCACACGAACACCACCACACATACCATCGTATTTATGCATTGTAATCTTGAATCGTGAGTGTTCGTTCACACGTACTCTACGTGTGAACCAATTCTCGCGATTCGTTGTCAGAGCGTTCGAAAATAACAGGTCATAGACGAGAATATAATCGATAATTGTTAACATTATTTGTGCATATTCAAGAAAAAGAGTACCTAATGAGATTATTACTTTAATTTTGTATTTTTCCCTGAATTCCTAGTTGTTCCCCCGTGTGTGTTGAAATGTTAAAATATCATTATACATATAAACAAGTACAGTGTAAAAACGAAATTTAAACAGTGGTGGCCAACGATGTTCTGGAAAAGCCAAAATGTTTTAATACACAACATCACGCCTATGATCGTCGAAGGGTTAGGCTAAAGTGTACCCATAGTACACCCATATTTAAGCAGTTGAGTCTCATGTAATAGAGGTTCGTTAACACGTAGCCTAATTTTGGGCTGACTGGATATAGATTGCTATCGACACGCTAAGAAGATGTCTCAACCGAGCACAAATCCAGGTTCCGAGCTGCTCCTGAGAAATCGCTGACGAGAAAACCCAATAACACCTAGAACAGCCTGGGAATCGACCTCAGGACCTCGCGTTCAGCCGTTGCACTTGTAACCACTGTACCAACGAGGCAGTCACTAGACCAACGGAGCTGTAGTCCTTTGCGTATTTTCATATTTTTGATGATAATAAATAGAAAAAAATTTAATAAGTTAGTTATTTAGGTAGGGGTTTTTCAATTCGAACCAGTAGTTCCTGAGATTAGCGCGTTTCAGCCCCCATTTAAGAGAAGTGGGGAGTCAGAAAGAGACAAAAAGTAGCCTATGTCACTTTCCATCCCTTCAACTATCTCCTCTTAAAAAATCACGTCAATTCGTCGCTCCGTTTTGCCGTGAAAGACGGACAAACAGACACACACACTTTCCCATTTATAATATTAAGTATGGATGTTCGATTTGGTAAATGATTGAGTGTCTCTTCCTATCCTACTAATAATATAAACTAGCTTCAGCCCGCGACTTCGTCTGCGTTTTTCTTGTTCCCCGGCTATCCCCGTTGCATCGTATCGCCCGTGCCCACGCAACGGAAGCTCCCAAAGGAATAAATTTTCCCCGTTTTTCATTAATTTTTATTTATATAGATTTTATTTTTTTAATTATTAAAACCTTCCGAGGCCTTAAGAAACACACAAAAAAAAAATTGCTGAATTGGTCGAGCTGTTCTCGAGTTATGCGCTTAGCAACATATATTTTTATTTATATAAAAGATAGAAGAAGATGTAAAAGTTTGTATACTTTGTATGTTTAAGTGGCCAAAAACCTGTGTTAAAAACGGCTGAACAGATTCAAATTTGGTTGCTCAAGAGTATCGAATGCTCAAAATGTACACATCATCTGCACACATTAACACGTCATTTTATCAATTGTTAATTCTATGTAGACGACGTCGCGGGAAAAAACTCATATTAAAATTCTGAATTAACTCTGTCTGTTACATTTTCACGCCTTGACGGCTGAACGGATTTGGATATTTTTTTTATTCCGGTAGTATTTACCCAGAAAATATCAGACACCAACGCGGGTGCAGCCGCTGGCAAAAGCTAGTATTTTTATAATAACGTTCAAACTTAAAATTTAATTGAAATATGGTGGAATTTCGACCACAAGGCGAACACTAGTGATAATAATTAATTATGTACATGTAAAATACTCGGTAAATTCCTTGAATCGTACCTCTTGTTTATAAGTTAAGATGGGTATAGTAAATTTATAGTTTAAAAACAATAGAAAAACACGCTTTTATAAATGCACGTAAAAACCAAAAACTTAATCGTGGTCAAAGTTCATTACAAGACCTTTCTAACAAGTCCAAACACGGCTATGATACGATATTCCATCATGGAATGCTAGTACCTATCTTCCGGCTTCATCATCAGACCTTGAAACCTAATCGTGATCAAAGTTCATTACAAGGCTTTTGTAACAAGTCCAAACACAGCTATGATACGATGTTCCATCATGCAGTTCCAGTTCATATCTTCCGGCTCCATCATCTGATCAGTTCGACAGTACCATATTATTGTATTGTCATCAGCTGCCAATTTTCATGACGCTACGATCCTTGCAAGATAGTTAAATTAGTTACCTTAGATTCCATTACATAGTTACATACAGGTCGACCTAATAAAAGCGTGTTAAAAATGGTGTGAGAACGCAGAGAACGAGAACGAGAACGCTTGGTCTATTAGTCACCTTCACATTTTATGTTTGGTAAACGAGAAAGAATTGATTAGAAGTTTGTAATTTTAATTCTTTCCACAAATAAACTACTAATTTAATTTTGGCTAAGTGATAACAGCCGCACGGGTCCATTGATCAGGTTAAGCTGCGCTTAGCGGACCAACCGGGTCCGTACCTCGGAAAGCACAGTTATACCTAACCTATGACATTAATACTACGCAGTAATAAAATGGTAACTACGCAAGACACTAAAAATTACGTTAGAATTTAAAAAATGTATTATAATTTTAAGTTAAATGTTGTGGTCATATAAGTTTTCTTTAATAAACACCCTTAGAATACACTTACTCGATTAACTCAGTAACAGTCAATTTTGGAACGAAAAGGGAACATTATCCTGATTTGATCAATCCGGTCGGATTCTGAATGACGCCGGATTGCAATCCCTATACGCATCCTTTAGTAAGGTAAGACTGGGTGTCAAACTATAGGGCTCCTACCCATAACGTATGACAACCTCGACGACTGACTAAGATCTACGAAAGACAGCCGAGACTAACGGCCTAACGTGCTGTCCGAGGCACGGAGGAGTCTTGGTATGTAAAAATGGTTACCCATCCACGAACCAACTGCGGCAAGCGTAGCTTAACCTGATCGATCAAACTGTGCGGCTGTTATTACTTAGCCACAAATCCCTCTAATAAGCAAAATATAGCATTATATAAACCGACAAACCCCAAACGGTTGATTTGTAGCTTTTCTTGATGAAGAAAGACTATGCTTTCTATGTACTTTGTTTCGCTCAGGAGTTATCATTGCACATTCTCCACCCATGACTGCTGCCGGTCTTACCAATGTACTACCCTCAAGACTGGCCACCACTGTTACTTTATAGTTGAAATCTTTTTCCCAAATACTTACCTCTTCTGAAATTAATCATAAATATTTAATCCACCACCTGGCTATAATATATCTATGCATTATTAATAAATACCCAATGTTGGTAGGTACTAGGTACTGTATGTCGAGCAATGCGCTCTTGCAGTACCGGCTACGGCATAGCTACGGGTAGCTATTTACGCCTTAGGCTTGTACCACTAAGTTGACGGTTGTTAAAATACCCCAGAACATCACGTGATAACCAGTTAACACTATTCCAGTCCAGCGATCCAATCTAACGCTGGATTACAACTGGAATTACCTGAGCAACATTTTGATTCCAGTGGTCTACTTTTCAGTCCATTGTGCCTGGAATTGTAGACCGTCTCTACGATTGCTGTCTGATATAGCAATGGATTGCTGCCTACAGCAATTCAGTGTCATATCATTGTATTTTCTAGGTATATGGAACAGCATTGAAAACTTAATAACAGTCTTCAATCTGATATTACTTAAGAACTTTGTCTTAGTAAACGGTATGTTTTCTGAATCATCGTCAACATTTCAGTCAAAAGACTTGGGGGAGGTCTAAGTCAAGTTCTGAGCCTGCTGGACCTTGGCTCGCCAATTCGACTAGTTCCGCGTTGTATTTTACCAGATCCAAATTTCGCTGATTGTGGTAGCCCGATCTCTTCTGGGAATTCTTAGCACCATTTGCCATACTGTGGCCTTGACCGCTAACGCAGGCAAAGGTACGCGGGCCACGGGTACTAGGGGCCAATTTTTTTTAGTGTTTGTCATTTTGGGAGATGGGGGCAATGTTGCCGTAATCGACACGCTTGGCAGGCGGGTTGGCAATCTCCGTATGGTTTAGTAAGAGATATGTAGAGAGAACGCTGCTGTCCATTCTTTTGTCGCCTTTAACGACTACCAAGAATTAGGGCGATGCTATTCTTTTTTTCCGGCAACACGTGGAAGTTTCGTGTATATAACAAAATAATTACTTTAATGCAAAAAATGTAACGGCTTGGACTTCAATACCAGCTAAGCCAGCTAAGCCAGCTAGCTATACCAGCAATCTCATCATCATCATTCAAGTTTATTTCTGAATGGTACTTATTGGCACATCTAGGGACTGGAATCATGTTAACAGGGTATCTAATATTATGTTTGTTAAGTAAGTTAAGTACCTATGGAAAAAAATGTTTATCTCAAAAAATTTGAAACAGGTAGATAAACTTAAAGTTATGTGAGTGCTTATATGTTAATTAGTATAGGCTTAACCGCTTTTTGATCTGAGCTACTTTTTATTTAGTATCAAATAATGTTAATTAGCGGGTACCTGGTTGGACTGGGCGGCGGGTAACTGGTGCCGCGGTGGTCTGGGGTCAGGTAGTGCTGATGTTGCTGCTGGGCTATGAGTCGGTTCCTCTGCAGCAACTCCTGATGCGACTGGTACAACTTCTCAGAGGCTGACTGAGGACTGGGGCTTAATTTAGCCCAATGATAGAAAAATATCACAAAAACGTTAAAGCCTTTGCAACGGTAATTTGGAACAGGGATATATCCTTGTTTTGTAGTTTTTAGCAAATAGTAGCGTTAGCGCTCTCCGCCTTGATGTTAAGGGGTATAGCCGCCTATGGATATCTCATCGATGGCATCGCATAACGTCCCGAGTCGTGTAACAGGCAGCACTGAGACTGCAATGACTCATGTGCCGGTAATTGCATTGTCATCCAAACCCTTCAAAGCGGAACACACCAATGCTGCTCTGGGATGGAAATGTGTACATAGGTTTGAAATAGAGTTTGTTCTAATAGAGGAGTTAAATCACGTCTTTTAGTCAGAATCTGTTATAAGTAGTTCTATTACCTATGCTGCGGGCGCGTCGGAGAGGAGTCAAAGGTCAGGTCTGGCAGGCTGTGAACCAGCGCCATCACCCCGTTCTGCGGCTGAACTCGCAACGTGTTTCGACTAGTGCTTGAACTACGAGACGGCAGCGGCGGAGGCGTCTTGTGTGGCGACGAGTGCTGTAGCACCACCAGCGGCTGGCAGGAAAGAAACAGACATTTATTACTTATGTATTATTTAACGTTTACTTGACATCCAATTTGGATAACTTCAAATGAACAGCAGCCATAACATCAACTGACCAACGGGATCAACCCATTGAAAAGGGAAAAAACCGCAGATTTTTTCGATATTTTAGACTTGATCCCATACTAGGTATAAGTAATTCTTTACTGCATACACTCCTAAATAACTGCATTAAATAAATGAGTACCTTTTGTATGGTTGGGATATCATCAAATGACGTCTCCCGCTCTTGAGTGGTGCAGGAGGGCGTGTCAGACTTTTACTGACTAAAACCCACCGTTCGTTCAGTTGCCCATGTGCCAGGGCCACGGTATCACTTTCGAACAAATCTCGCGACCCTGACAGGTAATTGTCTACCTTGAACGTGATACGTGCACAAACACCACTACCGCAACTTAAATCACACTCAAGTAATCTAAACTCTGTGGATTAGGCAATAAAACTGTATACTTGCAGTTTACTGAGATACAGTAAAATAATAATAAATAGTAGTGGTCCCAGTGATCGAAATTCGACCATAATTTATTGAACGCAATGTATTTCATCCTTTATTATTTATTATTATTTGCCATGCCACTCATATCCTACTGCTGGGCGAAGGCGTAGAGTAGTATTATGTAAAAATATTAGCTTTCTGTACTCCTTCTCCATATAAACTTTAACTGTGCCAAATTGCAAACTCCGCACGCCGTGTAATTTCCATAAAAAGAGGTACAAAGTATTTACTTCACGTATATAAATATATACTTAACGTATTTGATAGGCCCGCAGGTAATAATTTGACGTTAGTGAATTCGTTCCTGCAAAAATTTAATCATAATAATTTTAATGATAACAGTAATATAAATCGTAAAATCTCTCTCTGTAATCTTGCAAACTTGTATTTTAATGTTCCATGTTTCTTCGAAAACTGTACAGCAGTCGTTAAGAAAAATAAATATCTAAAAATGTTTTTCTATGACGATTTATGTTTGCAAAGCTGCACTGAATGAGCTCTGTATTTGTTTGAAAAGTTCAATCAAAGCGTAACAATGTACGTCTTTTTCGTAATCGATAGGCAATATTTTACGTTTCGGAATTATTATGCCTAATGATAAGAATGAAAAAATGAATAACCGTAATGATGTTGGTAGTGGTTATTAAGAAACAAATGGTAAAATTATATATGAATGGCTACTGAATAAAACTGTATACAGCCTTTAACTGTCCACAAGTAGGTATTTATTGCATACCTCTATGTAAGGCAGGGTTACCAGTTACCACCTGTGGTACACTATTGTAAATAAATTACACAAGTTTAACTCGCCTAAGTTGTAAAGTCCCTCATGTTTCACTCGTGTTATAACAATTAAAAACTTACTTTTGTGCTCTAACATCGGTGTCGAGGTTTTCGGGTTGTTTCTCTGCTCATAGAGTTATAGCTGTTACGATCGAAATGAATTCGGTCCTAAAAGTTTCTGCCGGATTCGAAACATTGAACATTTCACATAGTTATGGACAACACTTAAAAGGGTATGTATGTTATGACGGTGCGATTTTCACTAGTTTTTCTTACACTGTACATATAAATATGTAGTGATTGAACGTAAAATGCTCGCTTACTTACTATGTTCAAGAATTGGTACCTATGGTTCTCAGCGTAATACTAAACTGGTCCTTAGAAAATATTTTGAAGGTCTGTAGCGTGGTGAACGCTCCAAAGGGGATGTAAGGTTTACGTACTACCCAGAGCGGGAGACGTCATTTGATGATATCCCATCAACAAAAAAAGGCTTACTTACTACTGTTAACCTTTGAAAGAGCATTTAGGGTTTATTAGCAACACTTGTAGTGTTATGAAATCGAAAAACTGGCAGGGTACGACTATCTGTTTTTTTTTTTTGTAACACTATGTTTAGATCTCTAGCATGCAAAATGCAAATTGCTCTAACATGCAAAATTGTAATTCGTCGTATTTTGGAGATTTCATACAATCTTTAATTCCCTAATTTACGTCTTTTGGGATAGTTTTTTTTTTTAAATAAAAAGCTGAAGCACGCGTTTCATATTTTACAAATTACGATAAGATCGTTTCTCTTTAAAAATCTAGATTTTTCTACGTCTACCATATTATATATGTATCTGCCTTATTAAGGTTAGAATTTCCAAAAATATGTACGTTCCTACCTCCTTCTTTTAGCGGAGCCAACGTAAGAAAAAGATCCCATCCTTTTGTTACCAGCTTCAGTGATTTAGGCTATCCGTTGGAATCGGTCAGTAATTGGCACTCCTCTATTTTGATGTTTAAACTTAAATTCATTATTATCTTTATTGCAATTATGCTTCGGACATTTTAATGTAATTTGATATTGACATTGATAGGCGAGGGAGTGAAGTATCATTAGTGGTAATAGAGTGGCCAGTGGTATTTCGGTAAATTAGGTGCATCGAGGCACAATCAAACTACGGTTATAGTGCGGGGTAATCGTGTAACACACATACAGTTCCAAAGCCAATACGGTCTATTACACGATAAAGGGTTGACTTGGAAATGCAAGATATCATAGAGATTGTGCGGAGAAAATAAAATTTTCTATCTTCCAGTTACGGCTTTATTGGAATTATTCAATGTATATGTCAACGTGAAATTGTAAATGCCGCTAGATTACAACCTTACTAGCGAGATTGTTATCTGCTGAAAGATTGTTAACGACGACGACGACGTTGATTATAAACTCGCTAGTTAGATTGTAATCTAACGGTATTTACAGATTCGTCATTGACGGTGACATATTCGAGTATCATTCGAAGCCAATGATGCGGATAGCATCTACTATTAAAATAACCGTCTTTACAAATAATAATATAACTGAAGGCTGTATTTGTATTCTTTACCTTCATTGAAAATATGTACATTTGCCAACATGAATTGATATTAAATGTAACAAAGATTGATTTTGATTTTTGATTTTGATTTTAATAATAATGAATTAAATAGATATGCAGTATTCATGCCCTACTTACTATTTTCTATGTGTTTGTTTGTTTTAGCGCGCAACATATAAAGATTTTTATAGAAAAAAGGTCATTCAAATTTGTATATTTTATCTAACTTATTGAGATTCTTTTCTATATGGTAGATGAATAACCCTCCATTTTGGTAGATTTATTAGAACTCAATGAGGGCCGATCGAAGGTACGCCTACGCCTACGCTTGCTACGGTCCTCCCATGGATGGGTGACCATCCATTACATATCGAGACGTGCCTTTCTTCAGAAAGCACGTTCAACCGTTGGTCCTGGCTGTCATAGATAGATCTTTGACAGTCAAAACGGACCATATCATAGTTGGGACAAGGTATGCAGTTTTTTTATAAGGGCCAAACTTACCGGTGGAGGTTGCTGCGTGTGTACGACAGTTTCCGACTCACTCTCGCTGACTACGTTGACTGTTATTGAAGTCACTCCTGCAAAAACAACTTGCGTTACCTTTTATTACCCATTGGTTATTTCAAGTATTGTACATGTTTAAAAAAATGGTACATCGAAATCTCTATGTTTTCTTATTGCGGCTGGTATTGGATTATTTTAAAATATCATAAAGTATGGGGAAATGTTTACTAATGGTCATTGGCACACCACATTCTTTAAAATAGCGTCATCTATATTGTTCAGATAGTGTACTAAGTAGACAATGCAGGTGACGCTGATTATCTGAATAGAATTTCTGGCGGTGGCTTATATCTAGTCGATTCATAATAACTATGAATCGACTAGATATAAGCCACCGCCAGATTTTTTTCTGAATCAGTGATCTTTACTACTTTCGTTTCAATAACATCGCTTCTGTCATGGGTATAGTTATAGTTGGTTGTAGTTATACCCATGGCAGCAGCGATGTTATTGAAACGAAAGTAGGTAAAGATCACTGATTTGATAGTGGTGATAACTACTCTAACTACCTATGAATAATTTGAAGTATTGCATTTGAACGCATCGTCTGTAGAACAAATGACATTTCAAAGTAAGTAGATAGATATCGCTGAATGTAGCAAGTAGCAGGGTTTCAGCCCATAATTCAATCTATCAACTTTATTCCATGTAGTAACTAAGTTCTCAAGCAAAAGGGACCGTCGGAAGGGCGGGGAAAGTCGTATCAATCGACATTGTCCGACTGACCTTTACCCCATAACCATATCTATTCAGCTTGTACCTATATGTAGTTGACAATGTATCTATAGTGAAACAAAAACCTACTTGCCAAGAATACCGTAAAATTTTGTTAATGGGCATAAAACCACATATTGTATTAATTATCATTTTCGTAACTACACGTAGGTATAATATTTACGTTAAATCTTATTATGAGATAGTTATCAATTCTTTCCTTCTTAAGCAGGCAATGTTACTGAAAATAAAACCACCTTATTTTTGCAATATTGCAATGCAAGAAGCTGACGAATCTGTTCGGTTCTTGCATAGCAACATTCGTGGTTTGTGATTATCGGCGTCACTAATTGTATTCGTTGGCTCCTACTTCACTTACGGACGTAATGAAATCGTGACGGGATTTTTTACGCCCATGAGTACGTGGGCTTACAGAGCACGGAAACACTGCGCTGGCGCCTTTATTTCGTACGTGTTTTAGGTACGTCAACTAACTGCCGCGCTCAGTCGAAATCGGAAAAGTCAAAGTTTGTGCGTCAAAAGTATTACGAAATGCTGGTCAGTTAAATTAAATGTCGAATTAATGTTATTCTGCTTCTCTGAATGCGGCAGATTGTAAACTGTTACTAGAAAAGACTTACCGTCCTCGGGGTTAAGTGGCGCTATCACGTGCTCAACGGAGGTGCCCGCTTTATAATTGTATCGGCTGGGCCCCGGCTGCGGTTCATCCTGCGATGCAGCGCTGAAATTGCCAGTTGGACATTTAGAACTGAATGTGATTTTAATCGTTCCATTTTGGAACACTCGGCGTCAAAAATATCGTAAAGAACAGACAGTTGAAAATAATCTCAACAATTATGAAAATTTAACTTTATCTCAATTGGATAAAGTTCTTGTCAAAATGACAGTGGTCGTGTACTGTTTTCATTCTGAAACATTCTATGTGTTATTAAATTAATATTGAATTTGGATAGTCAATCATCTGAACAAGATCATTATGAACAGTCTGTTCGTCCCGATATTACTCGTATTGACATAGACTGTTCCAAACCCCAATAAAAATCTGTACAATTTGGTCCCTCTTTATTTATGTTACACTAGCTTCCGCCCGCGACTCCGTCCGCGCGGATGTCGGTCTTCGCGTGGATGGTTTATTTCTCCATTTTGAGTAACTCTGACAATGACATCTTATAAATATCTATTGGACCCAAATACGGCTAAGCTTATAATAATTAAGGAGATCCCTCTATTGAGCTACTGCTGTTGAGCTCGCGTTCTGTAGAAATACCAACCTAAATATACCAATTTACGATGAAAACTTAAACTACGTACGTACTATAATATTTACAAAATTATTTACAAATAACTGATCGGAACAGTAATCAAAAAGGTCGCGCTGAAAAGCACGGTTTAAAATTACACGTATACAATATTAATTCCACGGACGACCGCTCGCCACATTAAACGGATTATGCATCGCGCGGCGCGGAACGCAGCTCCTTATATAGGAGGCGTGGCCCGCGTGTGCCGCAAAAGGTTCAAGCCAAATCCGACTTTCGGCGCTACAGGTTACGGCGCTGAATCCACTGCGGGTAATGCGATGTGTGTTCGCGGTTCTACAGAACAACGTCTATGAATAAAACTGAAAAATAAGATTTTTTTTCTACGTATTTTTCCAGGATAAAAAGTATCCCATTTTATGCCCAGGAAAATAAGGTATAATTATACCAAGTTTCATCGAAATCGAACCGTTAGTTTTCACGTGATGCCTGCATATACAGACAGACAGACAGACAGACAAAAAAATTTTTAATCACATATTTGGGTTTGGTATCGATCCAGCAACACCCCCCGCTATTTATTTTTTCAATATTTTCAATGTACAGAATTGACCCTTCTACAGATTTATTATATGTATAGATATGTAAGAAACGATTGAACGGAATTCGAATATGATCTCTTAATTTGAAGAACATTAAGCAAGTTAAAAAAGCTACGATTTGTCAGTGTACCTATTATGAACAAACATATCTTTTATTTTGTATTCCTACTACCTGAATAAATGATATAATTGTTCTTACAACAAATACGTGTCGTGCTTACCTCGTTGATTGATGGAAGCTGGATAGTCTTGAATTCCTGGAGCTCCCACCGGTCGAATTTCGCTTCATTGGGTGCCGTAGGCCGTGTGGGAACTGCCGCCCTCCGTGACTTGTGGATAATTCTCCTTCGGAACCATAATTATAATCAGTTATCTATATATTAATACGTGAAGCGAAAACTTTGGATCCCTTTTTACGAAAATTGGGCGGACGGAGGAGTATGAAATTTCGCACACTTATAGTTTATACAGAGAAGAAGTGACGAATGCTAATATTTTTTTTTAATTATGCGTAAAAATGCATTATTTTCATTAAATAACACGTTACACACACTACTATTCATTACCGTGTATTCAATACACACATGCATAGATATTCTTTTGTTTATGGTCCAAATCTATGGTCCAATCGAGAACATCTGTCATTATTATTTTGTGTCTATAGTCTTAGGGGGCGTCCATTAATTACGTGAGGCATTTTTGAGAATTTTTCGATCCCCCCTCCCCCCTTGGTGAGATATCGTAAGATTTTCCTCAACTCCCTCCCCCCTCCCCTTATCTCACGCGAGATTCTTCAAAACTTCTATTTGGGCTGTAAACGTGTTAAATTATTGAGAATTTTCTTAGACCAAGAATAATTTCTTAACTCAAAAAAACTTTTTACACAAAAAAACAACCGACTTCCTTAAAAAAAAAACACTACAAAGTCAAAAATAACTTTAATTTCGGAAATCGGTGGCAAAAACCTTAAATACAGAGCCGAGTGTTTTTTTTTAAGTTAAGGAAGTCGGTTGTTTTTTTGTGTAAAAAGTTTTTATTTTTTAACTTTTTAGTTATGGTAGATACTCCGCACTAATCTAATCGCGCTATTCGTTCATTTGTCGCGCAAATACTTAATGCAAATTTAAGACTTATTTATGGTTTTCACATGGACCCCATTATCCGAATGGAACCAAATTAAAAATGGGACCATTCGAAAAGCACCAGCTTTCAAATACAAAAACAATCATCAAAATCGGTTCACCCAGTCAAAAGTTAGGAGGTAAGAAACATAAAAAAAAATACAGTCGAATTGATATCCTCCTCTTTTTTTTGAAGTCGGTTAAAAAGCCAATGTAACTGCTCGAAAAGCACCAGCTTTCAAATACAAAAACAATCATCAAAATCAGTTCACCCAGTCAAAAATTATGAGGTAACAAACATACGGTATTCCTTCATTTGTCGCGCAAATACATAATGCAAATTTAAGACTTATATGGTTTTCACATAGATCCCGTTGTCCGAATGGAACGAAATTAAAATGGGACCATTCAGGAAGCACCAGCTTTCAAATAAAAAAAGAATCATCAAAATCGGTTCACCCAGTCAAAAGTTATGAGGTAACTCCTCCTTTTTTTGAAGTCGGTTAAAAATTCATTCTCTTCACTCAAGAAAATCATTTTCTTCAAAATGGTATTCTTGGTTCAAGATTTTGGCTCTTGAGTCAAGTTAATTTTTTTTATCAGTGTACTATTGTTTCAGATTTGGCCATATTTTATTGTAGAAATAATTTTTCACGCAATTTTACACCGTTTTCTGCGAGAAAAATAATTACGTGATATTTGCCGAGACCTCCCCCTCCCCCCTAAGTGAGATTTGGAAAGATTTAGCTTGATCCCCTCCCCCCTTGAACACCTCACGTAATTAATGGACGCCCCCTTACTGAATGTCAAGTATAACCATAGGTAATAAATTAATTTTATGGGTATATAACCTATTTCATTTTAAAAATCTATGATCATATCGAGAATATTTGTCTTTATTATTATTTGTATTAGAGACGATAGGAATTTATTTATTTATTTTATTTAACCATTTAGTTTAGTGAATTTAGTTTAGTTAGACGAGAAATATTTTTTGTGGTTTTATGGGAAGTGTCAAGTATGGCTTCAGTAAGTTTCCCATACAAAACTTAGTGTCGTGTGCAAACTGTAGAGGTTGTACAGGCTGGTTATAATTATGACATTTTGAACTGTCATATTTAATTAAAAATAATTGGGAAAATTCCATAAAAACAGAGCAAATTTCTGTGATAATCTTGGTGATAATTCATTTCATACCCAGCAGTTAAGAAATATTAAGAAAATAAAGAAGGGAGTCCTGAAGAAGTATTCTTTACTCATTACACCTACGTCCTGGTCCTGGCCATCACCATCCCGCCAGCGAACCCTCTCCACAGTAGTACAGCGTCAACAATTTGTCTATAGTGTTAAGTTACTGAATGTCAAATATAATGTACCATTGTAAAATTTAATGTATTTCTATTCAATTGAAGTACGGTCGAATTTCGACCAATTGGCGATCACTAGTAAAATTAAACACGCTAAACTACTACTACCCGGTTCTTAAAATGACAAAAAGATGTTAAAAAAATCAGCTATATATGTAGAGGTACGCCTCATTTATTATGTTATTATAATAACTATGGCCGACAGTTAGATGTCAAGTGATACAATTAAACTGATTTAGTTTTTAAATCGGTTTCGCTATCGCTTTGGACATAGGCCTTTAAAAAGATTTGGTCCCAAATAACTTCTATGTTAATTTTATAACATTATTTTTGCTTGATAGATGGTAGGTATTGATGGAGGTTGTATACCTACATGACAGTGTTTTAATATTCGAGTAAAAACCGTTTAGAATATGTCACTTGAAACTGTTCCGTCAAGGAGAAAAAGTCGTTGTATATTATAATAATTGTGGTGTTAATAAATGTGTTCGATCCAAATAGCCTCTTGATTTCAAAAGGTTATGGGCCCAGCTCCAGGCTCCAAAAACGCCTAGAAGCTAGAACACAATACATACCTACGAGTAAGTACCTTAAAAAGGTGTCAGTTGTAAAATTCTCGTCATGGCAGAAGAACATTCAGGTTCAATTTGTGGAACAAGAAAATTGAATGGTGCTGAGGACTTCGCTAATTGGAATTACTTAGAGTCCAAAAACTGGTTCAAGGTAATTGAAGCTACAGAGATAACAGCTGAATTGAAAGATACTGACAGGAAGGCACGAACGACGTTATGTTTGCTACTTGAGCCTGCATGTTTCGCACAATGTGTATAGTGCGAAGACAGCACGTGAAGTTTGGGTGCGTCTCAGCGAGGCTTACGAAGACAAGGGTTGGGGCAGACGAATCAGATTGCAACGAGAGTTATGGCAATGCTGACTAGAAAATTGCGAAACCATGGAAACATATATTTCCAAAATAATTTGTTTGGCACAACAACTTGCAGACGTTGATGCAAAAATCTCTGACGAGTGGATAATTTCTATATTATTAAGCGGTTTATCGTCAGATTACAACCCATTTATAATGGCGATAGACAATGGCGGAAAAGAAGTTAAACTTGAGCAGTTAAAATCAAAGTTGATGCAAGAATCAAGCCGACAGATTGAAAATGGTCAGAATAGATAGCAAGCTCTAGTTACAACGGCGCAAAATAAAAAGAAGTTTGAAAAAAAAAAGGCATTTATATTCAAGTGCTTCAAATGTCATAAAGAAGGTCATAAAGCATCTGAATGCAAAGTCATTAAGAGAGCGAATCCATGCTTGAGTATGGCGAACACGGTGAAAAAGGACCGATGGTACTTGGACAGTGGCTGCTCGAACCACATGACGAACGATGCCGAAAATTTGTTGAATTACAAAAGGCAACAGAATGATTTAAAGATAAAAGTTGCAAACGGGGAAGAAATGAAAGTTATAGGAATAGGGAATGCCATTCCGAAAGTAAATAATACCACTGATTTTCTATTAACGAATGTTTATCATGTTCCCGGACTTTCTATGAATTTAATTTCAGTAAACGATCTTGTAAAGAAGAAGTTCGCTGTAAAATTTGACAAAAAGGGTTGCTCTATTAAAAAAAAAACGGACCAAATAGTAGCAACGTGCAAAGAGGTTAATGGAATTTTCGAGTTGATTGAAAAAGAAAATTGTGTTGTCAACTTGATTTTGTCAAATGAAATTTTGTCAAATATTTGGCATAGAAGATTACCTCATTTGGGACAAAACTCTATGAATTCATTGAAAAATATGGTGACTGGATTGAATTTTAAATCAAGTGATAAAATTGAACTATGTGTTCCGTGCATAAATGGAAAAACTTGTAAGAGCTCTATCAAAAATCAAGGTACACGAGCGAAAGAGGTTTTGAAAATTGTACATAGTGATTTATGCGGACCGATGGAAGAACCATCATTCAGTGGATCTCGATATATGCTGTTGTTTATCGACGATTATACGCGTAAGACGCATGTTTACTTCTTGAGAAATAAGAGTCAAACCCTCGATAAATTTCGTGAATATAAAGCGGAAGTGGAGAAGCAGACAGGAAAGTCGATAAAGTGTCTCAGATCTGACAATGGTAAAGAATTCTGTAACCAAGCCATCGATAAGATTTTAAGATCAGCTGGTATAAAGCATCAGAAGACGGTTCCTTATACGCCTGAGCAAAATGGTGTGGCTGAGAGGGTGAACAGAACTATCATAGAAAAAGCAAGAACGTTGCTTTGTGAGGCCAAACTTAGTAAAAAGTATTGGGCCGAAGCGGTATGTACAGTAGTATATTTAAAAAATAGAAGCCCGACTAAGGCAGTCATGAATAAAGTACCTGAAGAACTTTGGTCACATAATAAAATAGACTTGAGTCATTTGAAAATTTTCGGTTGTCAAGCATATGCATTGAAACATAAACAGAAACGGCAAAAGCTTGATATGAAGACAGAAGAAATGATTTTCATCGGCTATAGTGAAACTACTAAAGGTTATCGACTGATGAACCCAAAAACGGGTCAAATAACATTCTCAAGAAATGTTAAATTCTTGGAAAATGTTTTTCCTGGAGATGGACATGAAGAAGAACACAGTCGTTCTTATTGATATAGAGGAGGAACGGATAGAACCTGTGGTTGAAAGTGGTGCGTCTAGTAATAATATACAAAATGAAGAGGAGTTTCATGAAGCGGAGTGTATTGACACTGAGGTGGCTGCGACGACTGATGAGATGGTTGCTACCACGAGCAGTACAGCGGAACCAGAACGAAGATACAATCTTCGTGAGCGCAAGCTTGTTATTTATAATGCTATCGCGCAAACTGATGGCGATCCAATAACAATTGAAGAAGCATTGGCAAGGCCTGATTCTCATTTATGGCAAAATGCTATGGATGATGAAATTAAATCATTAAATGAGAATCAGACGTGGACACTAGTAGATTTACCACGGGATAAAAATCCAATACATTGTAAATGGGTTTTCAAAATTAAACGAGACAGTGACGGTAAAGTGTCGAAATATAAGGCCAGGCTAGTAGCTAAAGGATTTACGCAGGTACGTGGAATAGACTACAATGAAACATATTCTCCGGTCGTAAGAAGCTCAACCTTACGATTACTATTCTCATTAGCTGTAGAATATGATTGGCTCATTGACCAATGGGATGTTACAACTGCTTTCCTGTATGGCAAGCTAAAAGAGGACATCTACATGCTTCTGCCTAAGGGGGTGATTGTTAAAGGTCAAGAGGCAAAGGTATGTAAATTGCAAAGATCGTTGTATGGACTCAAACAAGCGTCAAACGTTTGGTTCCATGAACTAGATCAGGAGATGTACAATTTAGGGTTTATACAATCGAAAATAGAACCTTGTCTTTATCAAAAGGTGTTTAGCGATGGAAATAGAATAGTGGTAGTCATATATGTTGATGACATTTTTATATTTTATTCCAAAAATAACGAAACCGAGAAGCAGAAATTAAAAAATGGTTTGCTTAAAAGGTTTAAAGTTAAGGATTTAGGTCCTGCTAGACACGTGTTAGGCATGAGACTTAGGAGAGATAAAAGTGCGATTTATCTTGATCAAGAACAGTACGTTCTTAATGTTTTGAAAGATTTTGATATGACGGATTGTAAATCAGTCATTACCCCAATGGAAGTAGGTCTCAAATTAGAGAAAGCTTCAGATTTTCAGGTTGTAAGTTGCCATATCAGATTCTCATAGGTTGTCTTAATTATTTAGCTCAAAGTACTAGGCCTGATATCGCGCACGCTGTTAGTGTTTTGTCACAATTTAATTCATGTTACGATGAATCACATTTTAAAAGTGCTAAACGGGTTCTTAGATATTTAAAGGGGACGTCAAACTTTGGACTAACTTTTAAGAAAACAGGTAATCTAGAATTAAATGGCTACGTAGACGCGGACTGGGGTGGGTCATATGATAGGAAATCTTGTACAGGTTTAATTTTTAGACTAGGAGATAATATAGTATCTTGGGAAAGTCGTAAGCAAGGGTGCTTGGCGCTGTCCTCCACAGAGGCAGAGTATATAGGCCTTTTTTTTTTTTTTTTTTTTCAGGATGGGAAATCATCATATGACTTCTCCCGCTCTGGGCGGAGCAGGAGGGCGTGTCAGACTTTTACTGACTAAAACCCACCCGTGTTTCATCAGTTGCCCATGTGCCAGGGTCACGGTATCTCTTTCGAACTATCACGCGACCCCGGCAGGCATCGGTCCTAGTAGACCCCTACACTGCTGCTGACATCTCTTTGAGGCGCGCGTGGAACACTGCGCGCCGTCGACCCGAGCTTGGTCCTTACCGGGCGGCGAGCTACCCATTGCTCGCCACCCGCAAGCTCGTGCCTACGGTGGTCGGGAGTCCGCTATTGACTCCGAGTATATAGGTCTCAGTCAAGCATCGAAAGAAGCTATTTATTTAAGAAATTTGTTAAAAAGTTTAAGAAAGGGGTCTTGTATCAAACCGGTGGTCATTTATAATGACAACCAATCAGCACATAAAATAGCAAAAAATAAGATGAACCATAACAGGACTAAACACATCGATATTAGGTTTCATTACGTTCGCGAAGCTATAGTCAATGAGGCGGTTGAGGTAAAATATATGCCTTCACAAGAAATGGTAGCAGATATGTTAACAAAATCTTTACGGGCCTGGTAAAGATTAAACTAAAGCAATTTTTAGAAAAACTATCTATTAAGGGGGCGAGCGATGTGTGATGTAATGCTGTTAGCTAATATTGTTTTTGATGTGATTTTATTTTGAGTTGTTATGATTTGTATTAGATAACTAGCTTCTGCCCGCGACTTCGTACGCGGATCCTGTTGCTTATGCCAGCGACAACAGGGTCGTCAAAATCGAAGATCTGAAACGTCTGATGTAGAATTCTAAAGCCCGGGGACGGGAAAACAACGGGATGAGCGAGACGATTGGAGTCGTTCCAGATCTTTCATTTTTGTATGTCAATAGGAAATGCCCATCAGACTAAACAACTTTTGCTAAGACGTCATTCCTTAATATATTATTAAGAGTTTTACTTAAGAGTTCCACAACAGGTGTTCCAGATCTTCAAATTTATTCTCACAGCAGAAAATGCTCTTCACGTGAAATATTTTTTGCTATGGCACCATTTTTATATCTCTTGTACTTACTTTAGCTGGTCTGTTGCGGTCTGCATCAGGTGTTCATTTTCCAAAATAAATTATGTACAGCCTATATGTTGCCACGTTCACGATCAGCGGACAGTCGCGCATCATGTTCTACACTTGTCTCTAGAGACCTAGCAGCAGATGCGTAGATACGCTGAGAACTCAAGCACAATTCTCTATCAGTGAACGTCTCCGACTCGAGAGACAATGCGTGACGTTCACGATCAGCGGACAGTCGCGCATCATGTTCCGCACTTGTATTAGATAATTTTATTTTGTGTTTAGTATTTTTTGTTATAGAGCTGTGTTATGAACAGACTTCAGTAATAAAGATAGATTGTATATCAGTGAACGACAGCTCTAGCTGAATATACTGTGTACTTAGGGTGTGTGCACACTGAGTAGTTTAAGGGTGCGTGTACATGTAGGTAATATGTTAGGTAGGTACTTAATGTAATCTTGCGCATGCATCTGCTATAGATTAAGGGTGCGTGATGGAGGTTGTATACCTACATGACAGTGTTTTAATATTCGAGTAAAAACCGTTTAGGATATGTCACTTGAAACTGTTCCGTCAAGGAGAAAAAGTCGTTGTATATTATAATAATTGTGGTGTTAATAAATGTGTTCGATCCAAATAGCCTCTTGATTTCAAAAGGTATACACAGAATTACTTCAGAATTCTTTAGCATCCAAGGAGTTCTGCGTTCTTATGCATTTTTTGAGATTACAAAAAGAGATAAATAATTAATTAGATTTTGGGCAACTTACCGTCGAATGAATCAGTGTTCATGGAAGCTTGTGAAAAATTGTCGCACTCAGTCGATACTCCCAAGCTTCGGTGGAGCATTGCAGCTACACGTTCCCGTGCTTCGCGGTCGATGTTTAGTTCTTCCGAACTTTGCTTTGGACCCTGAAAGATACAAACACCTTTACTAACATTCCTCAGCGTTCTTACAACTTGAAGTGAAATGAATTTATGCCCTTGAGCACAGTCTGTGGAGTCCTTAAGTCGACTGCGAACTCAAAGAGAGCGAAGTAAACAAAAGTTGCTCAGGTGAGGTTTCCCAAGCAGTTCGGACTTAAGATATCAACAGTGTGGTACTGAGTCCGTGCCATATACCGTGGTCCGTATCACATGCTGTTCTTCATACTAAAACTTTCACCCTAATCTTTCCTATCCGACTAATTAATGCAAACTTACGTGAGAGTCGCCCGCGTGGCGGAATAATGGGCTTTTACCACGGGTTTAGCTCTTAAATAGCATATTAACTTACCTGTTTGGACATGCCCGGTAGGCTGAGGCCATAGTCGGATGAGGAATCAACGTCGATTTCCGTCAGGTCCCGAGATGGGTACCTATGGAACCATACGAATAGTTCGTACGTTATACGGGCTTCGCGAATTTTATAATCCCAACTCTGGAAATGCATAATTAATTATTATTCGTTGTTTGAAAATGGTAAAGTGATTCTTGGATTATAATATATGTCCCACCTTCAGCGTGCCTTGTGCGTTGGGGTCCTTCGACGATTCCGATAAAGTGAATGCGACCACTGATGAGCCCACTTCATCAACGACCACGAACACTAAGGATCCGATTTCCTTTGGATTGCGTGGGCTCAGTTTCGGGTGTGTTATGAGCCTTTCAATGTAGAACTTTGGCCTGTAAAGCAAACATTGTATGGGTAATTCGCAGTGCAAACAACTGTAAACGCTATCCGTCTTATGACAAATCGCGATCTAACTTTAGTTCTAGCCTATAGTTCTAAGCCAGTTTTTGCATTTCCAAATTTATTTCGATTAGATTTCATATTAGATTATAGTTCTTAATACATAAATGACAACTTAGCACCGGAGTAAGTAGTCAGTTTTATAAAAAGAACTGCGTAACTATACATATTGGGTTCTTAATTTAAAAACTGGCTTCGTGATTTAAGCCAGATCTAAATGAAACCCTTGTTTATTTATAAGGGTTTGGGTTTAATTCGCTTAAAACCAAGTTAGGTATTTACCTTATTAGTTTGTACGGATAAGGACTGCCTTTGGAGAGCTTCTTGCAAATTAGAAGCATGTCCGTTAGTAGGTATACACGTACATCCATCTGTGGAAATTAGTAGGATATTACCGAATGGTATTCTGCATCCGTATGCGTAACGCAGACGCCTGCAGCGCTACCTTGGGGTCGCTTACTAGTAGACGCAATGAAATGTATGCAATAGTTTATGCTGACTTGGAAGTGGCGTTTGCGGCATCTGCGTGACGCTCGCACAGCAATCATCTAACTAAGATAAAGCTCAGACTTAGAGTTGAGTGGTATCATCCTCATTTCAAAGGGAAAAGAAAGAAAGAAGAAGAAGATTAACAAAAAACTGAGGGCAAATATTCGCGTGGTAAAAAAATTAAAAAACATAATCGCACCCCTGCACCTTGAAGAGCTTAATGCCTAATTAATTGAATAGTAATATATTTAATCGAATAGTATATTTAATTGAATAGTAATATATTTAATTCAATTGTAATATATTTAATTGAATAGTAAAATTTAAATAATTGCATAAAGCAATTTTCTCTTAAAAGTGACACAAATTTATTGACTTTTGAACACACTTTTCAAGTGGACTTGAATGATTATGACTGTATTCACAAGTATATTTATTAATCATAACGGCATCTGAAAATTACTGCGCAAAGCACGAAAAGAAAGATTAATTTTACAAGTGATCCCTCGATTTTTACTAAAAAAGGAATTTAAATGAATGCTGTACTTTTTTAAGTATATTATAAAAGTAATTATTAAAGACCACCGTTAAAATTATCATTAATTTCTAAGTCTTGCCTCCTTAATGTTGTCCTTATAGCGCAAGTCCCCTTGATATATTAGCGACCTGCTATGATGGCTAGCACAACCCAACATTGGCGCTCTGAGATTTAAGTTCGCATACAGACGAAAGCATTTGTCCATATCATCGTCTTTACAATCCTGAAAAAAAAATAACGCGTTTAGGTAACTGCACACGCAGTGATAGGTGTATTACACATTGTTTATTTACCTATTTATTTAAACAGAAGATTCATCTTTTTACAACTCGTCGTGCGCGTTAACCATCCCAGGGGTGAGGGTGGGGGGTCGCGCAAATAATAATTGTGACTCAAAGCTTGATGGCTTACGATATAATTTAGTATCTAATTACCTGACAAATAATTTAGTATAGGTATATATGCCTAATATTTTTTTTCCAATATTATTTTAAATAGATTGGGGATTGAATAGTAATATTATATGTCTAATTAAATATACTATTTTTTATCGAAAAGAGAAACAAAAGCAAGGTTTTTTTATTTACAATCTATTGATATTATTTTAGTATTATATATCTAATTAGTCTTATTCAAATTCAAGGATACAAGGAGGACTTGGACTCCTATATTTGGTAATTATAAATGTTGTTTTCTTTTTGAAGCTGTATACTGAAAATTATAGAAATACCATTTTAGTTTTAATCATCATTAATGTTATTATAAATCGTAACTACTTCATTAACATCAAGAGATAGTATAAAGCACAAGTGAGTTGGAGCTGAGACGTGCGGTTAGCTTTAATACACACAAATGCGCTTAGTGATAAATACTAACTTTAAAAGCAACAAAAGAACGGAGATTTCACAAAGGGATGGTTAAACAAATGCCGGAAAACGTCACAACAACTAGGGAATTTAGGGTAAAATTACGACAAGGATTAGATAACATCGAACAGTTCATTTAATGATATGTATTTTCAACACACTTGCTCAAGAAAACTGCCTTTTCACAATACATTTTATTAAACACGCGCGCTTTTATTTTACATTCTCGCACTTGTGCGGAAAGGCCATTGATGACTAGGTATAATATAACTATGTATAACATAAAATAACTAGCAAAGTACCTTCATACAGTTTTTTTTTGAATGGAGTATGAACTGTTTGCAATTTTTTTTAAATTTTTTTTTCGAGTTTGTGTCGAAAATTAATACACACGAGCCCTTTTTCTTACAAATATTTGAAATTATGTCATAAATAAATATTATGTTTACGAAATTTTATTTCCTCTTCCTTTGCAAGTGTTTTGAAAATTGTCGTTTGACATATGTACGAGTATGTACGGGGGTATTTGTCTTAACAGCTTGAATTTAGCCTTGAGTGGAAACTTTGCATATTTGTATCAAAATGTTCTATTACGAAATTCATACCTGTGTCGTACATCTCGTAAATGATAATGCGACCCATTTTAAAGTTCTTGGGATAAAATATTAATCCGAATAATGTAGTAGTTGTTTTTGTTTTCTTATTTCGTTGGCTTGTGAATTGGTGATAAACCTTTTAATAATTTAATAATAATTCATTATTTCAGATCACACAAGTGAGGCCCCATACATTGTTGTTTTTAAAAACAATGTATGGGGCCTCTCAAGATTACACATAGTTCATGCTGTATTTTTTTTTAAACTTTGTTGTAGACTACTTTACCAAATTGTAAATAATTAAATGTTATTATTATCGTTTATTATATAGGTATCTACCTGACACCTTGTAGTTTCAACTATGAATTCAGCACCTCTCAACTTGCCAAGTTCTATTATAGTTTTTTGTTTTAAACTGCATAACTTTTTTACTTTTAACCTCTAAGTCCCTGAGATACCACATTTGGTATAGACACAATTGTTCTTTAATTGTGTCTGTAATTACGGGAATTCACTGGTTGATTGTGAATTGATTTCTTTAGCAATTTAAAATTGAGTACCTAGGCAATTACTCAACATAGATTGATTTGCAACTGATATTTGAGCAGGTAATTCAGGCTGCAACCGGTTAGACTGGAAGCCGACCCCAATACAGTTGGGAAAGGCTAGGCAGATGATGATTTGAGCAGCTAATTTGAGAGGTCCTTTTATACGAAGTTTTAAATAATTGTATTGTCTAAAATTGTTATGATTATTATGACCCAGGGATTGATTGATTAATTATCAGTTTACCACCTAAGAATACATGTGGAATGCAATAAAAGTATTGAGTATTGACTATTAAATGGTAGATTTAAGTAACAAATTACTTAATTAAGATTATTATAAAGATTTGCATCTATTACAAGTATTTACTACCATAACAGAAAATCTTTGCTTTTGATTGTAAAAAAAAAAATCGATTAACTGATTAAATAACAAATTGATGTTCTGACAGTAGTTAGATATCACCGTCTAGGGGCAAATAACATATGTAAGTTTGTCTGGAATTCCATATATTTTAGTGGTTATCTTGAAATATATTATTATATGAAATCAGGTAGGTACCTATTTGCTTTTTCATAAACTTTTGAAAGACGAGCGCAGGAATTATAGTTTTTATGGAGAATTAATGCGAACTTTGGTGCAATAGTAGAAGGCATTTTTTTTTAATAAGCCATTTATTTACATAGATGCTATAAGACTCAGGGGACAAATACACTGTAGAGGGTTGTCTGAAACCGGCCAATTTTAATCCTCACAAAGTTGTTCAAAGAGGAGATATAGTATTCAAGTTGCTTGCGAATGGCAAATAGGGACAGTGTCGATAGACTGTATTAAACCGGCCTTCATGGTGCTGGACCCAGTCAACACATCCCATCCACCACCAAACACTTACATAGACAGTCATCGGCACAATACACGTGCGGATAACCAAGACTTAGTTTGTGCTGATTTCCCGACTACTATCGCCCTCGAGGTGGATAAGGTACCAGAGGATGATGAAACGTCAACCTATTATAATTTTAAGATGTTTTTATTATTTTTATTTTCCTCTTTTGACGATTACTTATGTCATTCCTTATCCAATAATGATTTTGATTTGATCGTAATAGTAATATTATTTAATGTTAAAGTGTTTAAGTTAATCATTTTATTTTAAGGTAATTTTTATGCATGCTGAATTAATTAGTATAATATATTAAATTAATTATATTTATTGGTGCAAAATAAATATAATGTATATTCTATTCCAACTGCAGAATGAACGGACAAATAATGTATTGGCGTGAGACTGACTTACATAAAAGTGTTATGAAAGGGTATTTTTCGAACTCTTCTCCTGCTTCTTTAATTGCTAATGACCTGATTAACTGTTATGATAATTTATTTTTAAATCTATTAGGTTTTATATATCTACATCATATATTACCTACGGTTTAATGAAACCAACGGCACTGTATGGTGGCGCCTGTGACAGCTTCCAAAATAATACAAATACAGCTTTTAGATTCGATTAATTTCAGTTCCAACGCGGTACGATTTTATGTACAGCAATGACATCGGTTTCCTCACATTTAGCAGTCAATATCATAAATACATGCAACGTCACTATGACATGCCGTCATACAGTGCCGTCATTTTAGTGAAATCATGGCGCTGTTCTGTTGTTTTTCTACCTAGCCCACCATATTTTAACTGTTTTGATGAAAGTATACTGAGTTAAAAAAAGTCGAGTCGTTAACTTACAATCTCATAGGCTTCGATCGAGTTGGCCAGTTTTTCCATTTTTTCCAATTCTTCACGTTGGCGTATCGATCGGTTCAAGTCCTGAACATAATTTTTGGCACATGTCTCCTGAATAATAAATGCACAAACACGCGTCAATACAAAAACTTCATTCTAACTTATTATCTGTAATTTTACTTTTGGAATTATAGTTAATTGTCGTAATTCTTTCAGTCGGATATTTGTAAACTTATTTGTGTAATCAGTATGGATGATGGTGGGCGTATCCCAAATGTTACACTTCAGCTCCACATTTAGATAGTAGATCACATAATATGTAATTGGATTTGAAGCGCACTCCAATTTACAAAACAAAAGTTTCGAAACCCAGAATTGTAATGCAGAAAATTATCATAACGAGAACTTTCCTTTACAGTTGCAACCTGGGAATCTATTTGTAGTTGAGTTAACACACTCCAAGTAGCAACCAGAAAGTTTTCTAAGAATTCTTGCTTATGTTGCATAATGTTCCCACTACTGGAAGACAGCTCTCCTCTCAGTGCGAGGGAGTGGGCCATGGTTTCAATGCATGTGGGTTTCCTCACGATGTTTTCGTCACCGTTTTGATAGCAGTGTCAGCTGTAATCATTTTAATGGGTAATTTTGTGCTTATTATTAATAAGCACAAAATAAAGCACCCGTTAGGGTTCGAACGTACGACCATACAACTCGTAAGCCATAACCGTTACCTCTAGGCCATCACTGCTGCTTGTTTACGTAAACTTTTATTAATCTCATTACTATGAAGGGTGACAGTTATTTGTTATAGTTAATAGTAAAGACGTATAGTGTACCATGGCTTGTAGAGAGGTGCGTTCCGGTTCAGTATCTGTGTGATTGATCAAACGGCGAATAAGCAGACTATACTTTGTTAAGCGCTGCATTGGCTTTACCATGATATCTGCAAGCTGCAGCCTGAAACAGAACCATTGGTTACTCTCAAGTTTCTTTCACAAAACATTCTGACACACTACTAACCAGTAGAACTGACCTGTTACAAGCTTTGTGCCGGTAGCACCAAGTCAGATAACACATGAAATCTGCGTTGTTCGACAAAGCACGTAAGTAGTCCAAGGCTTTAGTTTGTTCATTTACGTATTTTTCGTAGGGTAGGAGCAAATCCCGGAAGTGCATGAACCCTGGCGCCATTATTTCTGTGTTGAACCTGTGAAACAAGCTTACGTTTATAAATGTTTGCTACTTGAGCGTTACCACCTTATTAAGACAAATAAACCACACAAAACAAATGAACAAATACACCATGTATTTTAAATAAAGGTTAGGCATAAGTTGACTGTCAGTACTTACGGTGCTTTTTTATCAAGAGCATCAGCAACCATTGGGTAGATGGTAGTCTCCCAGAAGTATAGGCTGGCGTTGAGGACATCGGGTATGTTTGTGAAGAGCTTCTCCGTGTCAATGTCCAGCAGCTTGCCGGCGTCCTGTAGTGCGTGTGCGGTGGCAATAAACACCTGGGGGAATAACCCAATCGATGTTGAATGTATTGTCCTTAGTCCACCAACTAAGGTGGCAATTGCTCAGCACAACGATGTTTAGATGTAAAATGTTGAAACAAAACAGAAATTTTGGATAACATAGCGTTGTCGACGATATGTTATCCAAAATTTCTGTTTTGCTATGAAAAATGCTATACAGGATAAATTTTTAACCAGTGCGCAAATTTTAACAAATTAAACTTAAACGAGTTATAATAACCATGCAATTTTTATTTTGATATATCTTAGTAAAAAAATTAAGTTATCGTTAACGAAAGATGTTAACTTAAAAACTGGTGTTATGGTAGCTCAGGCACGGCGAACGAACGCGCGTAAGTACATACAATACAGCTGTTCACGCCGGTCAGTGACCGCTAGTTTTATCAGGTTCGAGCTAGGCTTTCTTAAGTTTAGACCGTGACTGGAGTCAGTTATTCGAAGAGTAATGCAATTTTTTCTTCATACTTTCATGGGCTTAGGACCATTAAATACAGAAAATAAATCATTTTGATCAATCAAATTAAGATTACAGTAATGTTCAATCAAAAATAACCTAATCGTTAAAAAAAAGTAATTAAAAGTAGTAGTAGTAGTATTTAAACTGTTGTTGATCTTATTGGGTGCTGGCTCTCACCGAAGCGACGACGTGCCGTTTCGTGGAAATTGAATGTCGCTCAAAGAAATCAAAAATGATTTCGCTTTACTTGTGCATGATTCGGGGTCCTGAATGGCCCATGATCAAGCAGCCTTTGAGTGGCTGCTAAAATGGTCCTTCCTTTAAGGACGGCAGGGTTACGGAACACACACACACATCCTGCGCCCTGCTCGTAAATTTTCAGCTCTTAATAAGCACACTCGCACCATCTCATCAAAATCACGGTTGGGGTAGTCTGACATCGCGACCTACGAGTTACGAAACGTTCAGCGCGGCGCTGCACGGGAAAACGTTAGACACGACGCGCGACGTCTCGGTAGCGCATGCGTGCACAGACTGTCGCTGCAACACCGCTGCGTGAAGCCTCGTCCCCACTAGGAACATTTGTCGAGCGACATGTGTCCCCGGAGACATCGGGCGATGTCGCCCTACATCGTCCCACGTCGCCCGATGTCTTGTCTCCGTCCACATCAGTTCAGTCGAACCTATCATGTCTCTGGAAGAGGTAGTGTTGTACAAAGAACAAAAAAAACCGGCCAAGTGCGAGTCGGAATCGCGCATCGAGGGTTCCGTACAAACCTGTAGGGATCCTCGGTTTATGTATAAGGTTTATACTTATGAACTTAAATGTTTTTTTTTTTTTAATTTTTATATTTGAGTTGATTGAATGAAAGGTAAATTGCGGCTTAAAATTTATGACGTATTAAAAAAAACTGCTTACTGGATCTCGTTCAAACCAATTTTCGGTGTTAGTTTACATGGTTATGTACATCATATATTTTTTTGAGTTTAATCATTCTCTTATTTTAGAAGTTACGGGGGGGGGGGGACACATTTTACCACTTTGGAAGCGTCTCTCACGCAAACTATTCAGTTAAGAAAAAAATTATATGAGAAACCTCATTACCATTTTTGAAGACCTATTCATAGATACACCACACGTATGGGTTTGATGAAAAAAAAAATGAGTTTCAGTTCTAAGTATGGGGAACCCCAAAATTTATTATTTTTTCTCCATTTTAGTGTAAAAATCTTGATGCGGTTCACAGAATACATCTACTTACCAAGTTTCAACAGCGTAGCTCTTATAGTTTCGGAGGAAAGTGGCTGTGACATACGGACGGACG
The DNA here is from genome assembly GCA_932294355.1 of Aporophyla lueneburgensis. Taxonomy (NCBI): domain Eukaryota; kingdom Metazoa; phylum Arthropoda; class Insecta; order Lepidoptera; family Noctuidae; genus Aporophyla; species Aporophyla lueneburgensis. Next base: position 24,912,791 of record OW028733.1, read on the forward strand.
GACAGACAGACAGACAGACAGACAGACAGACGGACAGACAGACATGACGAATCTATAAGGGTTCCGTTTTTTGCCATTTGGCAACGGAACCCTAAAAAGAAGAGAAGATGGTGGATTAAACAGTACTTGCGAAACAAAACAAGTGTATTGAATGATCTCTGTGTTCTAGACGGCTCATTTCATAATTTTACTCGGATGTCATCAACAGACTTTGAAATACTCTTGTGTAAAATCTCCCCATCAATATCTAAACAGAAAACTAGATTCCGTGATCCCGTGTGGATGCTAAATTTAGACTTGCTATTACGTTAAGGTACCTAGCAAGTGGTGATTTTTACACGTCCTTATCATACACTTTTATAAATTTTCAAATACTCATAGGAGCGATATAGTTCAATAAGTCGCAGCACTACGTCGTTCGACCACATTGTCGCAGGTTGCACGCACGTCCACACTCTATCACTACTCTTCATCGACTGTGCGACAAGGAACAGTTTCAACAATGTCGCGGCGATGTCGTCCGACGACGCCCGACATCGCCCGATGTCACCGGGGACACATGTTGCTCGACAAATGTTCCTAGTGGGGACGAGGCTTGAGTCACGTTGTGCCACGCACTAGGTATTATCGATATCATATTAAGAAATATGTAGGGCCAACACATTTGACTAATTTAAGGTCGGATAAAATTTTTAAAAGTATTGAAAAAATATTTTGAAATGTGTTCTATTACTGATACTGAACCACAAAAAAAATGCGGACTGGTTTAAAAAAAATCCTGTATAGCCTGTAAAAAAATAACGTTGATCAATGATAACTATAAATAATAATAATAATATAATATTTATTAGCAAAGAACATTTGACACAGATTTGCATAAACATATTCGTTAATACAGTCAAAATACAAAAATTTGAGCCCTGTCTCCTAAACTAGGAAGATCCTGTATCTAAGGAGGCAGTGTCTTCGCTATATAATAGAGGTCGATCGGTTTTTGAGCATTACAGGCTGTTACATAAACACAGAAATTATATAATTACAAAGTAAAAGGAATACAAAATGTAATAATCGTACTATATCTTTTTTAAGGCAATAAAAACGTATCTAATTTACTTAATAGCTTACCAGTATACAGACTTACCTGCAATTTTATGTAATTAAATTAAAAATTAAATATTAATGAAATTATTCATTTGGTTTCGATTCAACTAATTCTTATTCTTTAAAACCTATTCTATTGATTTGTTTTTTTGCAAATATGTCACAATATGTAATTGTAGTGTAATGTACCTTATTTATTTTGTTTGGCAGGGTGCATCTTAAATATTTTTAATATTTGTAATAATCTACACTATAATTAGTGATGGGCAGTGGATAAATACTCGGAGGATAAATACTCGAGTTTTTATCCGAAACGGATAAATACTCGTATTTACTCATTTTTATCGGATAAATACTCAAAATGATGGATAAATATCTTTTTTGCGCATCGGATGATTATTTTAAAATGTTAATGACTTTAATTGTTATTTAGGCTTTTCAAAATACTACGTTATTACATTATTTAGTTCAAATGTCAATTGCCAGGGCTGTAATTGTGTCAGAAGCCCAAACATCTCTAATAGAGCATGTTCTTTAGATACAAATTTAGAATCTTTCTTTGTTGAGAGTGTAGAGAATAGCCACATAATTGATTATCTCTGTGAAGAGCTTCTAAAAGTCAATAAAAATGCGGCGAAGACAAGTTTGTTGATGGTGTTTGCCAATGCTATAACATGCAAAGGGCTTTTCAATTAGTTAAAGGTGTTGAGCCTTTAAACTGCGCAACACACACTAGTAATTTGCTGGCTCAAGGTGCACTGAAATGCGGTAGTTTAAAAAAAGGAGATATGATAAAACCTTTAATAAAAACACAATTGGTTGTCTGTAAAGTCGGTATACGGACGATAATTTTACGTGATAATGTCTAAGTCTCTTTTACTCGGACGTATTGGCCGATGGAGTGGAAGAGAGATAGATTTCACAAGTCGAACGCTAAGGCCGATCGTGCCTCTCTATCGCTTGTTTCGCGCTCTCGCTTACATGCTCGGTTCAGGCGGAACGTGACAATGAGTCATGCTTTTCCGTGCGTGCAGCCAGCGTTCATCGATTTATAAGATAGTCAAAAAATTACAAGAACTAAACCCAAAAACCACGATCGAAGCTACAACAAATCGTAAAACAAAAGGTAACGGGAGAAAAGTTAAACCTGCCATGCTACACAAGATAGGATACGATCTCTAAGGAGTATGAAAAATAGAAAAGCCGCTCTCTCAGCGTACTCAAAAGAAAAATATATCGTCAAGTTAAATGCTACAAGCAGCTTTGCTTGATGATAACTTTTGGGATTAGATATATCAATGCATATCTGTTTTTGAACCCATAACAGAACCTGTTTTTCAACAAGAGTCCAGAAATGCAATGCCCTTCTAGTGTTTATAATATTTAAGGATATGAAATCAACACAAAATAGGTTATATTTACAGACAGATACGGATAATGAGTCATTGGATTTGAGAAAATCTAAAAGCAGGTTTCAGTAAATTTTACCACTGTGTAGATCGCCTGGAAGATACGGTGGAGCATAGAGTGGAGGTTTGCCCTGCTTGGGCGGAGCAACGCCGTATCCTCGTAGAAGCGATTGACGGCGGCGATCTCTCGCGTCCGGCCCTGGTGCAGGCCATGGTATGGAGCGAGAGGGCATAAGAAGCTGTCACCTCCTTCTATGAAGAAGTAAGGCTCGCGAAGGAGGAGGTGGAGCGCGTTAGGGAGAAGCAGTCTGTGCGCCCTCATGTCCCTAGCCACCGTAGGAGGAGACGCCCCGGGCGTCGGAAGTTCATTGTGGTCTCTTGGCCACCATGGGCACGGGCTTGCGGGCGGCGAGGACCGATGCCTGCCAGGGTTGCGGATCTGTTTAAAAGAGGTACCCTGGCACAGGCAACTAAAGGAACACAGGTGGGTTTTAGTCAGTAAAAGTCTGACATGCTTTTCATATTGGCGATAGCAGTGGTGGCCCAGTGGTATCAGCCCCGTCTTACAACTTGTAGGTCGTGAGTTCGCACTCAGGGAGGCACTTTACTTGTGGTAAATAATAACATCACCACTGGTCTCAAAACTGCACATTGCTCGCTCAATCCACATCCTACAATGTTGACAACCTCGCGAGCCAAGTCAAGATATTTGATTTGTTTATCTTTCTCGACTTTCACGAGGTAGTTTTTTTATTTATTTAAGCGTTACTTAAATAGTTTCTGCCTACCCCCATGGGAGAAAGGCATGAGTTCATGTGTGTGTGTGAAAAACCAATTAACAAATGTATAATTTTATCTAACTTTGACAGTGATTGACTAACTGTATTCATAATTGAATGAAATTATTGTTAATATCGGCGTTATGTAATTGTTAAAATGATTAATAAGGTACGATACCAATCTGCATTGTCTATTTTTCATTAATTATAATCCTTTTGGTAGTAAAATGACAAAACTTACGTTACGAAAACATAAAATAGTATTTATCCGCTGTTTTGGATAAATACTCAGTAAAAACGGATATTTATCGAGTATTTATCCATTTTGAGTATTTATCCGGATAAATTCCCAACACTAACTATAATATTATAAATGCAAAAGTAACTCTGTTTGTCTGTCGGTCTGTCTGTCTGTCTGTCTGTCTCGCTTTCCTGCTAAAACTACTGAACCGATTTAAATGAAATTTGGTATACAGATAGTTTAGAGCCTGAGAAAGGACATAGGATACTTTTTATCCCGGCAGTATGTTCCCGCGGGATAATTTCCGACCTCCACGCGGGCGAAGCCGCTGGCAAAACCTAGTATTAAATATATCTAACACCGCTGTAAAACTGATTTGATTGGTAAGTACCTTATTGCTTTTATATAAGATTCTGTTTTATTTATTCCATTTGTGGACAATGTTAGTAAGTAACAATATGTAACAATACTAACTATACATTAAAATGATGGGATTGTTGTAAAAATGATTTACCTAATTATTTGTCTTCCATGTTTAAATACACATTGGTTCTAATAAAGCGACTACAATTATTGAAATTTGAAACAAAATACCCGTTAAAATCGTTTGATAACCCAAATCAGGGAAGTAGGCTCCGCATTTATTCGGATTAAGCCAAGTTAGGGACATTCTCACGATACCAAGTTGGTAGCTTACATTTTACTGACCTTAATTAGTTTCCAGTGAACAGCGATTAAAAGTACTTAGCATAAAGTTAACGTTATCTAATTAGATTATTTTAGGTTCGACCACTAAAGTATGCTAAACGAAGATGCATATATTTGAACTGTACCTACCTAGTTAAAGGTGACGTTACCTAATTTACTTTTATAACTTCTATATATTCTTTAAGAGCCATATGTAACACAACATAACGCCTGTTGATATTCCCTGAAGGGCTAGGCAGAAGTGTCTAACACCCACATTTTCCTAGTTATCTTTAAGTCACGCAATAAACCTATATTTGCTTGTTTAAGCGTATCCGTCTGGAATCTATAATATAAAAAGTTGGTTGATATTATTGAGTTTGTTCAATACTAATTGACGCATATCTCTGAAATGCATACATATCAATTATACAGCTTGAACTTATAAATTAATTTAGGTAGCAGAACTTCGCAGATATGATGGGTATCGTTAAATAGTATAGCCATAATATCTGCGAAGTTTCGGAAAACAAACAAATATAAACAAAGAAATGTATTTAATTATTTTTTCCGGAGCCAGCAACCGCTTGTAAAGTCAGCGTCAATAATATCGGGAAGAACAGACTGTTGTCAAAATAGTCTAAACAACTTTGAAAATTAAATAATTAAAGAATAATTAATCATAATAATTTATTTTTTAGTTTAATTAAAGTAATTTATGACACAAGGAATGTTTCAGAATGAAGACAGTACACAACAACTCTCATTCAGACAAGAACTTTATCCAATTGAGATAAAGATTAATTTTCTTAGTTCTTGAGATCATTTTGCATAGGCTGTTCGTCCCGATGACGCTGAATGTATTTTAGTTAAATACGTATGGGTTAAGAAAATCTATTCAATTGTTTTATCGTGTTCATATAACGATACACATCGTGTCTGTGATGTTTAGACTAAGAGAAAACTGTAACAAAAAAGAAATGTGTCGGTAATGATACAAAAATGTCAGGTTGATATAATTTGCGTGCATAGTATAAGGTCGCAAAACTTGCAGATATACTTAGGTACGTACTTAGAAGCCATGAATTTATTTGTATAAGTAATATTAGTAATATACAAAAGGTATTTACAAAGCAGGTGTGACTGGACATGCCGAAAGCGGACGCCCTAGAAGAACGTATATATAGTATAGTGACATTATTGGTGAAGTTCTTCAGAAGGGTCAGGTGCGTGGTACTGGTAGCTGGTACTGGCACTTATCCGCGGGAGCGACGGAACACCACGTTTTGTCGCCAAAAGTCTTCGTACATGACGATGGGCAGATAACAATTTGGTACACGCACCACAAACGCCTTGAAGTTGACGTTGCGGTGTGACTCGAGTAACTGTACCCTCGGCATGTACTTCGTCTTCTGGTTTACGTACCCCACAATGTCTTCATGTTTCCAATAATAAAGTACGCGAGCCTAATGTCTTCAACCGGGCACAAATCCAGCCTGGATTTGTGCCCGGCTATTGGAAAATTATTATCGGAAAATCCCAATACCATTTTTTCTGATCTGAGAATTGAATCTTCCTGAGTTCAGATCCAAGTAAAGACCTCTGGTGTGAGTGAGGCGCTTAGCAGTCTTTCTCTCGACTAGACCAACGAGGCAGTTAGCCAGTCACAGGTGTTTGACCCAATAATCGACTGAGTCGATTTATATAGGATTTATTACTTATTAACTTATGTCCTTAACGTTTCCTTATTTTTAACATAACATAAATTGTTGTTGCCTTTAAAAATAGGCAGGTTGAAGGAAAAATGTCGCCTACCTACCTATAGGGGCACTGAGGGTACGCGTCTCTATTACACGGATGTTACACAACGACTGATCGGGTTTCTTCGTTAAAAGCCGAATGTTATTGAGGGAAAGCAACAATGCTGAATTCCTAATATTACCTGCGTAATACATTACGTTTCAGGATCGTCCAATATCTCATAATGCCTTTGGCAAGCACGCAGTCTATTACCGGAGCGGACTAATCCTCATGATAGGGATCGTCGATTCCATCCGTGAAACTTCAATTTTGGATTGGAAATTCTATTAAGTATTTTTTGCCCAAACGATCCTTATATTGTACGATAAAATATAGCTCGCGTAGGTAGTGTGTTTGGGTGTCCAAGTACCTAGCGTTTAAGTGATATCAATTGTATTAACAAATGGTTTCTCATCAATTCAATGACCGATGAGGTAAAAACTAAGAGTAATATTACGATGTCGCTTTACGAATTCTCGTGTAGCACTTAAATGTTATTGTGTATTGTAGCAGAATGGTAAAGTACATAAAAGTACCTACATAATTAACCCCCGAAAACGTGAAGTGAAATACGTCATTATGTCATCGTGGGGCCGTGCTCTTTATCGCGGCTCGTGAAAGGCACGGCAACGCTAGGGAAGTGACCAACGGCGATCGATTTCTTAGAGCCTCACGATAAATATCAGCATTATAAACACAACAAACATCTAATATTTCGCTATGATATTGTGAATGTGGAATAGATTTAGCTAGAATGAGCTACGGGACCCAAATTGATTTACCAATGATCATGCCTAACGTTGCCTTTTGTAAGATGTCGTAACTCTCATGGTAGATGCTCAGCTTATCCCTGACAAAATCATGTGTGCAGTCATGGAAGGAATGGGACGGAACGTTCTAAGAGCAAATTACTTTTTATCCCTCTTATCTCTCCGCTAGTACCCACTCATTGAAGGTCCGCGGGTTGTAAACGTAAACATTTCTTGAATACGTCGTTGATTAGATGTCCAGTAACGATAAATTTAAATCAACGTATAAGGCAAAAGCTAATTCCAAAGTGAAATTCGTATCTGTTCTCAATTTTAGACAGGAGTGATTCATTAAACTGTTTCTTTAAGTAAAATTATTTATTCCTGTTGAGTCATCTTTAAAGTATTGTGGGCGTACCGCATAGGTTCCCAAAGGTCACAGCCCTATAGCCGCTGAAGTCTTAGAGGTATTTAACTGACCGAGTAAAAAGTTCAAGAAGTTTAACATACCTAATATGGATAACTCCTTAACTCAACTTGAAAAGAAATCATTATGCAATGTGGACTTAGCATATTTAAACTATGGCTTCGTTTAAGTATGCTAAGTCCGCATTCCATAGTTATTTTTCTACAAAAACTTATGAGTGAATTCACTCATACCTCTCTCTGTTCCTAAGAAATTATTTAAAAACATTACAATTTAAGTGTGAGATCATCTTGATATCAAAATTAGATATTTTTTAATATCCCCGACACATTTTATTACCTACAGTTTTATTACCTTTCAATTTAGAAATAAAACATTTTATTAGGGGGGGTCACCTTGAAATAGGGGAGCACGACCATAAAACTTTGAGAACCTATGACGGACGCAGAGGCTAAGTGATGCAATTAAGAAAAATGGTAGGCTTTAAGTTATCTGGCCTTAAGTTACCAGACTTACCTTCAATATCTGTAAGTACTCTCTAATATATTCTGACATAATACCGCCAATATTATTCAGGAAAAATACAATGTTCCTGAAATATCCTATATTTTAAGACGGGTATCACATAATATGGGTACTTACGTAATTGAGAAAATCGCTTTAACTCCAATCATCGTAATACCGCATAAATGTTTCTTTTTATATTATGTTTGGGAACATTTGTTGGTAATCCTTCGGGGATTTTAATTGTGTTCTCGTATATATTACTAACTGTGTAATTTCATCACACATGTGAGGTCGCATCGCTTGTGTAAACCAATATCGTGAATCGTGTTACGTAAGGGTAAGTATGGGTAACATCAGGTAGCATCGTAGCAATGTTTTTGTGCAAACACACAAGAAATTCACTCGAGTATGTTTACAATTTCCCTGTTCTAAAACCAACAATGTAAAATCAACGAATTTTGGAAAACAGTGGACTTTAATTTTAAGTTAAAACAACCTAAAATGTAGATAAATGAGTGACCATATGTAGTGTATCGGAATTAGTAGGTAGGTTTGTTTTCTTACAATCCTGGCTTTTGCGTTAGTATAAAGTTGTCAATCATATCTTTATAAGAGGCAGCACAGTTCACGGATACCTACTGACATTTCAACAAAACGCCTCATTGATCCATGAAAACAGTTTTTCAAATACTTTCGTGGAACAACTCGTAACTAACTAGATTTCAGGGAATTATTATCACTGTTTCATATGTCAAGTTCACGAAGCGCACTCGAAATTATAGCTCCGAAATAAACATTTTATTGTTTTAAATCCTGGAAGTTGGTATGTTTCCGTGATGATTCCAAACTAATACTACTTACACCACACTTTAGTTATTTTTATAGCGTGATTTCGTACGGTATTCGGTTGTGGGCCGATATTAACCAGTCAATTACCGTAATTACAGACACAATTAAAAAACGATTGTGTCTATACCAAATGTGGTATCTCAGGGACTTAGAGGTTAAGTCAATTTTGCTTACAAAAAAAGGCAAATCATTGAATTTATAAACTATGACTCAGACACCCCCAGAGACAAAATTTAAAGAGATTAATATAATGACTGTGCATTCTCAGCACATTTATGAAAATCTTTTGTCTGCACAAAATAATATTAATCTGTTTAAAAAGTACAGTGATATCCATGATATAAATACAACGAACAAAAACAAATATGTTATGCCTACAGCCAGGCTCAAGAAAATAAGTGGCTCGTTTAGAAATCAATGTACACTTTATTATAATACTAGCTTTTGCCAGCGGCTTCGCCCGCGTGGAGGTCGGTAAATATTCGCGGGTATCGTCACTGCTCAGCTCCTATGTGTCTTAGCGTTATGTTATATAGCCTATAACCTGCCTAGGAGTATGGACTACAATCGTACCAAGTTTGGTTGAAATCCTTTTAGTAGTTTTTAACCCATGCGTGCACATACAGACAGACAGACAGCAAAAAATTTACTGATTGCATTTTTGGCATCAGTATCGATCACCATTCATACTCCAATATTAATTTTGAATGTATATTCAATGTACAAAATTGATCTCTCTACAATTTTATTATAAGTATAGAAGAAGATATAGATTTTTCCTAGCCACATTCAAGAACTAAGCCTTAATAAATTCCAATCTTTTATAAAGTGAAAAGTATGCCATAAAGCCTTTTATACTGTTAAAGACTATGTAGAGGACAATAAGGCTTGGGATTGCTACTCCAATAAATGTCTCAACATACAACAACATGAATATTTACTTTTAACAAATAGGTATAATAATATTTTAATTACTGTGAATGTGAGATTATGTGAGGAGCAGTTTGGTTTTATTTTCTCTTTTTTCATTTAGGTAGTTCTAGTCTGTCAGTTTGAGTCATTTATGTGGCTTACCTACATGGCCTTTCTTTGGTATTGTTCGTTGAATCGTTGAGCTCCTAAAGTTTCGACCTTTCGTCTCAGAATAGTCAGATACGAAACACTGACCTCATCTATTTAAAAAAATTTGATTGACGTCACAAATCTACTAACAGTAAATATAATCATTCATAATAAAAAATGGCTGTTGGAAAAACCAAAGAATAATTCGACAAAAATCCTCGGGCAGGTCTTGAATCCAACTTGTGTCGAAATAATGGCTAGTATAGAACTTCCACATATGGTATAATCAATATGTAAACTATAACTTTCGTTGGAATACGGTCTAAATGTAGTGACAGCAGTTGTAAAGTTCAACGAGGAGTATTTGAGGTTAACCCAAACATAAAATAGAGATACGGTCAGGAACTTTGTTTTAAAATATGTCGCGGCTATTAACGTATGCTCCAAAAGTGTCTATATGTATATGTGTACTTAAATGAAAATTAAAAAAAATGTAATTTTGAATGCCATTTTGTAGGGCCATACAAATTGAGTCGTAATTAGCTTAGAATGTCCCCACTGTTGGACACAGGCCTCCCCTGTTCGCGAGGGACTAGGCTTTAACCTACCACGGGCTCAGTGCGGGTTGGTAGATGTCACATGTCTTCGATTTTTGATTCTAGGACAGGTCTGTTTCCTCACGGTACTTTCACCCTTTTGAAAGCGGTGGTGATGAAACCGTTACTCCTGGACCAGCCATGCTCTCTGCACTAATTGAGTAATATACACAAGATAATAAAAGATGTATGTAAATCTATACTTATAATAAAACTGTATAGAGGTCAATTCTGTACATTGAAAATATATTCAAAATTAATATTGGAGGATGAATGGTGATCGATACTGATGCCATAAATGCAATCAGTAAATTTTTTGTCTGTCTGTCTGTATGTGCACGCATGGGTCAAAAACGACTAAAGGGATTTTAACCAAATTTGGTACGATTGTAGTCCATACTTCTGGGCAGGTTATAGGCTATATAACATAACGCTATGACACATAGGAGCCGAGCAGTGACGATAAATTTGAAGCAAGTCGGATGAAAATGCGCTTTCGAGCTAAAAAAAATAACCTGGATTAACACATAGGCTACTTTTTATGCCGGAGTACGTTCACGCGGGATATTTTATGACCTCCACGCGAGCGAAGCCGCTGGCAAAAGCTAGTATATAATATTAAACCACCGTTAATATGTTTAATAGTAGAAAATTGAGGTTAATTTTGTAACCACAATTTTGGTCAATCAATTGAGTTCAATATCAATTAAATAATGTTGTATTACTTATTCATGAAATATTTGGTGGAAATAGTTGTGAGATGTAAAGCTGGTACTATCTTTCGTGCGTAATAGCGTAAGTATTCAACCTGAATAAGATGTTTTCACTTTTACAAATACCTTTGGAACAGATTATAGGGATACTAGCATGCAGTTCCTTGCTGTTTCATACTGTATTCTAAATGAAATAAATTCTCATTATTATATTGGTATTGCATGGTGCAACCGCACATTCTGCAATTAAGCAGTTTGCGTTACACATTCATTTCCACACACAATAATCAGGTCAGTTCGCGTTGGGCTATCAAGTCAGCCAGGTTTTCTCATAACAGCCAACAAGGCCCGCGTCACTCACTTCATTGCCACATACCATCAGTTCAATAAGCTCATTCTACCTTTGGGACAATACAATAGTCTTTTCAATACTTTACCTTCTTTATTCCAATCAACCCGCATCTAAAAGTAATGTATGGTCTACCAAGAGATCATACATTCTTTTTGACTTTAGATAGACTTTCAAGACTTGGAAGTACTTAACAGTAACTTACCTGCACTATGGACATCAAGTGGCGGATGTAATCGGCCTCCGTACAGATGAGCTCCCGTATCACTGCTTGCCTCGCCTCCTCGTTTGGCGGCAGCTCTGCGAAAGAATATCTTGTTGATTATTTTGTTAATGTTGGTTGGCAAACTGACAGAGTCGAGTAATGTTGAAAATCATCCGTTATCAAAACCATGAGGCTTAAATGACAAGTTTAGTTTTGCTCGTAACTAGCTATCCTTTAAAACGCTGCTAGGCAACTGAATTGGCAATACTGGTCGTTGTAGACTTGGGTAAACTAAAAAAAGAACTGGTAACTAACAAATGACTATTAGCCCAAAGTAATTTACATAGAGAGTGTCCCATCGACTTCGGCTACCTTCGGTAAAAAATACCACCTGGTTTGTGCCGGTCGGCCTCAATCACCAATAGTTAAACAAAACCAGTTCCTATGCGTTTTTGATTTGGAAGTGTTATTATAAGTTCAACAAGACAACTAAAATAAAGTAAAATAAGAAATAAGCCAATATAAACTGAAAATAAACATCATTTCATTCACTTTTAGACAATTTATGAACTGAACTTCGAAGCGATTCGTCTTCATCCGAAGGTTGTGGCGATAGTCAATTAATCCGATTCGGTTTTGGTTTCGGCTAGAAATCGACTTCCAATTGGTCACGTGATGTTTCAATAATTCGATTTTTAAAAAGGTTCTCTATATCTAACTCGCTGTGGATTCATACCGATTGAAACTTTTATCTACGCGTTTATTTACATAAATCAAACATAACTAATAAAGTACTCTACTACCTGAAATTTGAATACGGATAAACTTTCAATTATGTATTATACATAGAAGTTTTTTTTTAAATCCACTATGAAACAAATAGAACATTTTATTATGAAAATAAACCTATTACCCAAATAGCGCCGTCAGTTATTTTACGTTACGGGTTCCTAAGTTATTTAATTTCGTAAAGGAGGTATAAATTAAATTTTACAAATACCTACCGAATAATTACAGAAAATAAGCAGTCATCGTGGATTTACTGATTAAAACTACCTATTTGTTGTTTTTGTCAATTGATTCCTTTGACTTTTAATGCCTCAGGCGGTCTCTGAAGATTCTGTTAATTTTATTGTCACTATATTAATATCGATTACGTCGTAAAATCCTAAGTGGTTAACGAGTTTATGTCGGTCGAAAATAAACGCCTTGTGCTTGATAACATCTTTAGTATCTTATAACCCATAACAGAACCTACTTTCTCAACAACTTTTTGAAAGGAATAGTTAACGTAGAACCGTTGGCCCAGTAGTGGGGTAAAGGTACAAAAAAGTACACATTTTTCATGAGAATTCCAAAGAAAAGTTTAGGTTAAGTATGTAAACGTTTTTGGTTAAAACCAATTTTTGCCACTATTTCGTTTTTACGACATTTTCTTTGCTTGTTAAACAACTTTTTATTCAGGACTAGCTTTTGCCCGCGACTTCTTCCGCGCAAAAGTCGGTTATCGCGGACACAGACGAAGTCGCGGAATAAAAAGTAGCCTCCTCCTTTCTCAGGTTCTAAACTATCTGTGTACCAAATTTCATTTAAATCGGTTCAGTAGTTTTAGCAGGAAAGACAGACAGACAGGGTTACTTTTGCATTTATAATATTAGTGTGGAAGTGTGGATTTCAGGAAATCATTGAACATTTCCCAATGTAAAGTTGTAGTTTAAAACTAATTCACCCCCTATTATGTTTACTACGTAGTAGCGTTGAAAATTGCGAAAGACACATATTGTTTTTTTTTAAACTTTGTATGTTACATAAAAAATAACATATCATTTTTGATAAAAACAAATTTAACGTTCGAGTGAAAAATACAATCATACATGTAAATTTTTGTTTGAAACGGTGTATTTTTTATATTTAATAAACAAATGTGAAAATATCGTCCTTTTTAATATTAATTGAACAGTAATGTAATTGAGCTTTACCTAATTGACTCATTATGCCGGTTTACACAAAATATTATTATTTTATTATAGTAATATTTATTTACGCGGCTGGACTTCTGTTAGTTTATTCATACGATTAATATTTTGTAAATGCTCCGAAACTCTTTAAAAATCTCAAAACCACATGTAATATTTAATTTTGCAATTAGAACGTACCTATATATCCAGCCAGCCCAATTAGTATCCGTAATACGAACGATTCAATAATAATATGTACAAGTTTTAAGTACGTACTGTGTGACCGCGAAGGCCCTCTAGTACCTGGATCGGTTAATAAAACACTGATATGCTTGTAATGATACATTATTTCGTTTATTCCACGCTTAGGTTTTTACTGTTCTGCGCCTGATAATAACTTTTTATCATCCGAAACAAAAATCTATGCTAAAATAATTGAAAGATTGTTGAGTCTTCTTGTCAGTTCGAATGTATTAATGTAATTATAGCCACCCTATATAATCGTAAGGTTGTCTCAAGCAAACAACCTCTACAGTACTATACTCACTACATGCTATTTTCAACGCTACTACGTACTTAACATAACTCAGTTCTGGGAATGCTAAAATGAAGTGCAATATTGGTAGAAGCATAACTTACAGCCCCGAGAATTAGTTAGTTATATGATGGGTAAACTTGAACAGTGTGCGGCAGACAACGGAACTTCATGCCAGAGTGCAGAGCACTTTTGTTAAGTTTGGTGAAGTAGTACAAGAACAAGGCGACATCTGTCACAACGTAGGATTTAGAGGACCTATTTTAAGGAACGACGAGGATAAAGTTACTTTATGTTTACATGAAAAAGATTTATATAAATTCTGTCTGTTGATATAATGTCCCTATTATAATTATCTCTGTATTTTGGAGCACATTAGGTTGTTAGGATTCTGTACCTCAAAAGAAAAACGTTTTATTTATTTATATTTATCGTATGTGTATCTTCAAGACCCTATTTCTCAATGAGGTATCAAGTTAAAATTAATATTAAATACAGTCCTTCAAAGCTGTTAAGAAACCGAAGCTTGTAAGCTAACGAATTATAAAAAATCGGCCATTTATGTGACATGAAAACATCTCCTTTCTGCTTATTTATGAAGTATTAAGTTATAGCCTTTTCTGTTACAATGTGAACATAAATAATAATATTAAAAACTCCACCATCTTGTCTCTCGTAGAGGTAAGCACGGTCACGATCCCCTCCCCAACCTAACCCTACCCTACGGTCAAGATCCCTACAGCATCGTGCAGGACTGGGTTCCGAGATTTTCCTGGTAACCATGGATTACCTCTCCTCAAGCACCCCAGGAGATGTTGCCCCCTTGTCACTACGTCCTTAAGTGCTAGCGACAGTGTCTGAAGGGCCATTATTGAGTGCAAGTCACCCCCTGCCATTTTATCCGGGATATTGTGTTACAATTGGGGACATAGTCCTTCCATTGCTCAAGGTTACCAATTCATTATACCCACTTAAATCATAATACTAGAGCAAGATATTTTCTTTCAATGTTCCAAAATAGCCTTGCATCAACCAGGGTTTGTCCTTGGGGCACTTGCATAGTGCATATAAAGATATTTATCGGTCGGTGGCTCGTTCCATTTCAGACAGTCTAAAAGAGCCTCTGTGAGTTGTCTTCAGCCCAACGTACGCCTTGCAAATGCCTGAGATACTGAGGTTCCGAGATATCAAAGACATTCTTGAAATAATCCACATACTAATAGTAAAGCAGAAGAGTTTGTTTGTTTGAACGCGCCAGAATACCAGTCGGATTTGTAAAATTATTTTGGCATTTGGTATCCCATTCCTTGAGGAAGGCTATTCAACATCCTGCCAGGACTCTAGAAGCCGAGAAAATAGAAAAAACATAAGAAAGATCGGTAAGCGAAAAGGAAGTAATGGCATGGGTAGACGATGTGATACCGACGGGGGATAAGAAATATCACGCAGACGAAATCGTGGGCAGAATCTAGTTTAAATAGTTACAATCTTATTTTGATACTCGAAACTAAATAAAAACCTATAGCTACCCGTTCACCTAGAAACATGAAATTTTGTAGGAAGTAAGATCTCTTAGGACAACTAAAGGAAAACCATGAAGTATATCACATCGGTATGGCAGAACATTTTTCCAACTAACAAGTTTGTTCTTGGGATAAAACAATCCCAATAAAATAAATAAAATCCCGGAACTCTTCTTTGTTCGTGGTCCGTCACGCTCTTGACCGTTTTAATGACTCATTGAATAGAACTTGCTCTGTCTTAAACTCTATAAAACAGAAAGTTGTTTGTGAAAAATCATTTGAAAAACATGGCCTCCATCTCCTGATGACAAGTGGTGAGCATTTGAAGAATATTGTATTTTAACTATAGGTATATATTTTTATGTTGTACATATTTTAAAATTCCAAACTGCACTCTTGCATAACCTTTGTGTGTGTCAGGAGTTTTATTTAAATCTCGAATGTGTCCTATTAATAGTGGTGACCATGAATACAAACGGGTTGGCCAGATATCCGAAACAAAATTTCTGAAATAGATAGTGCCTAGAATAGAATAGAACAGAATATAATAGAATTTTATTTTGCAAATATGGGTAATAAACAATAATTGTTATGTTATGATACATCAAACCTCAGCCATATTTTACCAAGCAGCATGCAAACATTTACGTTATTTATATAATTTGTCCTTACATTTTGAAAAACAGTTCAATCGAAGAATATCATTAACATTAAAATTATCATTCAATAGATCAGTTATAAATTATAATTAGCAATACAATTATTGTCGCAGAAGAACTCAGTTTTTTACACATAATACCTATATGCGCTTTCCAATTTAAGTTGTAATCAATTTGTAATCCTAAAAATTTGGTATCTCCTACTTCATTAATATTGTCACTTTTGTAATGTATGTGAAGAATCAATATCAAAATCAAAAGACATTTATTCAAACTAGGCTGAGAGTCAGCACTTTTTGAACGTCAAAGTTACATAAGACAGTCCCCCCAAAACGTTACAATTAATATCATTATAAATACAATTATTATCATTGTAATTACAATTATTATCATTATCAATGCAATTATTATCATTATCAGTACGAGTATCAATTATCATTCAGTAGATCAATTATTACGCAAATATATTTTTCTCTGTTAGAAACTCAGTTACACTGTAGTAAGTTTTATCTACCAAAAAAATACGTAGTTTATTCTTAAACAGTACTGTATTTAAATATTTCTAACCACTCGGTAATTTATTGCAAATAATTGGGGCCATGCAATAAACACTGTTGCGGATCAGAGTGGTTTGACATGAGACTTGACATAGTTTGCTATTGTCACGCCTATTACTTGGGAATACATCAGCTAGGCGTTCAAAACGACGTAGATTTTGTTTTTCAAATAGGACCACTCCGAAAATATAAATACACGGAAATGTCAAAATATTGTATTGTTTAAAATACGGTTTGCAACTGTCTGTATTTTTGAGTTTAAACAATGATCGGAGACATCTTTTTTGCAATGCAATGCAAATGCAATGTCTTTATCAGTTGAGTTCCCCTAGAAAATGATGCTGTAGTGTATGTGGGATTCAACTATGCCGTAGTAGGCCGTAAGAAGTGTTTTAGTGTCTACTATCGAGCATAATCTATATAAAACCTACGCAGAAGAACTCAGTTTTTTACACATAATACCTATATGCGCTTTCCAATTTAAGTTGTAATCAATTTGTAATCCTAAAAATTTGGTACCTCCTACTTCATTAATATTGTCACTTTTGTAATGTATGTGAAGAATCAATATCAAAATCAAAAGACATTTATTCAAACT
Source organism: Aporophyla lueneburgensis (assembly GCA_932294355.1). Taxonomy (NCBI): domain Eukaryota; kingdom Metazoa; phylum Arthropoda; class Insecta; order Lepidoptera; family Noctuidae; genus Aporophyla; species Aporophyla lueneburgensis. The sequence goes on from OW028733.1 coordinate 24,930,095, forward strand.
AGGCTGAGAGTCAGCACTTTTTGAACGTCAAAGTTACATAAGACAGTCCGCCCAAAACGCCCGCCCTCCGATACTTCCTAGTGCTTTAGCTGGGAAGAAGAAGTGGCGGAACAAACTCCCCAGCAGCACAGCTGTCTGTTAAGTTAGAAGACCTTGATTCTATACAATATTGTGTAAGTAATTAATATTACAAAACAAAACATACATTATTCGCCATATGTCAGGTAGCACACGCCAATATACCAACAAAACATTGAAAACTAAATTCAAGCTGAAATAAATAATAAAAAAAAATCGTAAACAGAACTTAAAACCTAAATAAAGCCTCCAGGCATAAAGGGCGTGCCCGCTTACATATTCAACGATGCAAAATGATACATATACATACATTGATGCATATAGCTGAGTTGAAGTTACAATAGCTAAACTAGGACCTCCGGAGTAAAATAAAATAACAGTTAATACAAATAACAATAACAAAAACCATAATTAAATAGATTAGTTACGCCAGGAGTACGCTGTCTAAATTGCATTATCTTGGTCTTACTTAAATTTATATTATTTTTGTCCAGCCATTTAATTAGTAAGTCAAGAGAATTATTAATGTCACTTTCATAAGTAAATGCGTTCATACAAGGGATCGTTACCGTGCTGTCGTCTGCAAACATAGTTAAAGGTTGTTCAAGGGACATCGGCATGTCATTGACATATAATATAAACAAAAACGGGCCCACAACAGTTCCTTGTGTAACACCGTATGAGATATTACGTTCTCGTGATCTTGTTATCGCTTTATGTTTATTAACTACATTAATACGGCTAAATTCGATTATTTGTGTTCTATTTTATAAATAAGATTTTATAAGCTCGAGCACGTTACCTCTAATGCCGTACACTTCTAATTTATAAAGTAATCAAAAGCCTGCGTCATATGGCAGAATATTGCACATATAGGGGGATCGTTTATCCATATTTTTAATAAAAGTGTACAACAAGTCATGAATATGCCATCATGGCATATTAATGGTTCTGTGCTGTCTGAATCCTTTTTGTTATTCACAAAGAATATTATTTTTTTCCACGAAATTATATAGGTACCTAAATCTTTGTAGATGTATTTTTCTATATCTTTGAAACAACCGGTATGCGTGAAATTGATCTATTATTTTCCATTAATTCTTAATAAAGAATTAATATTGTTTCTTAAACAAAGGTTTAATTATAGAAGTTTTCAAAGCCTCTGGATGTATGCCCGCACAAAAATGAGGTTGAGTATAGTATGTGACTTAGATGCTCACATATTTCGGTTGAAACTGCCTTCAATATCTTAGTGGCGATTGCATCAAAACCGAAACTGCCAGTATTTTTAGGGACATTATTATTTTATACAAATTGTGTGGTATGCTAGGTGCCATAACCATCAAATTATGTTTCATGGATGCCATGCATGTTTTTGGCTTACATTCAGCGTCTTTTTTTGAATGTATTTTGTCAACGAAAAAGTCATTAAAAGCACCAGCGATATCCAGAGGTTTTTATAGAATTTTATTACCAACTTTAAGTTCTCAATTCCTTGTATATATTGTACTTTGTTTGATTAATTACTTGTCATGTAGTCTTAGATTTTTTTTTGATTACTGTATTTTGGTAATTATTTTGAGCTTTTTGCGTTAAATTAAATAGTCTAGAATAAGTAGTGAATTTATTTTTGTTTTCGTGATAGTAGAACTTAAGCAGTAGTAAAAAAGGGAACTGTTGTGGCAATCTAGGTACCACAATAGTTCCCTTTTTTTCTACTGCTTAATTTAACGCCACGTGATAGTCATTTTGGTTTATTTATTATATTGATTTTTATTTCTTTATACGGAAAGCATAATTCGCAAAATAATATAAATGTGTTGATAAATTCGTTGTAAGCTACGTTGGGACCAGTAAGATAGATCTCCGAAAATTTGAGACAGTTTATACTATTTTTAAATTTTACCATATTCTCGTTACTGTAATCCCTTCTAGTAATATACCAGGATCTGATACTGCAAATATTTTGGAAACTGGGCATAGCTTTAGCTTTCGTTTTGACATTTAACTTTAAGGCTCGTACAAATAGGCACGACTAGTCTCGCGACGTGTCGCGAAGATCATCATCTTTCACACTGGCTCGCGCCGCGCACGACCGGCGAATCGCGCGCGACAAGGAGAGTGATAACTTGTGGTACATTTTGTATGTCGTCGTGGTGAATTCGCGGCCGCGACGCCACAGTCGCGGCCGATTCGTCGCGGCTGCGAACCGAAGCCACACAAAATGAACCTTATGTTGTCGCGCTGCTCGACGCGGAGCGATCATATCGCGGCACGCCAGGTCGCCCCGTGTGAAGAGTCGCGCGCGTTTTCGTATAAATTGTTCTACGGATATAAATCACCGAATCGCGCGCGACCGTTGCGTTGCGCTAGTCTGAACGAGCCTTTAATGCAAATCTGCATTTAGCTAAGTCATTTATAAAACTGGAACAGATTCTCTAATGTCGCAGTTGGTCCGGTTTTAACTCCCGTCAAATAATTAAAAATAAACATGTTTAATTTAATAACGACATGAAAGTCTCATAATAAACATATGTAAATATCCTGTTTACGGATTTAATTCTGTAGGTTAATTATACCTACTTTTATTAAAATGACTAAAAAAAGTGATCTCTGTGTTCGCAAAGACTAAGAATAATCTCCAACCAAGGTAAATAAAATGACAGTAGTGAAAAGTGAGATAATTTTGAAACCTACACATTGATCGTTGATTCCTAGTTTTAGAAATTGTGTTCATTATTATTTTCATCCGCTTTATACCTTTTAAGTACCTACATAACGTTTTCAGTGGAAAGTTTTTAATTATGGATTACGTAAGTGTTAATATTAATAAGGAAGCTGGTCAAGAGTGATTTCAAATTGTACGGAGTCCTGAATAATAAATGTTTTACAATATTTAAACATAACATTAATATTGATTGTTTTGAGAGACATTCGAGAGCCTCACTCGGTAAACAACCAGCTCTCGAGTTTCGTATTTTCTGAGGAATCTATATTATGCAAAGCGGTCCGGAGAGTTCCTTCAGTGTGGATCTCATTACGCACGTTTCATCTCCATAAAGATCCGCAGCGATCCGCGATTAAGTCCAGTTGTACGAAATGGAAAGGGATTCATAGGGCCCGTTCGGCGAGCACGATTTGTAATCGGTTACGATTAAATTACTAAACAATTTATGTTTACTACCTAAGTAAATTTTATACATAAACTCACACCTTATGTTTGAGATGAGTTGTAGGTTGTTGTGTAAGCTTAAGTATTATATAGACATACATAAGCTCTAACAACAACATACAACGTCTGCATATGTATAATACCTGAGTGACGGTACCTAATGGATCCGTGCACCCAAATACAGTGTGCGTGTTATTGTGTGTAGTGTGATTGTTATTAAGCAAGCGAAAGAAAAGAAGAAAGAATGCAGTTTTTATCAAAATTAATAATAATAATATCTTGGGACAACCAACACACCGTTATCTGATTCCACTGCCAACTGATAAATCTTTACATATATAATTCTACTGTACGTGTGTATATCACTGAACTCCCCCTAAACGGCTGAACCGATTTGAATGAATCTTTTTGTATGCGTTTGGGTGGCACCCTGGATGGTTTAGATTCACCATTGGACTCGGTAGGTGGCGCTGCTATCGAGTTCTAGGAAACAGGACAACGTCTGTACGGTCAGCTAGTATTACTTATATATTTCTAAATACATACATATTATAGATAAATTACACCCAGGCACATAACAAATGATTGTGCTCATCACACAAACATTTGTCCTGGGTGGGAATCGAACCCACGACCTCAGTCTTGGCAGTCAGGGTCACTAACCACTAGACTAACAGGCCAGTGAAATTGAAAAGCTAATCATTCTTTGAGCTCGAAATCTCCGAAATAGGTGATATTTTTCGCATTGGTCGTCCTAGTCCTTTATAAAGACATTGAAGTAGTAATAGTAGTGACAAAGGAATAGCATATTGTTTGACTTATCTAACAATGAGAGCTTCACACAAATGTTCGCAACTTTTGCTTTTGAATCAGCTTTGAAAGGAATTTTCAGTTAGTATAAAAATAACAAAGCTGAACTACCTATACAAATAATGAGAAAATGACACGTTCTATAAAGCATACATAAATAAAATAATGTTTGCAGAGTTGAGTTGACTCTTCAGTCCTCACCAAGTGCTCCGTTATTCCAATTTCGGGGCGGTATACTTGTACGTATAAAAATGAATATGGCAGCTGTTCCGGCCGAAGAGCGGATTTCCGCTACCTAAGTTGGTATTTATAGACGTTTGTATTTGTCGGGGATTGAGTTTTCGGGCTAAATGTTGGGATTGCTCTCCAAAAACTATTCTTGTGTTTTCATACGTTTTTAGTAGAAATCTACATATTATATGTTAATAGCGAAGTTATTGAATGGACGTTTTTAATCATGTGCAATAAATTGTTAGATACTCGTGCGGCCGGGATAGCGAACCGAATCTTAAGTAGCTATTTGGGAAATTGAATGAAAAAATACTCGCACTCATATATTTTACCGCGGCAGACGTACGCAAAAAAAGGTAGTCATGATTATACGGATCGGAAAATGAATTAACCTCACGCACACGCTGAAGTAAAGAGAGACTAAGCCATCGAATTACTCGAGCTACGCAAAATGGCGTTAGGTGGCGTGATGGCAAGCAATCAGTGTTAAAACTGTAATTATCGAAAGTCGCCTTATGGCTATAATTATAGTAACATGCAGGCTTCGGTTTACGAAAATTTCTAGGTTGATGGAAAGCGATAGCTTCTAATTTACGTCTTAACAATAATATTTGCCTGGTTTTAGTGAATGATCTCGGATTGTTTCTTTTCCTTAAATTACAATAATTTGTTTCCGTATGAATGAAAAGTCAACGATCATATGTATTTTCATCCCCCCATCTCGGAAAGAGTATTTTTGCCCTTCGATACCTGAGTGCAAAAGCCGTTTTTATCCACTAGAGGATAAAGGAAATTGAATTTAGAACATCGTGTGCACTAAGTTTGTGAATTCAAAACATCATTAAATCTATTTACTTCTATCTCCATGGTGCCGAATTTATCATTCAACCTTTTTCTAATTTGTAAAACTTAGACTCGGAACCTTCTTGATATACTTTTTTTTTAATTTGCTTTGCGCGCGCCATTTTACTTTTCACGTCACCAACATTACAGTACCTAACAAAAATATTTCACTCGACTTAAGTAACTGTAGCAACGTTACTTTCAATTTTTCTTAATTATACCTAAGTATCATTTGAAATAATTTAAAGATTATTCTGTAATACTTACCTATCATAATGTAGTACATAATAAATGTTAATACCTAAACTGAAATAAAAGTATCTTGTGATCGAAATGCTTTTTTTGCATATTTAGTCATTTCCTCGCTGAGGTGGGATGAAAAGTTACGTGTTGCACTCGAGTGCAAAGTTTTTTCACCTCGTGCTCTTTTGATTCCCTCGCTAACGCTCAGGATTCTAATTTTTGAATCACTCGCTGCACTCGTGATTCAATTTTAGAATCCTTCGCTTGCTCGGTCATCAAAATAGAGCACGCGGTTAAAAAGCAACTTTGCACTCTTGTATAACAAATAACTATTGTTTTCCAGTGCTATCAAGTTTCGTCTTAGGTTAGATTTACTGCAAAATAAATAATAGTTTAAAAAAACTAAAAAACATGCTTTCATAGAAAAACTTGTTTTTTTTTTTTTCGAAGACAGTATTTTTGGTGTCCTGGTAACCCTGGTAAGGATAATGGCACAAAATGAAATTATAGTATTGTCATCGATCCTCGATAAGTCTACAGAGTTTAATTGAAATTTGGTCGTTTAAAGTGGGTCAAAATTGCGCTATAAGGAGTCGGTTACAAACAAACATACATACAAATGAAGCTAATATAAAGCGTGTAAATAAATAATAGTTAAAAAAAACTAAAAAACACGCTTCCATAGAAAACCAAACTAAAAAGTTGAAAATAATGGAAAAAAAGCGTGGGGTGCTTTTTAAGGTATTTTTTATTGATATCACGCTTCAAAGACAGTTTTTTTGCTGTCCTGGTAACCCTGGCAAGGATATTGGCACAAATTTATGAAATTATTGCATTGTTATTGGTCTTTGACAGGTGTGCAAAGTTTGAATGAAATCTGGTCGTTTAAAGTGGGTCAAAATCGCGCTATAAGGAGTCGGTTACAAACAAACATACAAGTGAAGCTAATATAATGCGTGTAAAATGTGTTTTATCCTATTTAGTTTTATGTAGTTTTTGTTATCGCTTTCCCTCCAGGGATAATATGGACCACTGATAGGTTGTTTTGTCTAGCTTGTTCCGCCATCTTCTACGAGGTCTGCATCTTTTACGCCTACTGGCTGTAGAGTTCCACATCGAGCTGTCACGCTGTGGGCCTAAATAGACTCCACATAGTGTCTATTTCGGGCTCACAGCTCATTTGGAATACGGCAAATGTGGCCAGTCTCACTTCAGCTTAGCGGATTTTGAGCTACGTCAGTGCTGTATGTTTTGATTTCGGACTTTTGTATGAAAGAGAGATGCTTTTTACTATGGGTTGAAAACTAGAAACTTGAATCCTGATTATAATCTACCAAACAGAAGGCCAATTCTCATAATAAAAAATGTTCAAAATCTAGTCTCAACCTCATGTCAGCGACTATTAAATGCCAAACACTTGTCAAAAATATAGGGAAATTAGAGATATTGTTGACAGATTGCGACTAACTGTGAACGTTCTTATAAATACGGGAATTGCCCTTCTCGTGTGATGTAACATATCTATAATTCGTAATCATCTCAATATCTGGTTTTGACACATGCGTAAATCGAATGTTACTGTCAAGAATGTTGATATGCTATTACTAATTAATAATAGGTCTTTACCTATGAAAATGCCGTTTTGTATGAAAAAAATTAAATGAATTTTTTTCATGTAAGTATTTTTTATTTGTATTAATCGAAATAATCACCCATGCAATCAATGCATCTTTGCCAACGCAGTGGCAGTTTATTGATGCCCTTCTTAAAAAAATCAGCTGGACGGGAAGCAACAAATTCTTCAAAGGCATTTTGTACTGCCTCTCGGGTATTGAATTTTTTTCCCGCCAAGAAGTTATCCAAATTCTGGAAAAAGTAGTAGTCTGTAGGCGCAAGGTCTGGTGAGTAGGGCGGATGACGTAAGTTTTCGTTTAGGGCATTGTTTAGGTGCTGAACCAGGATCCAACCAACTTGCTGAGCGCTTGCGGTTATGAAACTGAATCCATTTTTCATCGCAGGTAACAATGCGGTTCAAAATTCCTTCATTTGTGTGTCTGTTGAGCAGTGCAAGGCACGTCTCGACGCGTACTTCGCGCTGGCGATCATTGAGTTCGTGGGGCACCCATTTGTCAAGCTTTTTTACCTTGCCAATTTGACGCAAATGGACCAATATTGTTTTGACGCTAACGTCGAAAGCTGCTCCTAATTCAGCCGTAGATTGTGTATCATCAGCTTCCACAATCGCCTTTAATTCGTCATTGTCGATCAAAGTCTTCGGACGACCGCGAGGTTCATTTTTCAGGTCGTCCAGAACGGAAGCGAGCAAACCAATAACAGGTGGTGCGTTGGTTTGTAGTGTTAGCTCCGCAAACGTCGTTGATGTTGCGTGCCGCTTGTGCCGCGTTGCTGCCACGACGACGGTACTCATCTAAACTTAATATTATAAATGCGAAAGTAACTCTGTCTGTCTGTCTGTCTGTCTGTCTCGCTTTCCTGCTAAAACTACTGAACCGATTTAAATGAAATTTGGTACACAGATAGTTTAGAGCCTGAGAAAGGACATAGGCTACTTTTTATCCCGGTAATATGTTCCCGCGGGATAATTTCCGACCTCCACGCGGGCGAAGCCGCTGGCAAAAGCTAGTATTCCATAATTACTCGAATTTTTAACGTATACATGATGACGAAAAAGATTGAAATGCGATGAAAATGTAACACTAATCAATAAACAAATGACTACTTTTGGAAAAAGAATTCCATGTTTTTAAAATAAAATTAATTTGAAATTAGAATTCTTAGACAAACAAAAATTATTTTGATTTGAAATGGCCAGTACTGCAGAACGGCAATTTCATAGGTAAAGACCTAATATGATTGTACTAGATAGACACTTCCTGTATACGAGCTAACAGCGATATATACCGATATGTATACATATCCACGTCTGTGTCATGTAGGTATACGTATCTAAGGGTTGGTTACGTGGAATCTCTTATAGAATTTCATGTACATAGTCAAAAACAAAATGAAACGAGGTAGCAGTCCCAAAAAAATCTGTCTAGTAATAAGTCCCTAGTAAAAAATTAAAAATCTTACTACAAACCACTGCTGTAGGTAGGTACTTTTATGACTTTATATGAGGAAAGATTTGTTTTTTTTTTGTATGTGTGTTTGTAACGAATAGACTCCGAAACTAATGAACCGATTTAAAAAATCTTTCACCGATAAATAGCTAATTTTTTTACGAAATAACATAGAATATAATTTATTTTCAAAAAAATTAGGGACCCGTAAGAAAATTGCAATATTTTAACCCAAGGGTTTATTTTAACTGTTTTTGGCGTCCGCTGCGAAAACTATTAATGATAGAACAAAGTAATGTACCACAGGTTTATAGGTCTTATAGAGACCAAAAGTTTGCAAAGAAAAGCAAAGCAAGCCAGCTTGCAAAGTTTTTTGTCTACAAAAAACTTTGTAAGACAACATATCCATCCATTATGGTAAAGTCACAATAACAGCTTTTGTGTTCCAAAATTTAATTACAATGCAAGTAGGAACAAAGGTTAGTTCCATTCGCGTCATGGTTGAATCCTTATCTAAATAAATTATTTCATCACCAGAACTATTTATTTCTAAGCAAATTTCATTTTAATTCATTCAAATCCGACATTTAGTTAAGAAGTTATCACGAGTGTAAGTTCGAGCGTTCTATGTAATACCGCATCTTGCGCTGTCTCTAACATCACGCTTGGACCCGAAGGAGAAAATGAAAAAAGTCACCAATAGGAAAACCTCGCACGGGCAGGCGATTTGATGCGACGGGGAGGGTCGGTAAAGCAAGAAATTTAACGCGAACGAAGCCGCGGGCAGACGTTAGTAAAGAATAAACACTTATTTTATGCAAGTTTAGCGGTAAACATAATATTTCAAAATAAATAAATAATCAAACCAACATAAATGTGTACATTTACTGAGAAGTAAGTAATCTTTAAGTTAGTAGGGATGTAACGGAAGATCTGGGCGGTGACAAAATAAAGAAAGATTTTTCAAAGAAAACTCTATGAGTAATCACAACGTAGAAGGGCAGACTGCACATACATTTATCGTAGCACAGTTTTGGAGTATTCTTAGTGGTTCATAAATTGACTCGGTTCTTCTAAACATTTGCTTACTTTGTACAGACCTTGGTAGCGGCGGCGGTTACAAGGAAGCAAAACTTTGAACCTTAGGGTTACATCCCCATCGCATTAAATGGTCTTCGCTTCTTCACGCGTTCTTCCAGAAGCTGATTTTCAACTCCTCTACCAAAAAATTGCAGAGCCGGATGCGGGCGCCTCCATACAATTTCTGGAGGAACCGCATTTGCGGATACGGAGGCCAAGTTCCGTTACCTTTTCGCTTTAAACTCATTTAAGTCTTCACTGATGCAAAGTTCCATTTTTTTATCTTAAATAAATTGGCAATCACAATTACTCGCACAATATACAAAAAATTGTATATCAGTGATATGATCACTATTATTTTTTCTACTTTTTTGTGTTAAATAAAACGCAAGGGTAAGTTAGTACTTAATTTTGAGTAGCACTTAGTTTATTCCGGAAGGTTCATATGTCATTAATATTGAAACTAAAGTAACATAAATGATAATGACATTCGTATGTTTTGTCAAGTAGTAAAAACCGTGGGAAACTGGGTCGGGTCCCTACCGTACCTAAATTTGACGATACATGTGTGTGTGTGTGTGTGTGTGTGTGTGTGTGTGTGTGTGTGTGTGTGTGTGTGTGTGTGTGTGTGTGTGTGTGTGTGTGTGTGTGTGTGTTTTTAAACAAAGTTTTCTTTGGAAATACAGTTACAGTCACTATGAGTCCGTCCGTGATACATAAGTATTTTGATAATTACGTTACCCACCAAAAACATAAATGTGAAATGAGAGCCAAGTTCAATATTATCAAATATGCCTTGGTTGTTGACTTCAACGACAAAAGAAGTGAGATCTAAATGGGTGCCAAATTCAATGGTCAGTCCTGACTTGGCTAGTTCTCATATACGAATTATTATGTTCGATGGCTAGTTTCTACCAGCAAGCCAAATTTTCGAAATAATAAAATAAGAACGGACAAGTAACAGGTTTAAAACTTGCAAAGGCTATAATATAATTCGTTTATGAAAACTAGCCAAGTCAGGACTGATCATTGAACTTGGCACCCATTTAGATCTCACTTCTTTTGTCGTTGAAGTCAACAACCAAGGCATATTTGATAATATTGAACTTGGCTCTCATTTCACATTTATGTTTTTGGTGGGATATCATTACTTTTTGTACATAAATTATTAGTAGGTACTTATTTATATCCCATTTCTTCCTGTGGGTGGCGTAAGAGGCGACTAAGGGACTTACTAGAGAATGGGCAGCAGCGTTCTTTATGCACTATACCACCATACTGCGATCGCCAATCCGCCTGCCAAGCGTGGCGATTATGGCAAAGCCCCCCAAATTGGGGGAGGCTTGTGTCCAGCAGTGGGCGTCATACGGCTGAAATGATGATGATGATGACTTATTTATAACAAATTTATAATAAAATTAATACCAAATGGTTTTTGTTATAAGTGTTCCTAATAGAATAAATTAAGTGAAAAATTATAATAAAATGATAAAAAATTACCAGTTTCTGATTTATTCCTTTGTATTCACCTAATTACCTATCTGCATGCCAAATTTGAACTTTCTAGGTCATCTGGAACTGGGTTAGAGTTTTGATCTATAGGTCAGTCAGTGATAAAAATGACGATTTTTGGACGTTAATATCTAAATAACCGTTTGAGATATGTTTATGAAATTTGGAGCACATATGTATCTTGCAAGTTTCACTATATGAGCCAAATTTGACACGTTTATGTGAAACAGTTTTTGAGTTATGAGGGGGTCAAAAGTGGTTCCAAATGGTTCGTGTAATATTACACACGGTGCTGCTCGCCAGTTCTGTTACTTGAACTTGGCTTGACACGCTGCCGCGTGTCTAGATCACGGAATTACGCAAGCTTATATTTTTATTTATCGCAAAGTGTATAATTTTTGAAGATAATTCAAATCTTCATTTTTGCAGTAACTTACTATACTTACTTAAAATATTACTGTGTAGATTAATTGTGTTTTGTGTATTTTAATGGTTTTGTTTGTGTCCTTATTTTGAAGAAAAATAAAAAATAAATCTACAAGGCATAGAGCTCTCTTAATTTCTTAATAAAATAGATACAGCTAACACTAAAGGCGAAACCGCTCATTTGACATTATTGAACTGAAATTGTTATGCTTTTACCACTAGTAATGAATAAGACTATATCATAGTAGTATTTGATATCCGCGGATGTTGTAAGAAGCGACTAAAGGAGTTACTAGAGAATGAGTAGCAACGTTCTCTATGCATTTTACCACCATACTGCGATCGCTAACCTGCCCGCCAAGCGTGGTGATTATGGCGAACCCCCCCAAATTGGGGGAGCTTATTTGTGAGCAGTAGACGTCTTTCGGCTGAAATTATTATATCATATTACGAGGAGCTATATACATCTTTACCTATATATATAATTCTACTGTACGTGTGTATGTCACTGAACTCCTCCTAAACGGCTGGACCGATTTGAATGAATTATTTGTATACGTTTAGGTGGCACCCTGGATGGTTTAGACTCACTATTGGACCCGGTAGGTGGCGCTGCTATCGAGTTCTAGGAAACAGGACAACGTCTGTAGGTACGGTCAGGTAGTATATATTTATAGCTCTGTGATTTAGTTTTCATTCAAACTTTGTGAAATCGATAACTCTACGAGTGAACAAATTAAGGAAATATTAGAAAACTATGCGTTATTACTTACCCTACACCACAAAGGTACTCAATCACTAGTGTGTGTTTGTTTTTCATAATCTATTTACTTTGTCTAATATAATTTTTGTTATTAAGAAGTATCAAAAGTAAACGGCTGTGCGGTTAAAAATAACTTTGCGTCATAAGTTAGTGTATTTTGTTGGCATCTCGGTTCTTAAAAAATCTGGTTCAAGATTTTTGCAAGGAAATAGGACACTATTTTGTTTATTCAGTATTAGCTTTGAAACATGCTGTTTTGGAATAACGGGTATCATTTATTTTGTCATGGTAAATATAGGTACATAAAACACTGCAGTGTAAACCTAAAAACGGTGTAATAAGAGTCATTTTCGAGCAATTGTATTGACAAGCAATATATTGGTAAAGCGGATTAAGAAATTTGAACGCATATTCCTGAAAGCAAAGATCGAATTAACGAGTATTTCAAAGAATTTCAAGGTAAATGCGTGTAATGTAGTGCGGTTGCCTTGCGTTGTTGGCAGACATGTGAATGTTTTAATATTACTCACAGAGACCCTCGCGAGACTTGATATTTGCACTTGTTTGCATAGATAGGTACAATAGCTACTTGAATCTCTAAGAAAAGGTTTATACTCGAATTTGGATGAAATAATAACATCAATATTGAAACTCAACCTATGAGTCCCTTTTGATACTTGACCCGTCTCAAGTTACTTTATCGTATTTTAAATTATAATTTCTTATGTTATTGTACAATATGCGACTCTTTGCACTGCGCTGGAAACCAGGGATTAGGCAATGTGGTCTGTTTTTTTATCCGTGTTTAATTTAAAGCCCCAAACTACACTAAATTGGCTCAGTTGCCACCTGGGACGGGTAAGCCACCTGAATTTCAGCTGAAAATAGAATGACCACCCCGGTGAAGGTAGGATTCAGACTCGATGTTGAAAGGGATCAACATTCAGTGTCTAAGTATGTGTAGATGTGAACTCCCAAGCGACCTCCTGTCAGTTCAGTTCCATGGTAATGTTAAATATAGAGTAACAGATATTTTGGCGTACACGAGGGACTTCCGGCTAAGTAATAATAACCGTAGGGGTCGATCCATTAGGTTAAACTACACTTTTCACAGTTGATACTTGGATGGTTGACTATCTTTACGTACCCCTTAGTGCCTCGGAAAGCACTATAAGCCGTTGGTCCCGGCTGTCATTTATGAATCTTTGTCAGTCGTTACGGGTCGTCAGAAGCCCGAAAGTGTGGGAATAAGTCTAACCAACGGGTATCGCGTAACATTGTGTTTTTGTAATGCTTAAATAGGCAGTCGCTCCATGTAAAATACTGGTATTCAACTGTATCCGGTTAGACTGAAAGCCGACCCCGACATAGTTGAGAAAAGGGTACGCAGAAGATGTAATATTTTGGCGCACTGAGTCGCCAAAAGGGCAGGGAGAAATGAAGTGATATGTCAGTCACATTTTATAATTTTGGTTCCAACAGCAGAAAACTTTGCCTGCCCTTCGAATCGAATCTAAGAACTTTACCTGGGTAAGACGTAGTGAGATGCTATGCTATATTTCAAGTGTGTACATCACGATGATGTATGTAGTTAACAAATAATATCGAGTCACGCTATGATAGGAATACAGAAAATATTGCGAGATCAACCACGTTCGAATATATTGCATCCCAATTTACGTACACCGAAAATCTTCAGTTACGTAATTGCAAACAACAATAAATTAAAACTATAAGTTTACTAAAACCTATTTCATACACGAAATAATCGAGCTTTCAGCTTGTATATTTCGTGTATGAAACTGGCTGTAAACAAATATCCAGATATAGGAAATCATAATTTACTTCGTATTCCTACCTACGAGTATCAGTTGTTCAGAAAACACGGTACAACGGTACGCCAGACGGGACTTGAAATAATAACTTACCTGAGCTGAGCGAGGTTCGTAAAATAGGAAAAATAAATGTACAATATCTGTTTCCGCAGTGTACCAAATGTGATGATTGATGAGAATAGCCATTGGCGGCGGCAGAGAGATTGTGGAGCAGCTGCGGCCCGCGACCCTCCGCGTTTTATTATGACTATCTACTGTTTCAAATATACCACGGACTAGAGAGCGGGCAGAGCGGCACGCGGATAACTAGCGAAGTAAAGTGCGCGAGTGTCGGCGGCAGCGCGGTGTTGGCGCGATCTCGGCGCGGTGTCGGCGTGGAGTTGGCGCGGAGTTGGCGCGGCGTCGCCGTCGGCGCGGCGTTGCGTGCCCGACGCCTCGCGTGTCACTAATCAGCGTGATCGATGCGAACGCACAAATATTGCTCATTCCAATAAACATGAAATCGCCCATTACATTTTAAGGTTTCGTTCTTGTTTTCTGTTTTACCACAATCTTAATTTTTCTTGTCTTGCAAGGTAAAAAGATAAGGGAGTCCTTTCATTTTTACTTGTCGAGTTCGTTCTGTTGATATTTTTGAGTCTTTATTTCAGCCGTAATACGTCCACTGCTGGAAAAAGGCCTCTCCCAATTTTGGGGGCATTGCCATAATCGCCACGCTTGGCAGGTGGGTTACAATAATGAATGAATGGGTAGATAAGCAACATAGTATCTAATTACATTTTTCACGGGTTTTAAGTCCATACATGACTTTTTCCTTTCTCCGTGGAAGTAGCAAAATAATAATGCGATGTCGAATACAACATAATGCCTGTAATTCCCGAAGAGTTAGGCAGGGGTGTGGGATCCGATTACTTTTCCGAATTTTTTTTTGTTCGAATTTCATTTTACCGAAAACTATTGGCCGACGTCTTTTTTGCAATATGCATCATTTGACATATTTTTAAATCATCGAAGTATCATGTGTCATAAGTATTATTTTACCGAATTATGTTTCGCCGATTTACGAAATAACTTTTTGGTATTGGCCGAAGCCTCTTTTGAACTTTTTTCATTTGCCAAATGATTTGTTTGCCATATTTTCACCACAGTGAAACAAAATTTTAGGGAATATTTTTTGGTCACAAATATATAGCCAGTTACTTGGTAGCGTTTTCAATATTAAATAAAATATATGTAGTGTCATAAAAAGTCAATATATTGTGCTACAAAATTTAGTGAGAAACGAATCGCTGTAAAACCGACTTTACGTAGTCTTGTCTGCCCTACCCCTAGAGTGTAATTTAAGCCCACGCAGGCGCGGAGGGGTAGGGCGGACCGCGAGCTGAGAAGCAGGTGGTCTGAAGGCCCGCCACCGCAGCTGAGGCTGGCCGGCAGAGCCGGCCAGCTAGCCGAAGCTGCGGTGGTGAGCATAAACCATCTGCGACGATAAGCTCGCGTGGGGCCGCCCAAACCCCGCAGCACCGGAGCCGTGACAGAAACAATGCTTGTTGCATGTTGCATGCCTGCTTGCATGTTGCATGCCTGCTTGCATGTTGCATGCTTGTTTGCACGCTGCATGCTTGCTTGCATACTGCATGCTTGCTTGCTGCTTGCCTGCTGCATGCCTGCTTGCACGGTGCATGCATGGTTGCATGTTGCATGCTTATAGCAAGCAGCATTGTTTGCATGCTTCTTACTGGGACCCTTTAAAAACACTTTTGTTCATAATAAACTGTTTTATTAAGTGCATTAAAATAAATAAATAAATAATTAATTAAACCAAAGAGTAGGTTAATCTTAACATAGGTATAATGAATGTCTGGAAACATAATACTTCGAACAAATGTTATTTCGGCTAAGTGTAACTTCGGTAAAGAGTTTATCGACCAAATGAAACGTCGGAGTAACGAAAAAAGTAGAATTGATAATAGGTCAGTGGCAGACGTGACTTCGATGAAGTAAAAAAAAACGAAACGATAATAGTTGAAAAGTTTTAGGAAAAATGAAATTCGGTCAAATATTTTTCGAACTTATGATAGGTAACCCAGGGGTGTACATTCTATAATAATATTCGGCCAGACTGAATTTCGACGCATTTTGGCAGCGAAACTGGAGATTTTGAAGTCCACAATATAAGTGTATGCGGAGACACAGGTGCGGACTCACACTCTTCCCTCATTCTCATAGTCTGACGGGACGGCAATCCGGCCAGAGACCAGGCGAAGAACCGACATCTAAAAGTGCTTGCCGAGGCACGAAGTTATCACACTGTCAACTTTAACTTCGGGCAATTAACAAATTCCTAATGCAAAAACTCAGTAACACTTTGCACTTTGATTTATTTTGGTGTAAGTACGTAAGGTATAGTTTACACATAATCTATTTACATTTATGATAATGAATTATTGTTCGTTGATAAGCACATCACGCATTGCGAAACAGGTTTTTAAAGAAAGAAATATTTGTAAAGTTTCCCACATTCCCCATTCAAATTTGGGAATAACTGAAAGTCAGTTATATGTCCCATTCAAAACAAATGAATGCTAGTTAAAAAGCCTATTTACTGTAGTATTTGAGAGACTAAAAATCTATTGGTGTATAAAGCGCTTAACAGTTAATTTTTTAATGAAAGTTAGAAAAAGTGCTTAAAATAACAAAATTTCAACGAAATTGCCAAGTTTGATGTTTTTTTTTTATTTGACTTGTTATTTTTTTCTTACTATTTTAGAATAGATGTAAAGGTCGATACCTAAACTTCACATAAACACAATAACATGACGTCAATAAACACTTTGAATTTTCATGACTATGATGGGCGAAAAATGTTCTAATTTTTAATTCTTTACCCTCCGCCTTATAAGTAAAAGTTCCGTAATATTATTGTGTTTTGAAAAACTGAGTATAATATTATACTTAATGTCAGACTAGCAGCTTCTCTCCGTATCTTAATGTAACTTTACAATAACGATGGTCGAAGAGTTGAAGCTTTTAGTAAAGAGTATATTAAAAAGTACGCAAGAATGGTGTAGGGATGTTCCCAAAACAATTCAAGTTTACAAAAGGTTTTAATTTATCAAACAAAGTACCTAATTAATACAGTTATAAGTAACGTAAGGCAACACATACAATGGTTTATATACCACTGAATGTTAACAATGTAGAAATGCTATATATGTGAAATTTTCCCGAAATTGTGAAGAGTTCGACTAAGGAATGTTTCCCAAGCGGCACGCAAAGCATTTATAAAATTTCATTAACAGCGCTGTGATGCAATGTCCTTAAATCTGGGAGGAAATAATAAAACTTGTTTTCACATTTTGTAAAATATAAGCACTTACGTAACATATCGCTTTTCATTATCGTTGTTTTATTTACCGGTGAACTTAGGCAAGTATTAATGACGTGGCAAAAAATAAAATACTGCTTATTAGCCGCACGAGACGCGAGTATCAAACGGTACAGGAGGATGAAAACGGCTCCATTATTTTGAATCTAAGAAATTCTGTTGTTCAAAGAAGAGAATAATGTGAAACCGTTTGTCAATCTTAAAAAAAGTAAAATGCTGCTGCAATGAAATTACAAACCTTAACTATAAATTACAATCAAACAAGGCGTGGGTGTGCACACCGCTATTGATACTGAAGCCAACAAGGAAAATTCTATTCGGTATCTGTGAGAACAAACATTTCATACGCAGTTCTGAAATTCCCATTGCCCACACATCAAAGGCTGTGTATATTTTGGGAAAATTGTAGTGGACTGAAATTAATATTCCTTGCAGTTTCTCCCTATTCAATTGATGAAACGTGAATATAGAATTCACGTTTCATCAAGTGTATTAATAAAGCATTTGCAACGATAAATTATACACTTTACTGTATATTTAGTTGCGCAGTAATTTGTACGGAGACCTACTGTATGAAATGAGGGACAAATTCGTGCATTAATTATGTACCATCGCGGACATTGCGGGTTAAATACTTTCCAAACTTACTGCTTAAGGCATAAGGGTGAATAGTGGTTCACTGCTATTGTCCATGTTTACACGTGTGTACATAGCAAGCTATCGAACGGGGAACCGTGCGAACTCCCAATACTTCACAGGCCTATTGAATTCTCATTACCATAATACAGATGTATGAAACAAAGACGACAAGAATAAATTGGGATTCAGGCATGAATCCCAATGATGATGATTGGTAAGTTATTTTGACAATTACAGGATAAAAGAAGCGTCGCCAAAACGAATAAAAGCACAATAATAATTACAAAGCAAATAGAGTCGACGATTCATTACAAAAATCACATCGGTATGTGGTCTAGTCACGCAACCAGTCCGCACTGAAATATTGCTGGTTTCTATGTATGTTGTCGCATCTGGTTCGGTTTTTCCATAGGATATTAAAATTCCGGGTAGTTGAAAAACAGAATTTTTCAACATCAATATATCAACAATATCTGTAGGTATGTGGTACCTATCGATTTAGGGTAAGCTAACCGTAGAAAATAGTGTCACATCAATCTATATCCTATAGTGTTCATGCTATACTTACACTTTAATTCATGATTCCTAATACCTATTTATCATCCTTTTTGTTTCTATGTTTACACTATTCATGCTTTACTTATTTTTATTTGTTTATATGTCTACACTCAGCAAATCGATCTAAATACGATTTATTAACTTAAAAATAACTGAAAT
This sequence comes from Aporophyla lueneburgensis, assembly GCA_932294355.1. Lineage (NCBI taxonomy): Eukaryota > Metazoa > Arthropoda > Insecta > Lepidoptera > Noctuidae > Aporophyla > Aporophyla lueneburgensis. Next base: position 24,948,912 of record OW028733.1, read on the forward strand.
AAAATTCTAACTCAAATTTTCATGTTGTGACAAGCCAAATTGTCAACTGTCAGTTACTTTTCTGCTTAGTCTATGAATGGCTACTTTTTGGTTTATATAAAATAAATTATTTTTATCAATATGTCTAGCTATTTGATTTTATTAATTATTACGATTGTTTACTAAATAACTTAACTTAAAATTATATTTATAAAATTCTTTACGCACTCATGTGGCTAGCTACACGCACTCATGGATATGTCCTGGCCGACTACACTTGCCAGATGAGATGATGGCTACAAGAAAACTAATATTTTGAAAAATGTTTGGAAAGGGAAGACGACTTTGATATAAAAACGGGCGTCCGAACCGCTGAGGGCCCACACTCTGGAAACCAGTCTACTCTTGAAGCGTCTACTCTGGAAGCCAGTCTACTCTTGAAGCGACTACTCTCTGAAGCCAGTCTTCTCTTGAATCCAGTGCACTCTTGAAGCTACTCCACTCTGAAGTCAGTCCATTCTGAAGCCAGTCTACTCTTGAAGCCGGTCTACTCTTGGAGCCGATAAGAAAAACATCAAACCCAGGGGATCCAGCTAAAGATTCACCTGGGACCTCCACTTCCGATCATCGAAGGTCAACTACGTGCCTGACAGAACCATAAAACAAAGAGTGCGTGCCAGGCAGGGTCTTTTATATTAGCTGTACTTCCCAACTCTAATTTTCATTTAATAAATTGTAATTGATCTGCCTTTATCCATTTCATTCTAACAGGATAAGCAGATACGTAACAATCCATAAAAACAGTTACAGCATATTTATCCTAGGGTAAATAAAATATACACGTATGAAATTGTTTCATAACCAGCGTGCTCTAAATTAATTGTAAGGAACGAACAGTTACGAAAAAGGCGATAAGATAACAGAATGGAATGAATGCTTTAACATTGGATTAATTGCATTTATTTGCATTTGCTCTACATTTATTGCAGTAACAGGCATATCATAATTTGTCACTACTGTTGTAACGACCGTTGTTGTCTTATGACCAATCTGAGCGAGCCGAGCGAGCCAAGCGAACATAGCGAGCCTCGCTAGCGGCGCCATGTCCAGCGGGGTTAAGCCGACCCTTTGCACATTACCGCAACAAAGCGCGGCCTTCTACAAATACAATTTAAATAAGTCGTGTCAGAAACCTCTGCGGTGGTAAATGGGAGTTATATTTCTTTTTGTGTCAAAAGTAGTCTTGATTCATGTAATTTCTCTTCCGCGCTTTTTATTTGAAGTCATTACTCGTCTCGAAATCACCTCGTTATAATGAGGGCCTTAATGTTCGGTTATTATGCCTATCAGTCATCTTGAACAATAAACTATCAGTCGAAGATCCAAGGCGCACCCTGGGAGTGCTATAAAGTACATCTATATAGTCCCCAGAAATTACTCCATTGTCTCTGTACTTTTTGTCTCTGTACTGTCTTATAGTGTATTTGTTTTCATATTTTATGAATGGTTCTACAATTAATATGGGGCGAATCGATAGCATATTGCAGCACATACGATCTTGACTATGATCCTAAGGTTGGCAAAGCTGTTAATAAAATTGGGTTTTCCCATCAAGATTTTTACGTGTGGTGCCGGACGTAAAGAATATCACCATTCTATTTTTTCCCGTGGGTGTCGTAAAAGGCGACTAAGGGACTTATTAGAAAACGGGTATCAGCATTCTTTATACACGTACCACGAATAATTGCTTGTACCATAATAGTCATATACGGCCTTTAGGTAATTAAAGACATAAAAAGCTTGCCGGGTTTAATTCATAGTCTTAAATAGACACAACTACTGGACAAAAGCCAAATACCACACGACGACGATAGTTAATACTACTACGGATACAGAACCACAACTAAATAATATGTACGGCTATCTTAATTACGAAGTTTTTCACAGTTAAGTTTCTCGTAGTGTCAAATCAGCTTAAGCCCACATTGGATCGAAGACGCACACAGGAAACTGCCTGACATTCATGAATATTACATACCGCTCTAATAAGTTGTAGGTACACTCGTGCAAAATGGTGAATGTGCCTCGAAATATTCATTCAGAAAACATTTTATTGGTTTTATGATTACTTAGGTAAGCAACCCTCCGGCGGAGATTTTGCGGTGAATAAAAAATTACACTTTTCGGAACTCGGAACGTTTCAGGAAGCGCTTTTTAGGGAACGGCCCTGTGTACGATAGCAGGATTTTACTGAATTAAGGGTGATAAACTTAAACAAATCTTAAATAATACATAAAACAGGGCTTAAAAATGCTTCCTATACCTTACACTTTGCGGTGTTTATATCCACTATCATGCTGTTACCGTGTATTTGCGGAGATGGAAATCGATGGTCATACGCAAATGTTATTGGATTTCAAATAAAAACGACGGATCGAACAATGTCAATACGATTCTTCAGTTCACCTAGGAAACTAGGAATTTGAAGTCACACGGGGCACAATATTGTTTCATCCTTATTATATCACAATATTTTTCAACGCTGACATTCTCTATTGAGTTTTTTCTTGAACGTTATTTCTAATATTACTGTGATGTGAGAACACACTTAGGACTCAATTCATATAAATGTAAATTTTTAGAAGTCGGAGTTCTAAAGTAGTCCTTACGGTTACAGAAATAAATATTAGGAGTAAACTGTACCCGATTGCATATGCTAGTGGGTCACGGAATATTTCCATTAATCCGTCGCCGTCGCCGTCGGCCAACCGTAGGCGCGCTCCAAGATCTATCGATACTTGTTCAGAGTTATCGTCAATTACATAGCATCGTTGCCCGTTTCTTAGTCAACTTTAACGCATATATTTATTTGATTAGCTGACATAAGTAATTCTTAGTCTGTAGTTCTGAATTTCAGATACCTAGTTCATTTTTCTCCGTGTTTGGAGGATTACAAGTAATATGAATAGGTTTGGTTTCATATTTTAAACTCTTTGGATTATTCCAGTTGAAGAATGGTGTCAGTTATCATTATTATTTTTATCTACAACTAGCTTCTGCCCACGACTTCGTCCGCGTCAAATTTTCGCTCCCCTTCCCGTCACAACGAATTGCCTGCCAGTTTTCATCCATTTTTCGTTTGCTACTCCGCTCCTTTTGACCGTAGCGTGATGTTATATAACCTTTAGCCTTCCTCAATAAATAAGATATCCGTCTCCTGGTTCTAAGCTAGCTCCTCACCAGTCAGTTTTCAGTCAAATCGGTTCAGCCGTTCTTGAGTTATAAATAGTGTAACTAACACAACTTTCTTTTATATATACCTAGTCTTGCCATAAATATCGTCACGAAGTAAAAAATTTTTTTTTATATTGCTTATAATAATTATTACTTTTACAGTGTGTTAGTTTAATACATAAATATAAAACAATTTAAAATATAAAAAGCTTATTCGAAGTGGTCTCCATTGGCTGCAATACAGTCCTTTAAACGTTGAAGCCAATTATCAATAGAAGCACGCACACTTTCCATGGGAAAATTCTTCACTGCCAATCGTATGGATTGTTTTAGGGACTCCAAATTATCATGGCGTTTAGAGCAAGCCATACTCTCTAAAACTGACCATAAATCATAATCCAGCGGATAAAGATCGGGACTAGACGACGGCCAGTCTTCAGCTCTGATGAAGTCCGAAACGTTCACTTCCAACCAAGACTGCGTGGACCGAGCTCTATGACCCGGTGCCCAGTCTTGTTGGAATGACCATACTTGGTTTTTGAACATGGTCTTGTTAAGGGGCTTAACTTCCTTCTCAAAAATGGTATCTTGATACACTTGTGCCGATGTTTTGATACCTTTTTCACAAAAATATGGCTCAGTCACTCCTTCATAGCTAACAACCCACCAAACCATCACTGAAGTCGGATAATGCCCACGTTGCACTCTGTCGACTAATTGGGAAGCTTCCTTAGAGTTTTGAGCATAAATACGGTCATTTTGTTTGTTAAAATGTTGCTCAATCGTAAAGATTTTCTCATTGGTAAACAAAAAATTTCTGTGACCTCCCTTTGCGTACCGCTTCAGTAGTTGTTTCGATTTTACCACCCTATTCTTTTTTAAATTATCAGTTAAAAAATGACCAGTGCATCTATTATAGGCTGCAAGTCCTAAGTCATCTTTTAAAATACGCGACATGGTTCTGGGTGCTATCTTCATCTCTTGAGATAAAATCTTTTGCTTTCGGACAGGATTTCTTCGAATTCTTTCCCTTACTGCTTTGACCACCTTTTCCATACGAACACTACGTGGACGGCCAGATCTTTTTCTGTCACAAACAGAGGAGGTCTCATTGTACCTATTAATAGCCCGGTACACAAACATTTGACTAATACTAAGCATATGGAGAGTTTTAAAAATTTCACTTGGCCCCATACTAACTTTGTATAATGCAATCACAACGATTCGGTTCTCTTTATCACCCCACTCCATTTTAATATCGCAAAATATTGTACAATGTATTGGCGCCAAAATTAGAAAACTCAATGAACCATCGTATAAAAATGACAGATTCCAAATTCAAATGTAATATCTTTCTTATTTTAACTGTAACAGTATTTATGGCCAGACTAAGTATAGACAAGAAGATCTCGAGAGATTAGTATGTTCCTATGTATTTTGTTACATAATGAGTTGTGCCTTTAATATGCAAGCCTTTCTTTATTTACTTTATACTGGCAGAGTTGATAGCCAGTTACGCAATGCACTGAAAATATCCGATCATGATATGACAGCACAAGGCCGTCATACCTACGATACAACCCACACAATATCCGCAGCATGGTTGGTAAATCAACTCGTGTTCAATCCGATTATTTCAAATCTGACTTCGAACATCAGAATTAGAACGAAGTTTTTTACAACGCTGAAGTTAGAGCATTAATGGATAAAATATGTTGGTTTTATCCGGATTTTGTTTTAAATATACGTACAACCTACATACTAATAATAAATCATTGGTTTGTTACTTTGACCGCGCTAATCTCTGGAACTAGCAATCGGATTTGAACAATTATTTTTTGTTTGGGACCCTTATTTCTTCGAAAGGACCCGGAATATAACGCAAGGACCCTTACAGGTCGAGCGTAAGGAAAAAAGTTAGAAAGTACGCTAAACGAAAACAAAGCTATAGCACAGGCAGGCGATGCGATGCGACGGGATGAGGTGGAGTAACCAGATATTGTACGCGAACGAAGTCGCGGGTAAAAGCTACTTTTCAACGAATATCTTGTTTTGGAGTTTTTGCGTCATATAATGAGTATGTGACTTCAAAAATGAGATAATTAAGTATAAAAGAATGTTATACAAAAGTATTGGGTGCTCAATGTCAAGGCCCCCCTCCCTTAACTCCCGGTAGTCGTGTCGCTGTACTACAGATACAGAATCACTCTCGCACTCGAGGAACTAGCGAACGATCCATTTAAGCACACTTCCTATTTTACACAACCTAGTAGCACTTTGAAAACTTCACACGTCGAATGTACGTATTTTCCCGAGATGAGAAGTTCCTATGCTTAATCGAGCTTACTTGCTTCGCAACTTCCTAATCCTTTCTCGCATTCTATGATAAGTGCAGTAGGTACTTACTTTTCCAATCAATGAAGTTTTCCAAGTTGCTGGGTGTTTCTGCCCAGTGTAGCAACTCAAAAGCTTGTTCGGGAATGTTGGCGATGCAGAACCCTCGTAGATCGGGTATACCGGAATGAGTATACTCTGCGAGTAGATCTGACAGCTCCAGATTAGCCTAGGACATAAGAACAGGTTAGGAGAATATCAAAAAATTAAATGTAGTTATAGCTTAAGAAAATGCCTAAGTTGTGTGCTATGTCGAAGCTATTTTATTACGTTCAATAAGAAAGGGTATTATAAGTACAAGCGGATACATATTTCAGCTTCATATATTTCCGTAGCTGAACTGTATCGGGGTCACGTGGTGAGCAGTTAGCAGCGAACAGTGAGCTAGTAGGGGAGTGGTGGAGTG